>VXAZ01008436.1:0-161158 GCA_013399875.1 Gymnorhina tibicen | reverse complement strand
CTATTCTTCATATCTTTGCCTGAAAGCCCCTTAATGTCAAAGTTATAATTTGGAGGGGAGGGAGTTATATTTTCAGTCCAAAGGGGGCTTCTGCCTTCCTCAATAGACACCTGTCTTTCAAAACCGAGACAGCTTCCTAGACCTGACACAGGGGAGGAGACTGGAGGAGAACAGGACTTTTTTGGTACAGGTACAAATTCAAATCAACCTTCACTGACAGCTCTACTTGCAAGCCCTCCATTTAAATAGTTCTAGACTTTTAATTTATACCTGTGTGTATATATATATGTATGTATAAATCTGTATATCTGTGTATATATGTATATATATATACAAATATGTATATGTATAATATTGTAGACTTTTGGCAAAATATTTTCTGATTATAAATCAAATTTTCCAGAAATTTATGAGTATCCTTAGTAGGTGGATTCAGTGACTTTTTTCTTTGGAAAACCATAAGGAGTTTTTCTGCTCATTATTATTATGCATCAAATTATTTTGATTTTTTTACCAGAAAAAAAATATTTCCCAACTCCTGAACTAGGGAATTGTAGCCCAAAGGCATCAGGATTCCTTTCTGGAGGAATAGTTCTACTGGGAGGTTTTCAAGGCTAAAATAAAGCTCTGAAGACACTGGATGTTTTTTTCAGTGGCAGGTAAAAATTATTTTTGGGTCAGCTAATTTAAACTGTGACTTTAAGTTCAAGAATGGTAAAAAATACTGTTTGCAAAAAAAATATTTTTTTGATGCAAAAATCTCTTTCATTTTTTTGTAACTTGAATTTATCTAGAGCTTTTATTTTCAGAAGTGTTGATATTCTCATCTTGCACTACTCTTAATATTCTGAATTTCTTTCTTACATCTTCTCATTTCAGGTGAAATCTTTGCCAACAGCACTTTATCTTTCTTGTGATTTCCATTTTGAAACTACGCTTCTTTATTTAGTCTTTCGATTTGTATTTCCACAACTGAGTAATATTATTTTTTTTCCCTTCAGTGAAGGACACTTCAACTAATGCAAACTGGCTTTGGTTCACTGGTAAAATGGACCTGAGTAAATTTACATAAGCTTGGAGCTGCCTGAAATGTCTAGGAAATAACTACTGTGTATGTACATAACTACAAGAACAACTGAGCAGAGGCAAGCAATTTTCCCCACAAAATTACAGCAATGTATAACCCTGGTCTTTCAATATTGTTTAATTTTTAAAAATACCTTGAATATACAACTCTTGGAAATAGGCTGTTCTAATACAGATTCCAGTATTTTCATTGAAAATACTATAAATCAAACAGAAAAATAATTGAAAAATAGCTCTTCTTATCATTACCTCATGTCCAATGGGATATTTCCAAGTAGAATACAAACAGTGACAAGTGAAAAGATTATTCAGGATTTTACGCTAGGTATTGCTGTGTAATATTCTACATCTTTGGCTATTAAAAAGCTGTCAATATTAATCCTCTGTTTTTTAGATAAATGAAGGATGCTTTATTTCATGTATTTTATAGTTTATTTCATGTATAAACTACACTGTATGAGCAATTTTAAAAGTGAAGGTAAGCAAAACAAGGGTATACTCTAAGAAAAGCCACAGTTTTTTAATAAATTAATTTTCTTTTTTGTGTTTTTTTTTTCCTTCCTTGCCTGTTATCCTCCTGCTCTTTTTGTCATGAAGGTGATATTACTCATGCATTTTTTGACCCATAAAAGAAGGGATGATGGGTATTTCTTTTGCTGGAAAAAATAAGCTTTATAAATTCTAGTAAGGCACATTTTATTCTGGTAATCTAATACACATAGAAGTAGATTTACTTAGGCCAGGTAACTTTTCTGACAATGCTGTGTGAGTAAAAAAAGCAAATTTATTGTAGGGTGTCTTTGTATTGACCTAGATAACTAACTATTAGATATTTTACAAAAGCTCAGTATTGGCCAGCCCATTAAAAAACATAACACTTTGCACTTTTAAAGTACTTCAGTGTGGGATTCTGTTGTGAATTCCACCTGTTGATCTTGCTGTGCCTTAAATCATTCCTCCCCTGCTGGGGGAGGACTTCTGAGTCCTTGCCTGTATTTTGGTTAATTAACAGACATTCAGCCTTCTCTGCTCTCAGATAGTTTATTAAGTCTTATCAGAAAAGTTAGGAGTACAGCAGAGGGACATGCATGCTGAGGAAAATGCGCAGAATGCTGCCGAAATCAAGATAACCTGGCGTTTTTAAAGCTAAACAATCCAATCAGTGTTTGAAACGACAGATATTTTCACTTTTCTACCAATATTCAACAAATGTTTTTAAAACGTCCACAGGAACTGCGGAATTTTCTATCCAATCACTTTAAGCAATTTTGCCGCATTAAATGGAGTAGCATGAAGAACAAGAAGGAGGTTATAAAACAACAACAATCCTCCATTTTGGAGTTTTTGCTTTTTATCTATTTGCTACTTTAACAAACCCAACACCTTTATATTTTCACCCTGTGTAACCTTACATAATATTCTATCACCTAGTTCACACCGCTGTGCGTTCAACTTCTTCCCAGAGAGTTGGCAGCTTTCTCCATGGACGAAGGTCAAAAACCGTGCTGTCCAGGGGGGTAAAACTCCTTAAAACAGGCAGAGAAATACTCCCCGCACTCTGGACTCCCACACTTGAGTACAAATATGTCTTCATGTTGTGTAATATGGCAGGACTTTTTGGATATTGCTTGTATATTCCTTGCAGCAAAGTTGGCTGACCGCTTGTGCTAACAGGGCAAATGTTCCTATCATGTTGCCCTTCTAGTTTGTTCTACTGTTTCCTGTAGCAAGGGTTTCCATGTTCTCTTTTGTAAGAAACAGTTTCTGAAACTGTGTTTTATTTGCTGGGTTTTTTGGGGGTTTTTTTGCCTGCATAGAGGAAAAAGGTGCTACCACCTTGACTGACAAAGAATGGCGCTATGGCAAATGTCAGCGATCCTTGATGCACCTTTCGGGGATTTTACTCCAGTAATGTCATAACCACCCTTTAAAGCGGTGTGTAGAACGTGATTGATTTCTTTCTCATCCTTACGAAAACCATTCTTTTTTCAATCTAAATACATCTTAATGCTCTTGTGTTCCCCCCAGGCTGTGCAACACACTTAAAATTTATGGTCAAAAAATGGAGCACTCAGCAGCTCGACTTCTAGCTTTATTCTATGTATACAAAGCTAAAAGCAAGCAGAAAAAAAATCTGGCATTTTGTGTTGGTTTAATTTATTTATTTAGTTTCAATGACATTTTGTAGAATGTAAAATGTGGATTACCCAGGGAAAAAAAAAGCAGCAGAAAAACAGATTCAGTATCACCCCTTATTAACTTTTCTACTTTCCTGGCAGAAATTGTTTCTGTCAATACTTTAATTTCAACTGAGCTGAATAAGAAAAAAATTATGGTTTTTGGCAACATGGTAACTGCAGATCAGATTTGTTCTATAAATGTTATGCTCTATATTTTCTTTCATCTAAAGGTCTTGGGTCATGATAAAAATCCTAATTCTTTTCAGGTGTTATGTTTCTAGGCTAACAGTGTTGAGCTATACTGGTACTCACGAGCTTTAAAGCAAAAGTGTGAAGAGAACAAATATGCTGCTGTATAACTCCTTTAGGCATTGCTTTTGACATTAACACAGCAGGACAGAATTTTTCCCAGTTACGTGCAGCAAAAAAACGGAAAGGTTCATGTTGATTTTATTTATCACTGTATATGAAACAAATCTCAATACTGAAAGCAACATTCTGATCTTTTAAAACATTAACACTTATGTACATCAGAGTTACCTTTTAACCACACTGAGACTGATACAAAGAAGACAGACAGGGAAGAGAAGGTTGGAAAAAATCATGAAACTAGATATTCTCTCATGAAACCTGGCTGGCACACCTGCAGTCAAGGAGAGAGGTGCATCCCCTACTTCGCCAAAAAAAAGCAGAGAGGACAAGGATTCTGCTTTTAGCAGACTTCAGTCAGAATAGAAGCAGTGTGCAGATACCTAACAGGCACTGACACTTGCATCACTTGACTAGTGCTGGCAGTGAAGGTGGGAGGCAGTGCTTCTCTTTCCCTGTGTTTGCGTGGCAAATGGGCTGTGTCAAATAAGCTACAGGGAAAACACTGGATGATGGAGAAACATTAAAACACAGCCTATTCTTTGTAGGATCCTGTAATGGTGTTCCCAGATGTTCCCAAGTGCAATAAAGTAGCTGGATACTTTGGTTTAACTTCTTTAATTCCTTTATTCCTCAGAAGATGGGAACTTTGATTAGACTGAAGATTCTTGGTCTGCAGAAACCAGGGTCTTTGCTGGATATTAGCCAACATTATTATTTATTCTACCTAACATTTCCTCTCAGCACTGCAGTAAGAGGGGTTTTTTTTGGGGTTTTGGTTTTCGGTTTGTGGTGACTGCAAGGAATTTATCTAACTTTCAGGTCACTGTTGGATATGTCTCTAAACAAAACTATCAGTCTATATTTACTTTAACCAAGAAACTAAGGATTAAAGAGTTAATTTACTTTTTTTGTGTAATACAGGTATTTTGAGATAGTCTGGAAATAGAATCCAAATGCAAGAGCTTGATCACCTTTGTTTTTCAAATGGAAGATGGCTGTACAGCCCATTGCAGACATTTACTGAGACAGCAGATTAAGAAGCAAGTCTATGTCATAGTTGGAAGACCATGTTGTCCTTTTATTTAGAGATTCTTCAGGTATCTGAACACTGTAAAATCCCCCAACTTCCTCCTTGATATGGGACAACCCCCTTTCTCTCCACACCAAACTTGGACGCCTGAGGTCACTTACAAGGTCACAGCAAGTTTTGTCAAATATACAAATCTTCCTGTTGTATTAAACTTTGAGGCCTATTTGGAAGTTTGGGGTTTTTTTCTTAAAGTGTGGTGGACAGGTTTTGTTCTCTTAATGCTGTCAAGAGTTCAAAACAGTTTTGATTTCTAATTGACATTCTATTACTACTCTTGAGATATTATCTTTGTTGTACATCATCTATAATTTAAGCAGCTAGTATAGTAGTTGCAGGTATCTGTCTTTCATTAAAGGGAGTTATCTTTCAAATATTCCTTTATCAATTGTACATTTGCACTGAAATAAGTAACAGATATTTAACCACTGAGCTACACGACCCAAGAGACTGGAAACCCTCAGAGATGCTTAATAGAGAAATTTAATTTTTTTTTTAACTTGAAATTATCTTGACTCGATTAAAGTTTCTCAGAATCCTTCAGAAAGTATAATCAAAGGATATGTATCCCTGTCCAAGTAGATGGCTTCAGTGATCTATCTTACTATTAATTTTTTCACTGTTTGGAAGCAGTGACAAGAATAGTCCTCATCATGGAAATAATCTGTTTGCTGTTCCTTAGTGATTTATGTTTCCCATGGAGGTTCAATGAGCACAAGATAAGATCATAAAATTAGAAAAAAAATCACGTTATTTAACTTTTGATCAAACAACAGGGAAGAATTAATCTACAATATATTCACTACCTGAAAGTAACATAGGCCAAAATTAAAATTCTACCTATCTACTGTGTGTGCAGATAGATGAATTGATAAAATATACATGAACTGCTACTAAACCAAAATGAAAGTGTGTTGAAATCATTGTAGTGTAGTTGTTTACTTGAGGCAGAATATCAGGGTAGAAGATTCAGGTTCTTTCTTTTTTACTTTAGTATATATAACTTCAATGTGATTACATGGAAAAATTCACTCTCCTGATAGGAAAAAGCCTTCCAATTGTGCATGAGGGGAGATGTAGCTACATGAGTAGTACCAGCAACCCAAATAAAAGTGCATTCAGAAGTGCACACAAATTTAACTTAAATTATGTTTTACCTTAATGGAGAAAGTTTATGCCATTCTTAGAGCTTGAACTTAACTGGTTCTGAGCTATGCATTTTCTCACTCAGAATGCTTGGGTCAGAATACAAAAAGCATGTCCTGGAGCTCTGTTGAGTATTTTTCAGAATTAATTGTTCATAAGTTATAAAATGTGTCCATTATCCCATGACGGGGATAAAAGCAAACTTAAAATGCTAAATTTGAAAGATTGTTGGGGATTTTTTCACTTGCATCTGAGTAACTTCCAGAATCTCTT
This sequence comes from Gymnorhina tibicen, assembly GCA_013399875.1. Taxonomy (NCBI): domain Eukaryota; kingdom Metazoa; phylum Chordata; class Aves; order Passeriformes; family Artamidae; genus Gymnorhina; species Gymnorhina tibicen. Next base: position 155,014 of record VXAZ01008436.1, on the reverse strand, counting down.
TTATCATGCTGAGGTGAAGTTCCTCTAGTCTCACTAGGCAGTAGAATATACCTATGTACTGCCTTTACCCTAAACTGGGTGCTTGTGTTCTGAATCACAACAATAGTGCACTCATCCTGTTCCTTGTTACAGCTTGCATTTCTGAACAGAGACAGCTTTACAAATGAGATCTTTCTGTGTCTCATCCACAATAAAGCCAGAATTGTTTTAAATAAGAATAAAAAAATAAATAAGATCCTTTTATTTATTCAAGACAGGGAATAAATAAAAGCTACTACTATTACATTTAGAAGGTCAAGGAGAACGTATAATTATTTTCTGTTTTCCCTCACTCCACTGCAGTATGTTACAGACACAGTAGAAGTAGGATAACTAACTAATAACAATAATAATTGATAAACAAAAAAAGAGCTAGCAGTTGCAACATTACCAATGAAAAATCAAGTTATACAATAAACTACATGACATTATTTTCAGAAATAATCTAATCACTTGAAATAGACCATCATGAAACAGAGCTTGCAAGATACAACAGTGAAACAGAAATTGTCCCCATCAAAGAGGTCATAACAGGTTCTGAAAATGTGCATCCTTCTTTTTTATGGGATTACTGAAATGCTGTGTAAACTTCATTCATCTTCTGACTATTCTATTTTAATTATTGACATGATATTCCAGGTCAAAGAAAATTCTGTATTTGGACAGATAAGAGAGACAGAGCTTTTTAAATAGATGAAACCTGTTAGTAGCCTTGAATGTATTAGCACAATTTGATTCTGATTTGCCAATACAATTAGTGTGTGATGCGTTCTCCCTATGGGGTGAGAGCAGTTATAGACCACATTATGCTCACAGGAGAGTAAAAAACCAATTACCTTTGCTTCAAGGACACTAAGCAAGGCAGAAAGCCACTATGCAGAATTGAATGGCAGCAGAACCATTATCTTCAGTGTGCAAGTTTCATTGGTACTTGTATGGATTAAAATTTCACATTTCTGACAGATCTTCCTCTCATATCATATCTTTTCACCACACTTGGTTTTCCATTTCTAGCTATCAAGAAAATGCAGAGGTGGGCTCTTCTGTTATCTTCCCACACTTGTTATCAAGCTCAGAAATTCTTCATTAGTTGATTATTCAGATGGCTTGTCAAGATTAGCTTTATCTTTCAAACACCAAAAACCTTCCAATTTTTGAGAGTTGGAACACATGCAAAAGGTTTACTGGGAATGATAATGCACAGGTGGGCCCAATAAGCTCCTAAATTTTAATAAAAGTGTGGGTAAGGTCTGAAAAGGTCATTCATATGACCAACATTTCCAAATTAGTACAACAGGATATTCACTAACAAATATTTTTTATCTATATACAGGTTAATAGTTATTGAATCAAGCTGCTCTTAAAGGCACTGTTCTGTTCTTGGTAATGCTGTCTCTACAGCTGCTTGATTAATTTTTGCCCAGATTTGAGGCAGTGCTCAGGTATTTCTAGCAATTTTAAACCATTCTGAGGCATACAGGTAGTCAACAGGAGAGTTAGTTTTTGGCACAGCCTCTGGGACAAGAACAGGTAGAAACATTGCTAGAAGCTGTCAGCATCAATATTTAACAAGAAAATTTTATTCCAGTGAACTAATTTGTGTAAAAAATAATTTCTCATTCTAATAACAATTTTCTTGTATAGATCTCTTTTAAAGATTTCTGTGAGTTGAACAACAGTTGTGTAATTACATGTTTGGAATGTATGTCAACAAAAATTAAAGTTGAAGGCAATTTTAAAATATCCCCCAACACCTAAAAGCAGTTTTTCAACTGTATATACTGTGAAAGAAAAGGTAGGGTAACTGTTTTCAGGCTGTAAATAACTCCGAGCCAGAAATAGCATATTATGCAGTAGTCAAACAATGAGCTTTACTGATTCTACATGATTAAAAATAGAATAGTATATAGAAATACCTGATTCATTTAGCTAGTAGTTTAATGCACAATATTCTGAAACCTCATATTGTTAACAAGTTGGAATGTGTCTCTTTTTTCTCAAATTTTGTATCCTGAAAGATTGATTTGTTACAAATATACTAGTTGTGTGTAGGAGATATAGAGAAGACATCTCAAGTCAGAATTTGAAGCTTGTTACTGTTCTGTACCTACTTTCATTGTTAGCCACTGCCACCAGTATTTCAACTTGCTTTCTTTAGAAAATTTGCAGTAAAATGTTAACTTTATTTCATCGGGAATATTAATTTGCCTCCTTCTCTCTGTTAATAACAACTATTCTCTGATCTCACCTTCTTGAACATAGGTATAGTGATTCCTTCTACACACTGGAGAGAAATAAACCATCTAAAAGGACTAAGTGTTCTATCGGAAATTTCCATACTTGAAAGAAATGGTCTTTCATCTTCAGCCCTGTAACTTCATTTTAAATGTCCTACATACTTACGTCATGGTGACTTGATATAGAATATAATTAATAGTATACAATATAGGATGTAAAATACACTTGAAATGTCTGTTTATGCAGTTTTGGAGCACAACACTGTAAATCTAGCATTAAGTAGCCATGTTGATTTTGATTTAGAATAACATTACCTGGGTGAATTCCAAAAAAAAGAAGGGCTTTAATGATCAACACAGTAAGAAACTCAGATATTTTTTGAAATTTAATTTCTCCATAAATTCTTTTCTCTTGAAATTTTGGGAAGTAAGAAATATTCTTAATGGCACTTTATGACACAGTCTATGAATGAAATATATGTTTAGCTGATTTTGTGCCTAGAATAAAAACTGTTACAGAAAGATGAAAATCAGGATTCAGCTTTGACTCTCTACAGTCATGCCAGTTCCAGTCAGGTTAACATTGTCTTAGATGGGGTTTTCCTTAAAGTTTGCAAAATTTCAAGTTCTAAACAGTTTTACCATGAACTTAAACACTGCAATGGGTACGCACAGAAATTAATAATATTTGTCACTACATAGTTAAAATTAAAGTGCCCAAACCATGGAAAGTTTTATATTTCTGAAAATATTAATCCTAAATATAGATTTTCAAGATCTTGTAGTTATCAGAACATATGCTGCTACTTAAAGCATGCACAGTTTGTACATAGTACAGAAAGCTAACAGCTTGCTAAAGCAATTTTTTAAGTCAGATTTAAGATTTGCTAGTTCCTGAGAACAGTGTTGAAGTGTGAAAACTCATAGTTTTACAATGCTGAACACGTTGTGTTTTCACAACCTTATTAATTGCAATAACCTATCTAATCCTAACTAATTGCAATTGAAATAAAGGTATTTCCTGCTGTAGAGATAATTTCATTTTCTCCTGCCTTGACAAATAGTTTTTCATTGTTTTGCTTGGTTCTCTCTCATTTTACTGTGCACATTTTATGTCAAAACTTTATTTTTCCAGTCTCTTGATATGTACATGATCTTAAAATACTTGCAGTGTATCAGGATGTTTCCAGAATAATATGAAAAATTTCTGCCTTGGGGACTCAGACTGCTGCAGTTTAACCCTGATGATGGAAAGTGTGTGATTTTTGGACTTAGGAAGCCAAAGATGTATTGGAGTAGCTGGAAATTTATTTTCATATTTGCTCACTTGAAGAAACTGTATTGTTGCAGTGGTTGCAGGTGGCTCCTCAGCAGTATTCATCTTGTTTTGATTATCTTTGTTAATAGAGGTATTACGAGTTTTTTCCACTTATAATTACCATGGTTATGAAGGACTAAAACTTCTTTTATTTTGGACAAGCTCTTTTATAGTCATGGTAATTTAAATACTGAGTGTACTGCATTCTATAATATGACCAGCTCCACTATGAAATTTTTGCCTTAACTAAGAGGCTTTCTCCTCCTCTTTAGTATGACTGATCAAATGCTTAAAAAAAGCATAAGCAGAGGGATAAAAAAATACAAATAGAATATTTTATTAAGGGTAACTCCCTAGAGTATAGTAGTATTGTAAGCTTTTCTGAGCCTACATGTCCTCACTGTAAACATGGACAAAGAATATGAAGGAAGTGAGAATAATTCTGGCTTCTGTTCCTCAAGCTGCAGATGAACTGACTCATTATTTTATAAATATCTAAAGACCTTCTATGTGAGTTGAGGCCACGACGGGAATCAATTTGCTATATTGCAATATATGTGTTACTTATAGTACATTAAGATTCCCAAGGATTTCCAATCTCTTAAATGCTGTCATAAATCTGATCTTCAAAGGGTTGTTACTTTCATTTTACCTAAAACTTCATTCCAGTTTTCTGTTTAGAAAGTCCACTTACAATAAACTTAGAGATGTTCTGGGGGCAAGGGTCATCTACCTTGACATTTCACTGGATAAACGAGGTTCCACTGGAGTACAAGCAAGTGACATTTCACTTTACGTATTTTTTCACCAACCACTTGTCAAATAATTTGAACATTTTCCAGACATGTCAGTTTTATAACAGCAAATTCAGAAATATGTATATGACCTTTGGTTAATTCAGTATAGATATATGTAAATGCTTTAGGTAAATAAAGTCTAAGTAGTTATTCTTTATTTTTTAATTGCAGCTGTTGTTAATGAAATCACCACAACTACCAAAAACCAAAAAGAAACCCAACCGCATAACCCCTTATAATGTTTGTGTAGTAGGAGCTTGTTTTTCATCACTGATCACAGCCAAAATGACTGACCACTGCTGCCAATGATATGACAGAGTCTCTTTCAACTGGGGAAACTAAGCCAGTGCAAGTTTGTCGCTTAGTCTGAGTATCTCTGGACTAAACTAAGGTTTATATATACACTGTATGGAAGAATTGATCTGTCACAGAGGAGCCTTACAGGCTTTCTGGTTTATGCAGGCCAATACTTCAACCATGTGAAGATATGCTACATACTTTTAATTCCTATCTATCCATTCTAAATGAAACTGGAGGTCTTGGCTCAAGGAAGATTGAGATTCTACAGCTGGCAGACATGGTTTTTTTTCATTTTTTACATTTTCATTTTTTTCATTTCATGAAACAATGGGCAAAAAATTCTAAGGACTTCCCAGGCATTTCAGACTGCAGTCATAATGAAAAGTTTTGTGATAAGCAAGTTATCAAGCTTTTATGGTAGATCTGGATTTAAGCATTACACTGGTCCAGACATATGTGTTTCTGTGAAGAATCTGTGGAATTTACTATCAGCAGCTGAGATGAAGGGCCACAGCTAGTCCACCTTTTCAACACAGATTATTGAAATACTGACATTTCCAAATGTGAGAGAACCTGCAGTAACCTGAGAAGAAATCAGGCATTCCCCTGACTCTGAGAAGAGGTGGCACTGGCTCTCGAACAACAGGCACCCTATCAGGTGCTATTTGCTTCAACTCTCTAGAGGTAATCCATATCAGACAGCTACAGATCAGTCAGGAAGCCCACATCTGAACTGTCTTCTTTTGGTATTTACACATTCTCAAAGTCAAACTTGTGCAGAAAGAAAAATCGAATCAACACAGCTTATACAACAGAACCTCTAAAACTGCTGACATTTTTTTCCTTCTGCTGCTGGTGCTGTAGGAATTATCTATTGTTGCTCATTTGGATCAGCTGCGTGATGCCATCGGCTTATTGCCTTTTGACCCTGGTCTGAAAAAACCTAACAGGGAAATGGCTGAAACAGAGCTTCAGTAGACCTCTGTTAGTGGTACCTTCCTGGGCCTTCAGGGGCTTAATATTGCAGCTGGGAGATGATATCCTAGTGAGATTGGCCATCCAAGTTGTACTTTGAAAAGAGATGTATCACCTATAAGCAGACTAAGCTGTTAAATTTCCTTTCAAAGCTATCCACTCTTTTCTATTATCCTGTGTACTGTACAAGCCTGCAGGTTGGAGTGTTTTCTATCTACTTGTCTTTTCCTACTGAAACCTCAAAATTTTAAAATTGTGAAGACCGTCCTCCTGAGTGGAATAAAGTAAAATCAGTCTTTCTATTTTTTTATTTTTATCCTTGAAAGTTTTCAAACAAGACCAAATGGGAGAAAACACAGACTTATAGGCAGAGAAACAGAATTTTCCAGCTGTGAAAAACCCTGTGTAAAGAAACTGCTTTTTAACTCCTTCCTGGGCTTGAAACCTGTTCAGATGCACAAATTATTTAATAACTCCCTCTGAAAACATGGTTCAGTATTAGAAGTGAGTGGAAAGTCTACTCTGGCTCATGAACTAACTTAGGACAAGTACTGTGAATCCTGTGATTTAACTACCTAAGAGTGCTGCTTGTTTGGTGATTTTTTTTTGATGTTCTGTACATTGGCGAGAGGCTGAAAATCTCTAGCTGCCGGTGAACAGCAGTCCATTAGACTGGGTTGATCTCAAGCATTGTTACTCAGTGTACTACTCTAGCTGTACTCTGACCATGCCTCCAGCCCCAAACCCAGGCACAAAAGGCAGTGAGCACGCTGACTGTAAAGACAGTGTTGAAACCCTAGTGCAAATCAGCATTAGGCAGAAGGTCCTGTATTTATGTCCAGTCCATGCTGTCACTGTGAAGGAGTAGAAAGTGTATGAACCCATTCATCATTTCTTAGGCAGCAACCTGCATCCTCTCACTGCAAGTTCCAGGGGGAGGGGTGGCAGAAATGCTATTTAATTTGCTGGACAGGGAGGACTATATAGATAAATGAAACTGTTTTCCCAGGCATGCTGAATAACATTTCCTGTCTGTATTATTCAAACTGATCAGCAGCACTTCAACAGATGATCATAACTCTCTTGTGGGAAGGAGGTACCAGAAACTGGATAGACAAAATACTCAAAATAGTGGAACAGCTATTCCTCCTATTGCTGGGAATTACATCAAAATTTAATTTGCTATATTTGAAAATCCTAAATTTAAGGACTAGGAGCATTTTACATCTTTGGTGTGGTTGTGCAGAAAAAGTGGGGAAATGCTACCTCCACTGCCAGGCTTCAGCTAAAACTCATACTTCATGTGATCTCTAAGACACTTGCCAACTTAGTCAGCTGCCCCTTGTGAAAACCACTGGTTTCTGTGCATGGACATGACTTCACATTCAGTCTCACGTAATGACCAACCTTCCAGAACACTCTTTAGAGCAAATGTTGGTCAATCACAACCAGTTTTGAATCCTACCACAGGGACCTACAAGAAAGTGAAGAACAGTACAAGCTGTATCAAATGGCTAAAAAGAATTATTTTTCTGTGTCTTGAAATAAATATGAAACCATACCAATGCATTCGGACACTTACAAACCTTGAAAATATTGGTTCTTTATATACAGTCTTAAAGGTCATAGTTTTCTTCTCTACAGTTCTCCATAAAAGTCAACTGTGAGTATAGGGTTGTGTGGATACAGAAAGGGCTGTTAGAAAGGCTTTCCAGCTACTTGCAGTGTTCTGTGTGAATCTTTCCTTTCTCACACAAGCTATGAAAACAGTAAGATGTTTTTGTATAACTATCTGAACACCTGGTGTTTGTCTAAGTTTTGTTTATGATACACTGGAGAAATGTTATTGCAATGGCTGTTGTAAGACCTTAGCCAATCACCCTAAGGGGTGGATGGTCACTGACCAATCTCCTTATGTGATTACACATATAAGTGAGCAATTAATAAATTAAATACTTCACACTCTTGCTGGATATGAGTGGCTTCATTTCCTTGTCCCTGCTATACAACCACAGGGTTGAGTGCATGTATCAAAATCATTCCCAAGTTTATCTTAATAAATTTGGAATTACCTCAATTTTTTCTGCACTGAAAGTCCTGGGAATGCTTGATGATGCATAGGAAAACTACATTTATTTTTGTGCTTCGGGGTTTTTTTTTTTCTTTATTTCTTCACTTATTTTTTAAAGTGCTACCTTGGATCCCTATTTCCTACAATGTTTCTAGTACTTTTTCATGGGATATCTGACCTTTGCAGGCTTTAGATGTGGACAGAATACCAATTTATAATTAATTTTTTTTCATCTGATTTGAGGCAATGGGGAGGGAAGTCAAATGGTTTCAAAAAGAAGCTCAGAAAAGAACACAAGTTGTACAGTTAATGTACATGAAGCTGACCAGTGCTATTCAAGGAAGCAGACTATTATATTACTAAAGTTTTTAAATTTTTATCATAGAAGGAGGACAGAAGAAAAATGTTATCCCAAGAGCAGAAACAGCTTTGAAATGACAACTTCTTTTGCAGCAGATTTTGTAAAAGACTAGTAAAAAGTTACTGTCCACTTTCAAAAAATAAATATAAAAACCTTTAAAGCTTAAAATTTATTTTTGTCATGAAGTAGTGTGTCCTCCAATTGGCCAGCACCTTCCTCTACCTTAAAAGACATTCAGTATACACATTTACAAAATGCACACCAGGATGCCTAAAAGAATTAGGTTTCACACTATAAGAAGTCTGCCTCATGAAAGCCTGTGATAGCCTTACCAAGGAATGAAATTTTCTGTCAGGTTGTAGAACAGTGAAATTTGAATGTAAATATGTTATAAAATCATGGTTTTGTTTTCTTAGTTAATGACAAGGTTTTTGTGAATAGTAAAAGAGGGAAAAAAATAATCTTGAAAAGGAAATGCCTCATAGTTTGGGATTTTATTGTAAAAAGTATTAATTTTATTCTTGTTGACAATTGAAAGAATGCATGTGTTTTTTTGAGTACAGAAACATCTAAATAACAGGCAGAATGTGTGGCTGTTTTTATATACAGAGAGAGATATAAAATTATGCATACACTTATTTTGTCAATCATGTGCCTGTTGTACTGCAGACACAGACAGGTTCCCCCATGATTTTTTTACAGTCACAAACCCATGTTTTTGAATCCTTGTGTTAATGCTTCATGTTACATATAGTAATAATTTACATTGATAATATTATATATTAATAATAACATATTCTGCAACATATTTGTTGCCTTTTTCTGCAAGTGGAACACAGAAGTAAGGAAGAAATTTATCCTAGATATAGGCACCTTTCCTGCCACTGCCAAAATGGTCAGGATGGTGATGCTACTGACATTTACAGGGGCAGAAGAGAGAGGAAAGATTTCAAAGGCAGAAAAAGCGTAGGATTTTTTTTGTTTGTTTGTTTGTTGAGGTTTTTTTAATTTTAGCATAGTTGATGAAGAGGGTGAATTTACTGTCAAAAGTGTTAGCAAATCATCTGCAAATATATTAATTTCTCTTTGGCTCATAAGCACAAATGTTAATTGAGAGGAGTTAAACTTGCACAGTTGACAAGTGAATATAATTCCCACTTAACTAAGATTTCTTTTGAGCTTTGGTTTCTACTTGGATTTTTGTTGTTAAACAGCTTTGATTTCTAAGAATAGAATAAGGAAATCCATCCAGTGATGACACAACCCTTTCTTACTTCAGAGTAAATTTAACTGATATTTGTGAAGTATCCTGCATTGACAATCAAAAGAGAAGTTCTTTCTTTGGTGTACGCTTTGAATATCCATTTTTCCTGCTTTAAGAGAATTCAAAAATTTGTATGTAACTCACTGTCACAATCCAGAAGCAGGTGTGATGTTGGTTGCAATTTTTCATCCGGATGAACAAAGAAACCAGTCCACGTGTCAGGGAACTTGTGGGTTTTATTGTATAATTGTATTAACTCCAGCAACTAGCACCCTATTAAATGAGAGAGGTGTAGAGGTGTTGGCCAACAAGCTCTCAGCTTCTGGAACAAACCTTAACAAGCTTCCAACTCTCACAACAAAGTTCAGGTGTGGAGTAAGGGGGAGAATGTGATAACCTCACTTGCCAGGATAAAACAGGAGAGGAGAGAACAAAGATGAAAAAGAGAGAAAAAGATCAGCAGTCCTTAGATCCTTCCTACCACCATGGATGGTCTGGATCTGGGATTGACAAAAAAGAGAGAGCACATGGGACCTAACAACTTCCTTTTCTAGTTTACCTGGTACACACCTCTTACGTAAAAGAGTGCCATTCACACCATATTGATTGTGTATGCACAGTCAGCCTTTTGGAGCACTCCAGAAAATGAGTTGTGTGGAGTTGAGGGCCTGTGAGCCCCTGGAGCCCTTTTTAGTGAGATGCCCAGGACTCAATCCTTCTCGAGGCATAAGCACAGTGAGCATGATTCTCAGGGCAGAATCATGGGTTTTGCAAGCCCAGCAACTGAAAGGGAAGTTGGCTCAGAACAGCGCTGCCACACCTCCACAGGACCCTCTCTTCCAATCACAACTTTCCTACCACAACAGTCAGAATGTTTGATACAAAATTTGCTTACATGCTTTTGCCTGGTCCTTCACACTCCTCCAATTTTCTTTTCTGCAATAATTGTGCTGCACATCATCTCATTGTGGAGTACTCTTGTACTTTGCCTGTAGCTGTAGTCTAGTGTTGATATTTGGAATTTATTCAGTAGGTGTCTCCTTTTCCCTTCTTCTCTTTCCCCTCCCTCTTCTTCCTTCTTGTGACGAAAAGTTTGATAACAAATGAGAAAGTTTGCTATTAATCGCCTATGGCAATAACGCCTGTTTACATTACTCATCTTTTCCTGTGCTCTACAGAGGGTCAGAAAGTAAACACAAATACGAGTCCCCTTTGTTTTAAGCATGAGTATAATTTTTAAATGGGCTGTGTAACTTACTTCTTGTAAGTCTTTTTATATCATAAATAGTTTTTTTGGTTTGATGGATATAAGTAACAGTATTCCCACTACACAGGTGACCAAAAAAAACAACATCAAGTAGTGAAATGAGGATTCCCTAATCAGCCTGTGGCAAATATGACAACAAATTCTATTTTTCTTCAATTCTAATCTTTATTCACATGCTTTATTCACTTGCCTGCTGCATTCCATTTGGTTAAACCAAATGATAACACATCATTGTCAAATACAATTTTTAATATTCAAATAAGTTTATTTTGAGCCTGATAACCAGCTTATTATCTTTAACGTAAATCACTGTCCCTTTGAGACAAATATTAATGTCCTGGAAAGGTTTAGTTTTCCTATTTATATTAATGCACCTGCAAACCTTATTCATAAATTATTTATAAACCTTTCCCTATTCAGAAATTATTTTTATTTAGCCAGTTTGACTAGGAAAGTGCTGTATAAGCATCATGTCTTGATAAGAAGTCAGTGTTTAAAACAGTGGCTTTCAAATATGCAGGAGTTCAATTCACTTAGGCCTTTTCCCCATTTGAAATCAGTAGATGAATTTCCAGTCATTTACTTTGAGTACTGTGGGATCCCTAATAGTTTCCTTCATTTCCTAAATTTACAGTAGGGCAGTTTTGTAAGTGACAAGTTCACCTGATCAGCTGTCACTAGGAAGCTCTTTTAATTCAGAGTTCAAAATGTTCTAAATACGGAAGTTCAAGTATTTGAAAATATATATAATTTACATAGGATACTGCATATTCAAAGCGCTGTGTAGGCATCACGACATAAGCATTCTCTGTCCCAGAAACAGCAATGAGGAAATGTTATGTATATTTTACAGCAATGAAAACTTGAGAGAGAAGGGTGAAAAAAGCTCAGCCAAAACCATGAGATGAGCAAATGGGAGATGCAATTAGGAACTAGGCACAGCTAATTTAGCCTTTTAATTCACGTCTCCAAATTTTGCTGCTTTTCAAGGATGCAGGTCCTTGACTAGGATCCTAGATAACTTTGTGACTGTTTTCTTTCACCATGTTGAAAGGAAAACAAAACAGAAGGGAGGAAAATAGAGCTGCAATTAACTATGAAAGGCAGCCAATAGGGCTTTGAAAATCCCTTGAAGGCTCTGATAATTAAGGGATTGTCAACACTGATTCTTTACTGTCTGAAAGAGTTGTCTATTATTCAGAATAATAAACCAAAAAGAAAAAAGTAACTCTCTGTATTGTCCTTAGATGTAGTCAGTCTAAAGAAAGCCTAAGAAAGAATTAAACTGATAAAGCTTTGAAGAACTTAGTCTAATTATGATTCATTAGTTTGTTGTTGAGTGCGGGATGATTTTAAAATGTCATTCTCCCTCCATCATTTCTTACAAAACATGGAAAGACATTAGTTTTCTTTCAATGTTAGTCTGCAAATTATCAAAGAAAAACACAGTTGTTTCAAATGTTCTACAAAAGTGGATATTTTCTGATTATTGGTGCCTTAGCAGTTTGACCGGAGAGCTAAGGAAACAGGTTTCTTAGCATGAAAGTATTTGATAATAGCTGTAGAATTGGTTTTGCATAAACAGTTGTGGAGGAATAGATTTTTTCTGTTTTATTCTAGAAATAAGGCAAATTAATGAAAGTCTCTAAATACTTTTTATTTAAGTCCATTCTGTGATTTTTATTTAAAAAAAAAAGAAAGAAAAAGAAAAAAAAAAGAAAGAAAACGACAAGATAAAGGGCTAATCATTGTTTGTTACTGGTTTTCTTTCATTTGGTCCCAAAGGGCAATTTAATATATAGAGGCAGCTTAAAACTGTGTTCCATAACATTGGAACATCCATGAACAATCCATTCCAAGTAAATAAATACAAAGTATTGTTACTATTTTCACCCCAAGGAGGTATTCTCCAGTGTAGTTCTGTCTGTGCTGTCAGTTATGCGTGAAATAGCTAGGATTCTTAATGCCCCTGTTCTAGTAGGCTGTGCTTTCCCACTTTATATGGTTCTGCACAGCCTGCTCTGAAAGAACCTGCTTGAGCAGGAAAGTTAGACAGGATGTCCTTCAGAGGTTCCTTCCAACCTCAACCATACTCTGATTATCTTCCTAGTATCTGGAAAGGCACCATCTGGAACTTTCTAGAGCCAAGCTCTGCTTTTATGAGGTTAAGTGAGTTGAAACAACCCTTTGTTAGTCATGAGCTAGTTGCTATCACAAGTAGCTCTTCCCTCACATAGACCAATTTTCCCCAAGTGTTTTTATAATCAGAACTCTGGAGAGTGGCAAACTAGTAGTTTCTATGTCATGATCTTAACATACTGTTAAATCCAATTATTGGGTGTTATAATAGTCAAATTGATATAGTTTTGTAAAAAACACAGAGAGGTCCTGCTGATGGCTCATTGAACTGGAGTCAGAGAGATCTTCAAGAGCTTTATCTTGATTTGAAAAATAGTGGAACCTGTAAGGTCTGTGACTCCAGACCAGATTTGGGGGAACAGGATAGAGTACATTCTTGACTAGTGCACACTTCTAGCTACATTAAAAAAAAATAATTTTTTTTTGGAGGAACCAGGGAACCAGGAGTATAGACTTTGGACCTGAGATTGTAACTGTCAGCCAAATACTGCTTCGTTTATCCTGGGTTTGCCCTGAAAATTCAACTGAATTAAATTAATATAAGTTAGAACTGATTTACCATTTTGTTACTAAAATAGGAATTGAGCTCATTATTTTCTAAAAGGTTCATTTGATGTATGGTACTTGGAAAACCTAGTTATGCATAATAAAATTTCCATTATCTCAGTTTATTGTGAAAATCATCAACATCCTTCTCAGGTGTGAAGAATATTTTGTGTCAGTAAAGCAAAGTTGGTAGAATTTTCTTCCTGGGTGCTAGCAGTTGGGCTTTCATTATTCTATTATATAGTGAAATGTCTCCAGTTCATGAAACAACCCAACAAAGAAACATAACTAACAGTGTCAGAAGACATTTTTTAGTGTTATCTCACTTTTGGTGGTTTTTAAAGATTTTTCCTAAAACAAATGAAAAAGTAATTTCTACAAAGAATTTTTTTTTTTCAGGAAAGGAATTGACATTATATCCTGTATATTTTATAAGTTTTGCCTGCAGGAACTCTAATGAATAATGACTATTTATTTGTTATGCCATCTGTTTCCACTGGTAAATTTTAAGAAAAATGCACATACTATCTTACTCTGTATTGTCACTCTGAATCTTTGCAGCTATTTTTTTTGAGTTGAAAAAAACTATCCAAAGATGGGGTTATGGGTGGGCTTTTTGGGGGAGAAGGGATTCTTTTTTAACAGAGCAGTTCATCACTGTATATATTTTAGTTAAACATTTAAAATTCTGAGTCTAATTTCTATAACCTGATCATTTCAAACAAATGGATTTTAAGTGAAACAGCAGGGGCCAGCTAATGCAAGAAACATGAGGTTGCTGGCCTTTGCTCAGTAGTAATAACACAGAAATTGCAATCCAATTCCCAACTTTGTATTTTACTTGTGCCTCCATGCAGATTAATTGGAGACGAGATTTGAAACTGCACTGTAGTGTGTCATGAGAAAGTGAAAGGTCAGGCAAGGAGTTTTGAAATGTGTAGAAGGAAGGAGCAAGCTATGAATTAAATATTTCTGCAGGAAATTATTAAGTAATTACATAGAAGGAGGAAGAAGAAGAATTATATGGAATTTAATGAATGTGAAAAGAAAAAAAAAGTCAAAGTATAAACCCAAGTTGTATTTCCCAAATGTTTGTATCTTAAAATTTTATTAGGTTACTGAAGAAGCACAGGACATCCTATCTGGACCATCCTCTGTCAACACAGCTGACAGGACATGTGCCATGCTTGCTCCACCATGATTACAACTCAGCCTAATTTCTTCCCACTCCTCTCCCTTTTTAAAAATCCTGACTAGAATGTGCATAGTTGGCATGACATCATTCTAACTAGGGTCACATGAGAAACTTACAAGAAAAAGAGATAAAATATGGAGATCTCTGAAAGGATAACAATTGCAAATAACTGGTAAAAAACATTAAAAAAACCTGAAACAGAAACAACTGTTCTCCATTTCCTAATTCTCTGGGCTCTGATCTTCAGCTGTTAGTCGTATAGTACAGCAAGGCTGATAGCTCTCCAGATCAACAAAATTGAAAATTTAAGGGACATGTTCCTTCAGTGCAGATAAATGAGTCAGGAGTTAATAATTTAATTTCTTCTTAGAGAGAGATGGATGACTTCTTTCGTTTATATTTTTTGCTCTTAAAAGAAAATTTCATGCAGTATTTGGGCTAGGGAGGTAAGGGGAAATTGATCTGAAAGGAACAAATTTCTGTATTGTTTTGTAGGATGAGATAGCTGTCAGAAAATTTGAAAGCCAGTAACTCAGGTGTATTGTTTGCAAAAAAATAGTGCAAGTTATATAATCTACAGATTTATTTGTTTTTTTAAAAAATATGTTTTATATATTTGATGTAAAATGAGACATGTCAGGTATGCTACCATTATGACTTACTCATTATATGTGGTGACATACATAGTTATGGTAGGCAAGCACTATATGGAATTCCATGCATATATAGAATCTTCACAAAGAGCTCAGGCCCTGAAAGAGTCATAGCAGTATTGATAAGCTTCAGTTATATGTGTACAAGTGTATTCAATGCCCACGTCATGCACTGACATTATCTGAATAATCCAAAGTAGCATTTAGGATGATATACATATGACTAGAGAGAAAATAGCGATAACTCCTTTAACATATCATGTACCATGGTACAGAAAAGGTTTAGAAGAGCTATCAGACTTCAGGATGATAAAACAAAGCAAGGCTCAAGGTCTGTTGATGTTGCCCACCATTCTTCTGCATAATAAAAAGATATAAAATTTTAATTCGCTTTTGCATCTCCTAAAAGAAGATTATTAAAACACTTGTGAAAATTTTCTTTCCTAAAGTAGATCTAGGATTTGTACATTGATCCCTGATATCAATAAAACAGGCTGGTTAAAATAAAAAGAATAAAACAACTGGGGGAGAAAAAAAAACAAGAAAAGCTATGTGTAGTATTTATTTTCATTATAAATATATAAAGCCAAAATTATCCAGGTACATCTTAGGTCACTTTTATTCTAGCTTAACACTTATGAATAGCCCTTAATTATATCTTCACATCCAGTTTCCTTCACATGTGAAACCCTCACCCATCTACTTACAGATGAAGATCTCTTAGAGCAGCCTGGTCCCACCCTGCCAGTTAAGTAAATTAAGCAGGTATCTAAAGTGATGTGAAATTCAACTGTGTTTTGGGAGCCCTCTGAGGAATTGTGTTCTCTCCTGTGTATTATTGCCCTGAATATAGAAAGCTTTACTTCTCTTTAGGCTTTTTAATAATGTCTGAAAAGAAAGTTTGCAGTACTCTGTATGACAAGAGGGAGTTGGGGCACAAGGTTATAAATTCCTAACCATCTGGGTGTTTTGAAAGATACTTAAGTTCCTTAGGCATTCTTGACACAAATGTAATATTTTCTGTGTAAAAAGGTGGGTCTTATTTTGGTCACATTTTCAAATTCTGTGTGCTTAGACTGAATACCTTCATCCACGCCTCCAGCTGCCAGTGGTATCTGCTTCCCAACAACTTTAGAGCCCAGCTAAATTTGTGATAGACTGACTATTTTCCCATTTTTTTCCAACTACCACTATCTCAAAAAATGCCCTGCTTTGCAGCCATATTTTTCCATTCTTGCTTTTATTGAACTTTCTCATTTCTTTCAAAAATCTGAATGTAATGCAATGCCCTTTCTTTTCTCTTCCCTACAGTAAACCTCACTACCTCCTTCTTCAATCTACTTTGAATATTCAAATTACAACACATCACCTATCTGTGATTAGACACATAAATCTTATTGTAGCACAGTTAGTTTTTGTTGTTGTTTTCTGTTTTTTTTTTCTTCTTGAAAAAATGCAAAGCTCAAAGCAGTTCAGGGATGCAAATCCCTGAGGACTTTTTATTCCTGTCATCACATCATATGATACTGCCCAATGTAACTGTTCCAGTAAAGAATCATTCCCCAATATCCAGCTACTTAAACTAACTTTCATACCTTGCATTACTGCTGACTTAATAATTATGAAGCTGTGTACTTGAAACATTTTCATTCTTGAAGATAAAGCATTCTGAAAGAGGAATTAGTGATAGCTTCTTGTCCATTTTAAAGGGATTACGCACATGAGATATGCCTCTCTTTTGAGGATGGCAGTGCTAAATGTAGCCTTTGACCCTGTCTGAGTTATGTTGCTATTGAAGACAGGTATACTAACATAATTCTTGTCCCTCTCATTCCATAGTCCACTATGATATGATTTAAAATTGATTTTCTGGTTTTCTTTCTCTTTCTAAATTACATGCATAATAGCTACTGGAGCATTTCACGTAGCAGTAAACATTGCCTCCTGCAGCTTCAGTGGTTATGATCCCAGGTGACATTTTTGCCTCTCACATGTTCCACAAATGGGGAGGTTATCATTTAATTAACCCTGATAATGTCAAAAGGAAATGCATAAATGCCAAGCTATTTCCAACAATTTTTTTTAACAGATGAGCACAGAAGAACTAGTAATATCTTACTTTAAGGTGGTGCAAGCTAAGAAAGAAATAAAAGCAAAAGACAGAAGAACCCACCAAAACCTTTTCAATGTAGGGTTTTACTGTTACCCTTTTCATTAGCATAACCAGTCATAAAAAGATACATTTTATTCAACAATGCAATGGCTGGGGACTTGACAAATATGGGCGCTGGAGTAGAAAAGAAGCCATAAAAATGTGCGCTTAGAATTTGGTCTCACATTTATAAAGTAAACTTGTATTTACTTATTTCAATTTGCAGAGTCAGTCCTGTTGTGGGGTTCTTGGGGAGTTGTTTTTGGTTTCTGGGGTTTTTTTGGGGGGCAGGGGGTTGTTTTCGTTTGGTTTTGTTTTGAGGGGTTTTTAAATTTTTTTTTAATTACTATTTCTGTTGAAAAGCTCCAATATGTCATTTGAAGGACATGTTGTAATGCACTATTTGGATGTAGATCTAAATCTAAATGATGGGTGTTACAGAAAATAATTTGTATTGAAAATGTTTGCAAACGGGACATTCTTAACTTATGCTCGCCTATATACAACTCTCTTCATACAGGGATAACATTTTTTGAACAAGGTCATTACACCTGTATGTTAGATTTCACAGAACTCACCACAGCCGCTATTCAGCTTAATGAAATGGTTTAACATCTAGTTATTAATGAGTGTGATAGAGATAGCATTAAAACCTAGAAAGAAACTAACACTCGTCACTTCTTCAGTGTTTCTTGAAAGCCTGCATTTTGTTTGATAGGTTGACAACTATGCAGTGACAGGTTATAAATATGACAATTTATTATATTCATTATTACCAAGAGGCACATGCTGTGACATAAGACATTGTTTTAGCTCCACAGATTAACTATATTAAGGGCTTACTTTTTCATGCAATAAAAATTTACTAAAATATTATCTTAAATGTGATAAATAATATTTTCTGAAATAAAATAATATTATATATGCAGATAATGTCCGATTCTCTGTAGAAACATATTCTTGTAAGTATTCTTACTAAAAGAGCTTAGGTTCATGGTAAGATTTTTAATATTCTCATGGAGTTTTTCAGAACAGTTATCAAAATTAAATAGTCACCTGTGCACTAGGGAGAGTAAATTTAAATACAGTAGAAAGCTGGTTTTACCCCTTTAATAGAGAAATTTAAAAATCTGTTATGGAATGGCTTCTTCCTGCCTGAGGCAAGCTGAAAAATCTTGATGCCCTACAAAATTAACATTGTCTAAGCATTTTTTATTCCCTTAATACTCAGCAGCTCTAAATGATACTACATCTGTGTAGGATGGTGAAGCTAGCCCTTCTTTTCCCACAGACATTGGTTTAGTCTGAATTGATTTTGATAAAAGGAGTTTTTATTCCCTGTGTAAGGTTAAACAACAAAAGTAGCTTAAACATAAGGGTTTTTGTAGCCAATAATTTGATTTCACTAAGTTTCAATCTCATAGAATTTTAAAAAGATGCCAATGTGGGCCCAAGTGAATAAAACATTTTTATTATTATTTTGTTAAGTTGTGTCTGTGTGATAGTAGCTCTTTTGAAATATTCATTTGGCATAAAATGTCTATAGCTCATTGTCCGTTAAATAGGAAAGCTAAAAATAACAATCAGAACATTTGATCTTTCTACAATTCTTTTTCTATATGAGTATGTTAGCAAATCTGATTAAAAAGTTTCCAATGTGAATTTCTGCATAGGAACTTTCCACATATATTCTTGTGAAGATTAGTTTCATGAATGCTGAAAGCAAAACTCCTAGCATAGAGTAAAATTAAGACCTGTCTCATAATTACAAACATCACAATTCTGAAACTGCATGATGAATATGATTCTAATCTACCTGGGGCATAGAAATATATCACAGGCAATAAATGTCTGATCAAAACAGATTATTGTCAACATATTTTGTAAGAGGTACCAGTCACACAAGTTACAAACAAATTAAAAAAAATAAATTTGAACACCAAAATATTCAGAAAGATGATGCAATATAGAATTTGAGAAAGAAAAGGTGGAAAAGAGGAAACAAGAAGAAAAAATTATCATATTCTCATTTATTTTAGACTCATGTATAAGCAGACATGATGCTACTGAGAAATGATTTTTGAGTGTTATCACAAGAAATATTTTGTGCGAAATTATCTTTACTTTAGACTGCAAAAGTTAAACTTTATGTTCCTTATGATATTAAACCCCTCATTTAGGACATGAGTATCCCCTCCTCATCTCATTATATGCTTTTTACCTGAGCACTTATTTTCTTCACAGTAATAGTAATTCTTTATTGAAATATCATTCCTATAAAATATTGCTCTTCTGAAAGTACTGATTTTTAGCTTAATGCCTAAAAGTATCCCAAATAAATCTAAAGATGTGGAAGATGTTACTATTCTTGTCTACTTTCACAGTCCTCCTGTTGAACAACACGCACTGTATTCCTGAAAATATTCCAGGGTTTTGTCTTGCTTCTGCAAAATTGCTTTGATCTAAAAGAGGAATAAACATCAGCTTTAAACATGGTCCCTAGATCAACACACAATTCTAATTTAACTTTCTTTGTCTTGCTGCCTAACTCTAACAAATACTCTGATGTTCATGCCTATATCTGTGCTCGAGTATCACAGTGTCATTTCTATGCTCATTACAGCTGCCAGAGCAAAAAAGGTTAGAAGTTCAGCCTGCATTTTGTTACTTGAAAACTATGAAAGACAGTGTTCTCATGTATGTGCCTAAAATTAGGCACCGAGCAGTATGACTTCTGTAAATGTTGGCACTGGCTCATTTGAGAGGAAGAAGCCAACTGCTCAGGACCTCTCCAAATGAGACCACTGCACTTACACCTGGCCTACATGGTGGGGGTTGTTTGCTTGCTTTTATAAAGCCCTGCCTTTGTACAGCAAATGATCCTGTATGTGCAGACCTGTTCATACCTCCATTATGTGATTAAAGAAAAATATTTATCCATGGTGATGCAATTCTCAGAGGGATTATCTCTGTGCTTGTAAGGCTATTGTTTTTCCTATCTGCATATATTGTCATGAGAACAAAATATATCAGATACTTGTCCATCAAACATATATTTGGGGAAAAGTCTGTATTTTGTTTCCAATTTATTGATTGAGTAAAATTTTAAAAAACCAAAAAATTAGTGTTATAAGTGAAATAATTTTATATTTTTGAGTTTGGGGAGGGGATGTTGGGGTTTGTGTGTGTGTGTGTGTGTATGTGTGTGAAGATACAGCACATCCTATAATTATCTCTAGTTTTTCATAACACATCAGAGAATAAAGAGTTAAGATGTGCAGCTGAAGGCCTAGAAGTTGAAGTAACTTTTATACTTCTTCATAAATGTCAGAAGACAAAGGTCCTTTCACACTGTAATATAAACTTAGCTGTTTTATTCTGCATAAGGCCCACTGATTTTGAGGTACTATGGCCATTTTATTTTGGTCTTTATTTGCACTGGGGGAAATATTACACAACTTTTTAAAGACTGATATATATAAAAATGAAGTGCTATGTTTTACAGTTCAAGAGACTTAAGCATACAATTGAGACACACACATAAAATTTTTTACATAATTAAAATACTTCTCCATGTTTATGACTATAATCTGATGAAGTAAGGAGTGAAAAGCACAGGTTAAGAAAGCTGATTAAAATTTTCACTTGCAACTTATATAGCTCATTGTGAAAGAAATCACCACACCTATTGTAGTATGAGTAGACTCATGCTTCTTGAAGAATATACAAAATTAGATGCTACAGACAGACAAAAATGGATAATTAAATGTGAAATAGTTGTAATATTAGTTTACAAGGAAGATCTGTCTCTGTGGTTTCATTGCTGGCAGAGTAATAATCAGCTGGATAAGGGAAAGAGTCCAAATAGGACCGAGTCCAAGTTGGAATTAAGATATTATGAAGTGAGCAGTAAACCTGCATATATATTTCCTGACTGCCTACATATAAAAAATTATTATTATCTATTGCTTTGTCACAGTATTGTCTGAGTAAACACCTTCTCCTTACTTTTATGGTACTGTAGAATTCAACTAAAATTTGAAATATATTACCTCATTCAATTTCAGTGCTTAATTTCCTAGTATGAAAAATTAGAGTCACCAGTAGTTCTTGGGTATGCTGGGGTGAATATCTCAGGAGCTGTTCTGCTGTTCTGCTGCAGTCAAGACTACAAGTTGCAGTTGGCCTAAAGATTCAGGAGGTAAAAGAAAACTGTTTTTACCTTCTTGTTTTTCTCTTACCACTGCAAGACAGGATGAAGAATTGTAGGGGAGTTCCATAAAGCCCAAATATTTTTACAGCGTATGTGAAAATTATAATTATTTTCTTCTATTTTTAACATTTGTGGAGAAGGTTCTGCTACTGAATCTAACGGGTCTATGAAAATGACTTTTCGAGGTGTTATTTTCCTCCCTGTAGGTCACAACCCCAGGCAGCTCAGGCTAGCCCTAAGTTTTTCAGAAAGATTTGTTGTTTAAGCTAAAAGTAGAATCAGACCTGAGGACCGTTCATTTAAAACTGCAGCAACTTACCAGCTCTTATTGGCAGAAACACCAAAGATTTACAAACTTGCAAATACAATGGCAAGGAGCCTGAAGTTTAACAAATGCCCAGCAGTTCTACAAATGCCTGATTGCTTGAACATTAGAAACTACTGTTGTGCCAGAAAAGCCTAGGAAAGAAAGAGAAGCCAACATCATGGCTTGTTTGCTCTTGCCAGGAAGAATTACTGTTATTATTAACTGATATAGCAATCACAAGCCACTGAGAGTTTAGATTTTAAGGATATAAAAGAATTCTTCCAAAATCACCTACCTAGGAATCTAGCTCCTATTCTCTCTACTTACAAAATAACATTTACACTCTAAATAGTTAGACGGGGGGGAGACAAAGAATACCACACTAAATAAAAAGCAGAATGAGGAATGCGTGGGAACAAATATGGGAATAAATTTCACACAGAAGCACACAGAATGGTTGAAGTTGGAAAGAACCAGTGGAAGGAGAATTGTATGAGGAAAGACTGAGTGAGATGGGCCTATTCAGCCTACATAAGAGAAGGCTCAGAAAGAATCTTCTCATTGTGTTTGTATATCTGATAGGAAAGGGTTAAGAAGGTAGCGTCAGAATCTTCTCAGTGGTGTTGCATCTTAGGGAAAACTGGCAATGGTACCAAAAGGAAGGATAAGGCATTCTATTTTGATATAAGAAAAAAATATTTGATCAAACAATGGAATAGGTTGTCCAGAGAGGTTCTGAACTCTTTATCCTTGGAAATATTTAACATTTGACAGACCACGGCCCTCTGCAATCTGCTCATGCTGGAGCCGTCCATTCCTGAAGGAATGCAACCCATGCAAAGGACCCATGCTTCAGCAGTTCTTGAGGAACTACAGCCAATGGGAAGGAGTGACATTGGAGATGCTCCCTAAGGACTGTTTCCTGTAGGAGCGACGTACACTAAAGCAGGAAAGAGAAAGAGCCAGCAGAACTGACACAGTCCCTGTTCCTCATCTCCCTGCACAGCTGAGGGGAAGGAGGTAGAAGAATTAGAGTAAAGTTGAGCCTGGAGAGAAGGGAGGAGTGGGTGGATGGTGTTTTAATTCTGTTTTATTTCAGCTATTTCCCTAATTTGAGTGCGTTTTGTCTGTGACAGGAATTAGTGAGTGATCTCCCAGTCATTATCTCAATCCATGTGCTTTTTCATTTCCCCCCTGTATTTCCTCTCCCAGTAAGGCCAGTTGAGTAAGGAGAGTGATAGAGCAGCTTGCTAGGTATCTGGCAGGCAGAGAAGATCAACCCGCCACATCTACATAATGTACTCATTGGCCTTCTTTGCAATAGCGTCAGGACCCTCAGAATCTTATCTGGAGAGTTGTTTTCCAGCTGGTCATCCCCCAGCATATACCTGGGTTACGCCTTTTCAGGTGCAGGACTTGGCCTTCTCATTTTTTGGACAGAATGAGTTCTCTTCAGTCCATTTCTCCAACTTGTCCAGACCCCTCTGAATGGTAGCCCATCCATCTGGTCTATCATCCACTCCTCCTACTTTTGTATGATCTGCACTCTTGATGAAGTTTTGCTCTGTCCCATTTTCCAGGTCATTATTAAGATGTTAAACAGTATGGGCTTCAGTGGTGGCCTCTGGAGCACTCCACTAGAGATTAGCCTCCAGAGAGACATTTTGTCACTGATCACAGCCCTCTGAGCCCAGCAGCTGAGCCTGTTTTCAATTGCCCTCCCTTACTATTTATCTAGAACTAATTTAATTATTTGTCTATCAGGAAGTTATGGAAGACAGTGTCAACAGCCTTACTGAAGTCAAGATAAACAACATCCATTGCTCTCTCCTCATCCTCTAGTCACCTCATCTTAGACATGTCAGGTTAGTCATCTTTTGTTATACTTGATTAGTAGTAACACCCAAAATTTCTCTGAAAGAAGATTTTACATATGTACATTTTATTCGAAGGAGCAATTTAAAAGAAAAGTTTGAAATCTTAGCAGACCAGCTAAAGGCAGGATGAACAGCAAGGGAGAAGGCAAAAGATTAAATCTAAAGGTAAAGAGATGCAGGTGGTACTTGTAGTTACAGAAGAAGTAACAAGAGAAGATAAGTAATGCTGAAGAAATAGGCCAAAACCATAAATTACTCAAAGATTGAAAACTACCAAATTAAGAGTCTGAACATGACATATTCTGCATGGAAATGGTGGTGAGAGTTTGAGAAAAAGCCAAATCTGATCAAAACAGTAGTCAAAGAGTAACTTTGCCAGTGGCAGTCTTAACAGACTGAAAGAAAGGAGTTCAACTAGGAGGAGACTAAACCAATCATGACAAAAAATCTAAAAAGTGCTTGGATGGATCTTTTGATTATGGAGTGGACAAACAAGCAGCTTATGGGGATACGGAAGGAAAAAATACAGGATCTAACAAATGGTAGTGACATGCGAGATAGAAAAGAAGATTAAAGTAATACAAAGGCTTGCATGGCTGGAAAGCTTTGTGAGCCTGGGGGGTAATGACAGATAAGAATTCAGAGGAATTCATTAGGACAATTTTAGTTGTAAAAAACCTGATCATGTAAAGTTTCTTCCAGGACACTGGAAAGACATTGTCTTTCAGGATTTATCTACAGAAATATCCAATATATTATCACGAAGACCACCTTTACGTTTACTGGCATTCTAATGCTCTAACTCCTGTAATTTTTACTCCATGTTATGCACATCATTGCTTACTTCTTATTTTAAAATTATGTATATTTCCTGTCCAATATTGTGAAATACAATATTTTATGAACATATAAGAAATTGTTTCATTTTATCGTGTATGACTTAAAAAACAGGTCACATTATCTCAACATAATATCGAACAAAACTCATAGCAAGTATTTATATAATGTTAATCAGTTTTCTACATTGGTTCTTAAGCATGCTTTGATGCATCAACGATTTTTATCCTTGGCAATTTTAGAACAGAATCATTATTCAAACTGAAAAAATAACCACAGGTTTGATATACAATGAAAGTTTTATAAACTATAATGAAATTCAAAAAAATCTGCTGTTATTTCAGAGTCTTTAGCTGGAAAAGTGAGGAAAACAACAGCAAAGGGAAACCTAGTACAGACTCACCAGAGCTAAAGTTTACAGGTATTCTACTGAACATGCTTTTTGATGAGCAACATCTATATCTTCAGCTGTTGATTATATTTGGGGATTGATCTATTGTACTTGTCTGAGATCACATTCATATGTTATTAGCTGTATGTCCTATTTATTTAATATATGTTTGGCAACACAGTACTTACATTCTTACTCCTGACTTGCATGTGATAAAATTCAATTGAACAAAGGGATGATAAATAACAAAAGGAATTTAAATAATTATTAATGGGCATATAAAAGTCATACTTTTAAGATGCAGAAGTCATAAAGAGAATATGTAAATCATACTGTGATATTACAGGCCCAAAAGGCAATTAATTCTCTGATTAATTTAAAATATAAGAAATTAGTTTCTTAAATAACTAGAATAAACTAATTCTAGAGGAGAAGCATTTATGTCAACAGTAGCAGAACTGTACACAGGATCAAACTGTGAGGCAGGCACCTCGTTTTGTTGTGCTAGTCAAAGAGGAGAACTGGCAAGAAAGATTGCTTGTAATTGGGTGCTTAATATATGTTGGGATTTTCCAGACTGTATCTGAGATGAGGTTGTATCTACACAGACATTAAAAACAACACAAAGTTTATCACCTGAGGTAAATGCTGATGTTGTCATCTTTCTTCTTACACGGGAGGAAAAAAGAGGCAACACTTGTTTCTGCTACAGCATGAGGAGACTTCATCTAAGAATGTTTATTGAAGCAGTGTAATAAGGCAGAAAAGAGATGACACAGAAAATTTTATTTTGAGAACTGGTATGAACAGTGCAATGGAGAATATAAGCAGTATTGCTATGAGAATCATATGAATGTCGAAGATACCTAGATTGTGGTCTTGGGAGCAAAGGCAGAAATAGGACTTCTTTAAAGATACTCCTTTTGCTAAGAATTTTTGTGAACATGCAAGGCAATGAAACACACTGAAATAAAGTAAAAAAAAAAAATTCCAGCACCCAGGGAAAAAATATAAACTATTTCTCACGGTATAGAATAGCCAAAGTGATGCTGTCAGATTGCACATTTCAGAACTAGGTAGCAACCTGTGCAAGAATTTAGTCATCCCACAAAAGTAGTCAGTTTATTTTCTCACAGAGCATTCACACACATTGTCTGTGCTCACATAACTAGAGAGATCTATACAGCCTTAAGACACTAGTTTTCAGCCACTTAATAGTAGCATTTGGTAGATTCTGCCAAAAATGTATTCTTATAACCAACTCTCATCAATTTGTAATAACGTTCTTAGAGTATTTTCAGAAAATGCTCTTGTCCTTTCCTTTGCTCAGTCTGATGTTAAGAAAACACACCCTTTATTAGCATGAGAAAAACTGGTGGGGAAAATGTTGGGCACAACTGGAGATGAATGCCTTCAGCTTTGCAAGGCCCATTGGAGGCAGGTAGCAGGTCCTCTTCAGACTTTATAAATCAAACCCTGGTGAAGGGCTTAGTTTCGTTTCACAATGAAAGTAAAGAGCAACAGGTACAACTTCTGAAAGTACTGTATTCAAAAGGCAGATCATCCATTTTATTTCTAAGGTCCTGAACTGCTGATGCTTGGAAACATGATAGATTTTGGATTGACATGCCCTGGTTTTGTTTTTTTTCCTCAGAAAATAGCTAAACATATCTACCAACTTAAAAATAGGATCAAGAAAGCTCATTTTTTTTCCAGTTTTATTTTAATATTTTGTCTGTGTATAGTCTTCTTCCTGAATTGAGACTTCCCTCTTAGTGGTTTTAAATTCAATAAAGTTACTTACAATGTATGCTAATAAATGTGAAATCTTAACCTTACTCTTTCCTCCATTTCTTTCAAGACTGCCACTCTCCCCTATACTATAAAGCAAAGTAGTGTTGTTAAAATTTTCTATACTGACATACCAAATATATTTGACAATGGAGTTTTTTAGTATATTGCAGATTTTTGCATAATGCTGTCAGAAAATTGATCCTGTTTCATTTGCATTAAAATTCTGCTCTCAAGAAATGACTTGCCAAATTAATAAAACAGATATATAATCCTATTAGCAAAGCATTTCACAAATGCTTACAATTAGTCAGCAAGGCCCATATATAGAAAAATTTAGCTACAATTTTCTGACAAATATTGTTCATCACATGAGAAAATAGACAATTGAAAACAAAAAAATAAAATGAGAAAGAATAATAATTTCATTCGTTATTAATATTCATAGATTTTATTTTCAGTAACTCAAATTATATTTTTTCCTTATTAATGAGAATCTACAGTATCTTATATTTACAGGTCTTTCAAAGTTCTGAATTCTTCTTGAATCTCCATGCTTTGGGGACAGGTAGGAATAAAAATAACAGGACCCCATCAACTCTTTCCAAGTAATTTACTAATAGGAAATACAAAAAGGTAGACAGATTAAAGAAGTGACTGTCCTGTGCGTGTATGTTGATCAGCATTCATTACAAATTATAAGAATAAAAAATATCTACTAGGGTTCTAAAGAGGTGAAACGGAGGAAAATGCATTCTAAAAGTAAAAAATGCCACGTATGAATTCAGTAAGGTAGGGCAGGACAGGGCAAGAAAGGAAAGAACTACAAACGTGCTTTTTATGTTAATTACTTTTTTTTTGAAACAAGCTATCAGTGTCCAATAAATAATATATGTAGGAGTGGAACTGTTTTGCTTTTTAATACACCTTATAGAAATTTGTTTGATAGACACACTGTCTTCTTCTAGAGCGTGGTTATTTTTAAGATTGATAGGTTGCATAATTTCAAGCAATAGTTCTTCTCCCGTAGGGCCATTTAACTTCTGTTGAGGGCTTTTTATTCTCACTTTAAATATTTTATGTGCAAACTCTTTAATGAATACAATTTAAATATGTGCTGTGTTTCATGCTGAACCAATGAATACCATAAATAAAACCACTCAGTCATGCTGATCTATTACACTGTTGGCTTTAAAAAATCTCTCAGTGCATCCTAACAACATTTCTGTGAAAGTATGCAAACCATTAGACAACTTAAGACCTATGAAATGACAGAGAGAAAAAAAATTCTGCAAAACTCTATTGATTAGTAGTGACAATGAGAATTTGTACAGATTCATCTTCTCATGTAATTGACTAAAGAAAAGCAAAAATTATCCTTTTCTTAGAAGCAATTTACCCTCTCCATCAAAAAATTAGATATGAGATATTGAATTATACACTGTGGTGCTAGAATGCTAAGCTTTCAGCAGTTTCTCATGGGATTGTTGTGTCATATACCTTGGAAATTCTTGGGTAAAATTATTGTACCAGTTTTAGTTTGGAACCCAGTGTATTATCTTATTTTATGCAAAAAAAATAGAGCTGAAACACACACAAAAGCAAGGGACCTGAGAAAGGTTTCTATGCAATTTAAGCCTCACCTGATAATAATGATTCATAGATGGAGTTACTGGAACAACAGTGTGAGATGGTGGAAAGCTTTTCCTAAACACCAGAGGCAGGTTAACTAATAACCCCTTAATAAACTGAATATCATGTAGACTCGCCTGAGCTGGGCAAAGAAAAGCTGCATAACAACTCTTCCTCTGATTAGCTTATTCAAATCAAAAGGTGAAACTACATTAATATTCTAACAGAGTCACATTAAGAACAGAATGAAGTTTTTCATCCAAGCGTTTGATTGGGCAAGGACCGTGTGCTGTGTTTGGGCAAGTTTTTATAATCCTCTAAAGAATATTACAGAAGGTCTTGCACAAACTGCCTGCAGGGAGGAGAATTTTAATCCCTAGGTGATATTTGCCATGTTCAAGGATGCTGGGGAGAAACCTTTTTATTTTTAAGTTCATAACAAGATTTTGTTTTACATGAGCCTATTAAGGATGGAAAATTTCTTTACCTGTAGAATAATTTCAATAAATATTAATTATGCCCTATCTTCTTTAGACCAAATAAAGCTTAACACTTTTATGCAATACATTAATAGCCTTTATTTTTTGACCCTAGGTTTTCTGTCAGGCTTACATACAGACATGTTTCTTCAAGTCCTTTGATTTATGAAATTAATGGACAAAATTCTACAGAACTTGGGAAGTGGAACTAATCACGTGAGTATGTCTAACCGTGAGTATCTCCATGTGTTTGCATAATTCAATCCTATGCCAGCAATGGCAATAAAATTAATTTCAGATATTAGAATGAATCATAGCCCATTCATATAATATTTCATAAACATATGCCGAATATTCTCACTTCAAAATGCTAACCACTTACAAAGAAAGTGAATTTAATGGTAATAATAACATACTTAAAAATAAATAGTGTACTTACCTATTACTCAAATATGTAACATCTCAGACATGTTATAAAGCAGTTTGCTGGTACCCAGCAATAAAAAGCTAAGGAAGAAGGAGGAAATCACAGGGGACATTTGGAGTGATGGTATTTTTCCTCCCAAGTTACATGATGGAACTTGGATTTTCTGGACATGGCTGAACACCTGCCATTCAATGGGAAGTGGTGAATGTATTCCTTGCTTTGCTTTGCTTTACTTATTAAACTGTCTTTATCTCAACCCATAAGCTTTCTCATTTTTTCCCTTGTGATTTTCTCCACCGTCCCAATGTGGAGGAAGTGAGAGAACCTCTGTGATCCTAGCTGGCTGGGCTTAAACAATCACAAGCGCTATAAAAAATGGAAGAAAATTCATCTCTTATATTGATCTTCTCAGCTACAGGCAGCAGAGAACCTGAAATCTGAAAATCTATCTTTCTTTACAAGCAAATACAAAATATTTAGTGAACACTTCAAAAGCAGAGTGGACAAGACAATATTAAATTATTCTATTAATTATACAGTTGTGTCTGTATTCAAAAATTAGAAACCATTGTATTGAATGACACGTAAGTGACCTATGTGTAAAGGCTTATAATCAATATTAGTGTATTAGGAAAGTCATTCTCTGCAAGTAGTTTGCATTAGCTCCCTTTTCTTGGTATATCCTAAAGCAGTAATGTGATTAGGGACCCAGCAGAAGAGGATTCTACCATTTTGCTACTGTACAACATATTTCAAAAGGCAAGGAAATTCTAGAGTATACTTAAAGTGTGAGTTAATTTTACATGACAGTATTTTATATCTTGATTTTCATAACTAAGAGCTTAATGCATTAGCATGCTAGAAACACCCAGGTAGCTCAGGTAAAATAATCATTACTATCTGGACATAATTAGCAGCACAGTACTGACAGTTGTACCATTTACAACTACTGCAATAATATTTTACAAGTTAGTTCTGGTCTATTATATGTAGAATAATTGTCTTTACAGAGATAGTAGGAACATATAAAGAATCATATGTTACAGCAAGATATGTAACAGTGTCATAGCTGGACTTAACATAGGCTAACATGGTTTTGTTTCCACTTCTTAGGGATATTAGTTGAAGGATATGAACTTATGTGAAATATTAGCTGTTTCTTCCAGTAAATGTGGTTGTTCTCCTAATGCATTTTAGTGTGTATATATATTTGTTATATGTATGTAATACCATGCTGAGTAGCTGATACCTTTTCTAGAGCCTTGTCAGACACACTTAAATTAGCCTAATTTCTTAGTGAACATCATCTTTTACCGTCATTAATTTTAATACATATTTAATAAAGATAGACATTTTATTAAAAAACAACCTTATTGAATATATAATTTGACAGCCTATATGAAATTTCCACTATAAATGCATGAACATTTTTTAAAATTGCTTTAGCATCTGTGGGTTGTCACATATTATCTTTATTCTAAAAGTGAATTAGAAAATAAGAGACAGATGACTGGTAGTGTTCCAGTGTTACCTATACTGCTATAGTATTATAAATTAAAACAGTGGTTCAAGGTCATTAATCTAGTCACTTGCTTGTCATTTAAAACCAAACAATTAGTATGGTTTTAAAGAAAGGTTTCATAGCATTTTCCTTTATTATTTTATTCAAGTAAAATATGCCTTTTTCCATTTAAAATATTTCCAAATTTTATTCTATTTTGGAAAAGACCTATAGAAATGAATTCCTCTTAAATTTTCAGTAAAACTGGCTTCAGTGTTCACAAGTAGAACAAAGGAAAGCAGAAATAATAGTATTTGCAAGACTTACCTTTAAGGCCTTCACTCCTCTTTGAAGAGATAGACAAAGATACTGGAAAATTAATTTTCTTATTTCGGCCTACTGCTACTAAATAATCTATGTGTGATGCTTTATTAAAAGAGTAATGATTGTAAAGCTATCAAAATACTGATAAACACATGCACACACAGATACTTCTAATAATTTTGGAAATACTTGAAAACTAAAATAGTCTTCAGAGATGTTTGTGAAATTCCTTATTTTCTTAAACATTGAAGACTTTCTGTGATCTTTTCTATTTTGGTTCATTTGCATACATGAGAAAGTTTTACAAAGACTCTTTTCCTATCTTCCATATATTTCACATGAAGACTGGGGAAGAGCAAGTAGAGATAAATGCCTTAGGATGGTCCTTTTATTATTGATGAACACGTGGAAATTTGGTATGCTTAAAAGCCACTCAAGTCAGGGAATGAAAGTAATTAAATAGGTAAAAGGGCAGTTCTGCTGATACAGTTTGCAAAAGAAGAACCAACACTATATTATGCATGCTTCTTCATGAATGCTAAATTTTTTAATAATTAGATAAGGAAACTTTGGATGTTTGCTCCTAAATGCAGAAATTGATATAGCAGGCATATTGGAAACTTGCCGGAATACTGTCAGTCAGGGCCATAGTGGAACATTAGGATGACAGATTTGGCCATAGCGGTGATGGAAGAGTATCTATTAGATGTCAAGAGTTCTTAAAATCAAATCACACTAATTAACTACATCTCTAAACAAGTATCAAACACTGTACATAATGAAATTACAGTGTCTAAATAGAAAAAAAAAGTAGTATTTGTTCTGTATTACTGATTATACACCTAGGATGCTGATACTGCCTGGATATTTGCTAGGCTACAATGGAGACTATATAACAGTAAGAGAGCTTGTTGAGAAGAACATGGGAAAATTCAACTCTTTATGGTGTGGAGGCTGCTGTAGAATGCCATTTTTGAAATACAGGGCAAACAACACTGTCAATACAGAAAATTTTCAGAGAGGAGAGAGGAAATAGAAGGAAAAGGGATGTTATTACATATAAGAACTATTCCTTCAGAAAGCTGAGCTCAAGTCCAAATAAAAATGAAACATGATATAAGACTCCAAGAAACACTGACAGATTAAGTGTAAAAACAACGCGTTAAAGGAGGTCAAAAAGAGTTGGAGAGAGAGCAAACTGATGATAAAAAAAACAACCTGTTAATAAATATTTGTTAAACAAGTCAGTAGCAGGAAGCCTACCAGTACTCTGTTAGATTTACTGATGATTAAGCTATTAAAAAAATCCAAAACATTCAGAGAAGATAAAACACAGATGAAAAACGAACCCATTGCATTAGCATTCACAAAGAAACTGAGAAGATGCTCATGGTTGAATTTTTCCTGGTGGGCAACTTCTCAAGGGAACTGACTGAAACAGAAGTTATGGAAGAGATTGTAGTTCAAACAGAATGAACGCTAGCATAAATCAGAAACGAATGGTATTTATTCAAGGCTTCCAAACTGAGTCACAGCAGCTGTGTGTCATCATTTTCTTAAAAGTTCCTTAATGCAAGTGGAGAGTAGCAAATGTGGTTTAAGAAAAGATTCAGGGAAGGCATGGGCAACGTTTGTACTTGGCAAATTAGTTAAACTATAGAAAATGACTCAGTTAGATGTGGTTTGCTCACAGAAAACCAACTTCTTTTCTTTAAAGGTTCACAAAACTTTCAGAGTTTTGAGGAAGTGAAAGATCAAGTGATTTCGTTAAGATGAACTTCTTAAAGAGTTTCAGTGAAATTGGTCACAGAATCATACAACAAACCTGAGCAGCCAAAGTGTAAAAAGTAAAGTTTACACGTGGACTTAGAAAGTTTGCTTCTGCAGCAAAGTCTTTTTGGCAGTAGAGGTAAAGGTTTCTTGCAGAAAACAGCAGAACTTCTTTGAGTCTGAGTGACAGGGCAATAAAATGGCCAATGAAATTCAATAAAAATGGACATCACATGATGCATAAAACAAAAAACCAAATCCCAACTTACATACAAAATGAGGTGATCTTTTCCATTAAGACATAAGGCCACACAAATTTCATAGGAAAATCTCATACTGTTGAGTCAAAAAAACCCCATTATTAGAAGTAAGTGGGAAAAGAAAATAAACTGAAACAGAGATCATACTCCTATGTATATTTTCTACCAATACATTGATTACAGTATGCAGTTTTGGGTTTTTTACTCTTTTGCTTCTCCTCCCCTTCTCTCACAAGCACATAGTAAAAGTGTAAAAGATTTGGGTGCAGACAATAAGGACTATCAAGTTTATACTTACTTTTGCATGAGGAATTAGTCTTCACCTGAGGAAAGAGGGACAGAGGTGTACTATTCATTCCTGAAAACAAAGATACCTGAGGGATTTATGATAGCAGTCTCTAACCAGGAGTGACATGGACAAGGCCACAGACCTTTGAACAAGCTTTTTTTATTTTTTATTTATACAGTGGAGGGCATGAAAAAAGCTGGAAAGGAGCTATAGCCAAAACAAATAAACCAAGATATTTTTTCAGGACTGAATATTAGGCCTCTGATATTTGTTGATGTTGAAATTTGCTGATGCCTATGGAGGTTAAAATTTTAGCTTGTGCTGGCTCTAGGGGAGACTGGACGATTTTTTGTTAGACATCCACAAAGGGTCATTAAATTAATGGATATTATAATGTGACTGGAAATAATTTGGATAGGAAAACAACTTCTTCTGTTCCTTAGGCAATTACAGTTCTTCTATTCCTTAGGCATTTATCTTAAGTACATGAACATTTATTGCATTCATTTTGTCCATTTCTATGTTTAAACTGCAGTAAATTCCAACAGAAGTGAAGTCCGAGACCAGCATATTGTTTTGAATTGTGCTTCCAAAAGTAGCCGCCTTGAAATGCTTACCAACCAATCTAGCAAATTGCATAAATGTTGTAAAAGGCATGTACAATAGGGAGCAAATTCCTTCCTAAAAATTAAGTAGTCATTTTGTATTCTAATGTGTGAATTTATTGCCTACACTGTAATTATTAGAATTAAAGGGCAAAACCAATTCATATCCTTGTACAATTCAACATCAGTGTTAGACTTTTGGGTTCCAAATGATCTGAAATGGTCAGGGGATCATTGAAAACACAGTGAAAAAAACCTCAGTTACTGTAGTTCAGTTTACACTGACTAAGATAAATGGAAGGTACTTCAGAGATTTATATCAGAGGTGACAGATCTTTAGAGGCTGTTGACTATTCGTGCCAGCTTCATGAAAAGAATTCTGTCTCATCCAGACACAGACAACTATTAGGATGGGGGATGTAGAAGTGGAAGAAAATATCTGAAAGAGCAGGGGAAACCCCAGATTTCTGGGTTATAGAAAGCAGTCTGGTAATTGAATTAATTACCCACACATGGAAAGAATGAAAGTCATTTTACCCATGTAAAGGTTGAGCGATCTCCAGCAGGAGCATGCCCATCCAAGTTGTGCTTATGTACTGTACCATAGGTGTGGGGAAGACCCTTCATTAAGGGCCAGAAGACAGGACAGTCTGCAAGTGTGCAAAATCCTAGAGACTGAAACTACTCACTGACTGCTTTTTTGAGTCTTCTCAAAGCTCAGGCCGGACCAGGCCAGAATCAGCATTCTTATGGCACGCTGTTTATGTGTAAGCTGGGAAAGAATAACCACTGCATCAGTGAAAACATCAGTCTGAAAGTGCGCCTGTCTCCATGAGGCTGTAGGACTAAATAAAAATGCCCAGCAAAAGTTCAGCTTTTTTCTTTCCAAGACAGCTCGTGGTATTTCTGTGCCAGATTTGTCTCCACCTGTGGAGCCCAAACCTGCATCTCATACAACAGTCTTTGCACTTTCCTTTAGATTTCCTCTATATCATACAGATCCCTCGCCTAAGATTTCCAGTGCTTACCTGAAATAGTTCATAGGTAGAGAAGAGTAAATGAAAGCAAAATTTAAATTTAAGGAACGCTCAGTGTAAAGGGAGAAAATTTTCTGAAAAAAATTTTGATTTCTTTCAGCAGGTTTCCCCAAGTTATCAGTGCACCCAAATGCATATGAAAAATTGTTTCTTTCTCATAAAAAGCAGCAGCTTTGCAGGGTGAATGCAGAGCTTGTAATACTAAATCCACAGGGATGGTTTTATATATATTTTTTTTCATATTAACTGCTATGCATTTAAGAAAATACAATTTTTTTCCCCCCAGGCTATCAGTTTGTTTTCTAGCATTTTTGCATTAATTTTCATACACTTTTATTTAAACTTGGATTTTAACGACTGATTCAGGGAAAGAACTATGCAAGCATAGCTTTAAGATTGAGATTATAAACTGAAAACTTTTAACAGAGTTTTCATTACTACTGATCCCAAAATTATAACTTCTAGACGTGCTTTTATGTGAGAGAATCCTTGCTGGGCTTAAAGACTATTTTAATGATTTAGTTAAACCTATATAAATTACATGAGTTTTGAGTCTGTCACAATCTTATTTCCTTTTTTTTAATTTTTTTTTTGTTTCATATTTTCCGTATAAATAGCTTTATTTAACCATAAAAACTGGTTGTTATGAAAACCAGTTTGACTTTTGATGTGTAACTGTATAAAGGTCTGCATATTTGTTATTATTCATTTAATGAAAAAAAATACAATAAGATAGTAGGTAAGGAAAAATTAAAATATGAATATTTAAAACATATGTATTTTATCTTTAATAGTTCTCTACTCTTCTTCATTACAGAAGTTAACACAAATAACTTGATTACAAGGTTTTGGCAACATAAAAGATCATCTTCATCCCTGAATAGAGACATATTCAAAGACAAATGTAATGTGCTCCATTGGTTTAACTAAGTTATGAATTACTCCTCTTAGGAGTCTTCTGAGTGTATCTCACTATTCTCCCTGACAATCTTGACAGAGACTATTAATTCACAAGGCAACAGGAAACAATAAAACTAACTGAGGAGTTTTATTAACATTTAATAAAATTAAGAAAATTTCTGGTGCTTTATTTAAAAGATGCAAATATATATATATATATGCGCTATGTTTTTTCTAGCTCCAGTTAATCCACAAATATAAAGACTTTCTTCTATAAAATAATTTTTTTTTCATGTTTATTTGTTTTCCTTTTCCTTGAAA
The DNA here is from genome assembly GCA_013399875.1 of Gymnorhina tibicen. Classification (NCBI taxonomy): domain Eukaryota; kingdom Metazoa; phylum Chordata; class Aves; order Passeriformes; family Artamidae; genus Gymnorhina; species Gymnorhina tibicen. Next base: position 118,739 of record VXAZ01008436.1, on the reverse strand, counting down.
TCTTGTCATAAAAATACTTTTTTCCCCTGGACTAATTAATATATTCTTAAAGTATTGTCATTTCCGATATGATAGACCATTCCTGATGGCCACTTTGATGTTACATAATTTTAGTTCAACCTTTTTGAAGAATTGTAATGGTGGAGCATGAAGTTTTTCATCAGACCAAAATTAAGGAGAAATTAAACTAGTGATACCACTGATAAGATGGAGAAGTGACTGCCTCTTTAGTGTTTCCTCCATGGTCAGCTTTGAATATTTGGGAAGCATGATATGTTGGAGGAAATCAGAGTGGAGCTATGTAATGTAAGACCTTTTAAGGAGAACAGAAAAAATGAGGTAGGTACTCAGTTCTTAAAATGTCTCTCTTCTTTCTTTCTTCTTAATTTCTGTGTAATCTCTTATTTTAAATTTTTGCAGATTTCCTTCTTAGTTTGTATTTTTATCATTTAATCCTTAAAGGACATATATAAAAATTAATGATAATACCTTCTCACAAATAAATACACACTGCATTTGAGTATGCACTGAGACTTCATCAGAGAGCTAAGCATGTGTTTCAGCTTTGTTCTGAATGAAGACATTTTTCTACCTTGGAGCTTTATCCTAGTGCTTTCCATTTCATCCAGATTCCTTTAAGCTTCCCATAAGAGATTAAGTTGCCTTTAATGGAAATGGGATAAGGTCCTAACTAAACTGGAATTACTATAAAGCTGTATACCATGTAAATCAGGTTGTCACTTAGTTCAAAAAGTCATAGATAATACTAACATGCTCTTTCCTGAGGCAATAGTATCTGATTTAATATGATAATACTCTTACATCAAATGCAGAGGCAGACCCTCATGCATGTATTTCCAGTTTATAAAAAGATTGCTTTAAGGTTATCTTGAATTGCCATTACATTTTAAAACAGAAATGTCAATATTGTTCTTAGGCAGAATTTCATTACTATTCCTAATATTCATCATAAATTTGCTTTCAGTAGACATTGAGGAGCTTTTAGTATATAAAGGTTTTTTTGTGTTAAAAGATTTTCATCATTAATTTACAATAGTGTTAAAATTGCCATTTTCACCCTCACTAACCCATGAAATCAGTTGTCTGTCTGATTTATTGGGAGCTTAGCATATTTTAGCAAATGAGATAGAGGAATAGATGCCTTGTGAGAAATAAGTTTCCATTTACAGATATAAAAAGTCTCATAACAAATCAGTTCTGTCATGCAAATTATAAGCACAAGGCATACTGTGGATCATAAGATTTTTTCCTGAGTGTTTGTAGGCTGAATACTTTGCTTTCATTGCATCTTAGATGAGCAGAAAAGGTCATTTTTATTTATTGATGTTTTTGGTCACATGAGAGCAATAACAGTTACTGTCAAATTTCCAAGGAAGTATGAGATGAACTTTTCGTACCTCACAAAGAATATTAAATCATTATGCCAAGTGTATTACAGATGTGGAATGCCTCCTGTGTTAGCAGCTGATGATGAAACAACAGAGAATAGAAAACCTACAGTAAAGGAGTATAAAGGACAGACTATGAGACTGATCATGTACGGTCTTTGAGACATAAAATAACATCAGAGAAACCTATTGAAAATATGTCAGATTAAAGACTCCTCAGATTCACTCCTGCTTTAGTATTTTTTGGTAACAGGAAAATATCTTTGGCATTTTTTAAGGTGTAATTGTTTTAATGGATAAACATAACATCAATGTTATAAGAATTAGTTGAAACTTGCATTAGGAAAAAGAAGTTCCTTAAAAAACCATGATAAGTACTTGAAGAAGCTCTGAGCAAACAATACAGACATCTAGGATACTTTCAATAGTAAAGATAATTTAAAGGACACAAAATATTTGTCATAATTCCATAGAATGTATTCTAATTCAACATTTGGTATAAAATACATCAGATTTAAATTTTGAACTATTTTTTATAAGAGAAATATAATTTCTGTTATTATAATGCGTTTCTGATAAACTTCTATAAAATACCTTTGAGTCCCATTGAGCCCTTTGGATTTCAAAGCAGAAGTTACTTATCTCTTAGGGTACAGGTGAGTTTCACTGAAAATCAGTACATAGATTGCCATTTCCTGCTCCTCAAATAACATTTCAGGGACTGCCATCTTCCTGCTTTCTCGGTTTTTAAAAACTTCTTCAGTGGTTCATATGACCTCCCTATAAGGCACATGTATCAGCTCCTCAGCTTGCCAAAGCATGGAGGGCACTGTCCAACCTACTGAGTCTGATCCCTCACATATCTGTTCTTTTTGGAAGACAAACATGGTTTTGAAAATTTATAAAGGACATTTTTCCCTTTCCCTTTCCAGGTCTAAGATGCTACTTGCCTTGTTTTTCAAGGGCTAGCAAGCACAGTATGCACTTTACCATTGAGTAATGTCTAATCCCGTATTTTTTGATATTTCCTAAACAAATAGAATGACACAATTCTTCTTAATCTATCATCACTAATGCATCTACAGCATTTGGCTGAGTCATACATGTAGAAATAAAAGGCTCCCATATCACCGATTGAATTCTGAGATCATCAGGGCCTCAGCACATAAACATCAGCAAGGGAGTTATATATTGTATGCTTCAGCCAGCCAAATGACATTGCTTTATGGAATTATACAGTATTTAAATTGAAACTGATTTCTAAGTGTTAGAGCATTTATTAGTGAACATTCTGGGTACCAAAGCTTTAAACACCATTATGCTGTGTCCCAGTGCTAGGAAATGAGTGTGCACTAAGAAGAAGTCAAACAATGTAAATTAGTCATCAATAATTCAATAAGAATTGAAAATATAAACACCCAAGTCACTGTTTGCACTGCCAAGAAGTGAATGGCTAATAAAACTAAGAAGACTGCTTAGCTTTGTGTAACTGTGAAATAATCATGTATAAGTAAAGAAAGAAACAAGCAAGATATATAAGTTCCTAGCATTTTCCTATCCCAAAAATTGAAAATAGTTTTTATTTAAATTTATCTGAAATGTCAGGTTATTTTATCTCCTTGAACATAAAATCTTGCTACTTTCTGAAGGCCTGACACTGTATATTATCCAGATGGATAGCACCACTGAAGTTCACCCTGTAGGAGAAGAAGAAAAAAAATTAAATTAAAACCAGGGAAGATAGATGTTTTGTCATTTGGCTTCATGACCATTTCTATAGTGTTTATTCAGGATGTTTCAAATGAAACTAGCCCCTATCTGATCTGGATTAGAAAGCTCAGAATATTTCTTGTTCTTCCTCCCTGTTTCTTTTTATTAGATGTGGCACAAGGAAGTCAGTGCATCAGGTCTCCTGACAGCAACCAGGACTGGCACTGCAGAGCCTGCAGGGATGCTGTGAGGTGCCAGTGCCAAGGGAGTGCAGGATAGCTATAGGCATCTTGCCATGCTCATGACCAAGTTTCCAAGAAATCAGTATTTGTACTCTCCTGAAAAAAGGACAGCATTCTCGCCTGATGTATTTTTCAGTGCTTACAAGTATTGCCAAGGCTGATGGCTTAATGGAGAATACACTGTTTGGGCATAAAACTTTGTCAGCACATTTTGCTCAGACTTTCAGTTTATGTAAATTACATTTTTAATCTTTGAGCAAATAATAAAAATCAATCTCAAGGCAAAAAAAAAAAGGGAAAAAGAAATGTAGTAAAAGCCAAAAGTGTTCAAAAATGGGAAAAGATAGTTAATTTTAATGCTTTTCTGCGTAAGCCATCATGGAGATAAAATTGTGGTTGACTGGAACTCAAACACATTGCTTTAAAAATCCTAATGATATCAGACTCCCTTTGGTGCAAAAGCAAAAAGAGTTTCGGTGTCCATGTAATACACACTGCTTGATTTTTCTCCTCAGTTAGTTTCTTAATGTGATGGGTACTGTGATAGATACTCTTACTATTCACAAGTGTATTTATGTGTTGAAGTGTGTTGTATTTTGCTTTTCACTTGAATTTGAGGAACATAACATTCTTCTTTTTGGTTGAGGACAAATGCCAAGCTAGTATTTGTACCACATGATTTTGTTGCTCTCATGTTCTATAAAAATTCCTCTTTCTCATAAACAATGAGATGAGTTCTACTATGATAGAAGAATCTGTCACTTTAATCCTTATAGTATCAAACTTTCAGAAAAGTTGTGTTTAGCTACTAATATAGTATTTTAAAAGCTGACTTGCTCATCAGTAGAACCATGCCTTACTTTTTATGGATCAAGAGATTTTCCACAAAATAAATAAAGACATACTGACAAAAGGAGTAAGAAGTTAGACAAAATCCACTTTTAACAAGAGGTTCATTGACCTCCATATGGTGAAAAGAACATTCCTTGGTCAGTCCCAGAGCATTCTTCCTTGCCTATCTCAGAAGTTACTAATACTTTGCTGAAAGTATCTCTTGAGATGTATATTGATATATCCAAAGACAGAAGATACAGAAGGGAAACAGCAGTTTGCAAATTACCCTGTAAGAACTTTTTTTACTAACCATTACAGCATAGACTTCTGAGGGCTTTCTGAAAACTGTTTCCTAAAGATTATCAGTATGTTTCTAAATTGCAGTAATAGCACAGTAATTTCTCTATAAATTAATCAAGACTGGGAAGTGTAGTCACATCATTCCTTTTAATACTCTTGAGATTTGGCCAAATTTGACCTAGATCAGTATAAGCATTTTTTGATTTTGAAGTCAGTTTAAGATTCCACAGCTGCATAAATACATACAGTTTATACCTGCTACAAGAGGAACAAAGCATGGAAACTAATGATTCCTTACAGAATTGTCCAAAGTGTACCTCTAAGTTTGTATATTTAACTGGATTATCTGGCACTTTCTATTAATAATACACTAAAATCCTGGTGAGTATTCTAGGTGTGTAGCCCCTAAAAACTTAATGAGCACTGCTAATATCAATTGAAAACATGCTTCTGGATAGACCAAATCATACCTTGCTGCCAGTATGGTTATATATCTTGGAAGGGCCTATTGTGTGTATTTACTGCTGCCAAAAGCATTGTTTCGGTCTATATGAGATGATGAGTTTTTACATTGATGTTAATTGTGCTTTTACAGTAGTTACAATTTTCTCAGCATGATTAAAGGTAAAATACAACACTGACAATTTTGAGCCACAGCAAAACCTTTGTGAGGCACCATGTGTATCTGAGAGTGGAATTGTCTGGACTGGACTTAGCAAGATGCTGTCCCTCCTGTTCAATTCTTCCTGTTGGAAGAAATCTCCTGTCATTATACCCAGTGCAGCTTATCTTCTGTAGGTGTAAATCTAAAATAAAATCACTTTGACAAAATTACTGTACCTTTACACGGAGGTAACTAAAGGTACAATTTTGTAAAACCTCTCACATTGTCATGATTGTGTCCAGTTAATTCTAATAACAGACTATTTTTCTGAAGGAATCCTAAGTGGTTTCAAATCTCATACAAGATCATAATATCCATAAAATGATATACCTATTATTAAATGGAAGCATTTTCTTGATAGTTTATCAGGAAACAGCTGAAGATGCAGCTACACTAATAGCTGTGAAGTCCGTGTTACACTCATTAGAAGTGATTTCCAAACTGTAGCACAGCTAAGACTTCAAGGATTTGGAGAGTGAAAGGTTTGCACTGCACAGACTACAGTCTTAATTTGTATAGGATTAGATAATAGAGGATTCTGCATTTTTGTTGAATTCTATTAGTGCTTTGGCTGGTAATTTCTACTTTAGAAATATGGAATTAAAATAAAGATTGCAGTGATCATCCTGTTGTCTAAAAATTATTAATATCATGTATGTTCAACAAGACAAATATTCCCCTTTCAAGGAGCTCAAATGAAAATAAATAGTTCAGATGTTTCATTGTATCAAAAGGACAATATAAAAAGTGTCCCTTTAGCTTTGTGTAACACTAAAAAGTTCTTAGGAAACTCACGTTGTTATTTAAGCTATTACCACTAGTTTACGCGGTTCATTTTCACCTACAGTGAATCTAAATCTGGCTTCTTCCAGAAAACACCCTGACATCATTGTTTATCTGCTTATCACCTTATCAGATTTTTAAATGCCACATATTTTCTTGACCTGAGTTAATTAGACAAATAATTCTTTCAGTCATCCCATTTAAAAGTTCTTCATTTGCTGAATAGTATACTTGCTCTGCCAAATGTGCTTGTTTCATTCCTCAGATATCTAAAATATTTCCATTATATTTTCTCAGTAATTTGAAATGTAAAAACTTGGTCAGCATCCAAATGAAAATTCAAGATTTCTAAAATATCAACCTTATATTATTATTTGAAAATGACAGTCAATATTTAGGCACCTAATTTTTACATAGTTTTAGATGTCTCTGTGGAGTTCTAGTAGTATCTCTAGCATTTGTGTGCACATGGTAAGACAACAACAAGATTTTTTTATATTCAGTTCTTGGTCTTCAATCTACTAGTTTTTTATTATTATAGTCATTTGAAGAAATAAATATAACAGCCCTGTGACATCTCTATCAGCTTGTAGATTACTGCTAAAATATATAAATCAGGTCTAAGATTTTTTGTTGTCTTTTTGGCTTAGATTTTGAAAGAAATTATTCAACTAGGGATTCATAGTTGTTCTTATTGTTGTTGTTTTCAATTTTATATTCCTTCCCTCACTGAGACTAACTTTAATTTTTTTCCGTATTTTAGCTCACTGCAATTAGTTTAATATGCCGTGGTGTCACTAGAGTTTAAACTGTTTAATATTTCCTCCCTGAGATTTGACTTGCCTAAACTGTATCACTTTATCTTTCTTTTTAGCAAATGTACTTTTAATGCTAGATAGTCGAAGTGAGAGAATGAGCCCTATGACATAATTGTTGATCCAGTCTCATGATTACACTTACAGTAAGCATGCACTTATTAAATTGTGCCTGCTGCATTTTGGTATAAATCTTTATTCTTTTTGGCATGTGACGACAGTTAAGGAAATTTTGGAGCGTATAGTGATGGAAGCAATGAAATACTTGTTAGTCGCATGTCATATTTCTAATGCAAGTGGACTTAACACAGAAAACTCCATAGCTGTAAACAAGCATTACATTGAAAGAAAACTTTTCTATATAAAAATACCTTACCAGGTTTTGCAAAGTTCCCTACAAACATTCTTTTGAGTTGATTCTATCTCTAACTTAGGCTCCTGGTAGTTACAGAGTTTTTGGGGAGATTTTTTGTGTTTGGGTAATGTCATGGGGCAGTTTAATAATGTCCTCCTAGATGCATATGAGACTTGTCTGAAATAACTTTAGATGAGTTTTACATATACTGCTTAGGTGAGATAACATATACTGCACTTTAACATCAGCTTTTCCTTTTCATGTTCAGCTGGTGGACAGTATTCCTTTCACCAAACTAATGAAAAACATTGTGTTGACTTGTTCATGTTGCTGTTGTTCTTGTGAACATGAACTTTTTGTTGTTGAAACACGAAAACATCTAAGTTATTCTTAAATACACATATATATGAATATCTCATGTTAACAGTAGTATCTGCTAAAGACCGATTGCTGCTTAAATTTCAAATTCTAGCATAGGGAACACGAGCCATACAACTGGAAAATACATCAAGTCTAGACTGTATTTTTGGTGTTCACTTGCACAGAATCAGAGAACTCTGAACAGCACCCAAGAGCTCAGCTTAGCTTCCCTTTTATGGTGGTTGCCAGGATTCTGAGAGAGCAAGAACATGAAGTTTTAAAGAAGAAAATGTTATTATCTGCTTTCTGACGCTGATTTGTTTGGCATTATAAACTAGGCTAAATGCTGTGATCTTTTTTATGCCATTTGGCGTGTCGCCATTAGTATCACAGATGTTCAGGTGCAAAAGCTGACATCAAATGTTTTAGATTTCTCAGAATCTGAAGATTTTTTCTGATTCTATTAAAGTAGGAAAAGATGGGAAAATGTATCAGTATGAGTGGTTTTACTGTGGTAAACAAACACATCATTGAAATAATAGGACTTTGATGTGAAACATAGTCCCACAGCAATAATAATCTGAAGACATACTAATGACTAATTTAGTGATCACACAAATTTCCTAAAACTTTCAAAGCATTTTGGTTAATAAGTGTCCTCTTTCAGGAGCTAAAAAAAGCACCAAAAAACGCCAACAAACATTTTTTAAAGCATAAGCAGAGGAGGGCAAGATGATAAGAGGAAAAATAAATTGTTATGTCCTCACAAAGCCTTCCCTTTAACTCCTTTGTAAATACAAATAAAAAAGCCTAGCTTGTACTGCGTGTACTAAAACTACGCTGCCTGATGTTAAATGAAGCAGTGAAGGTCAGAAAACTTATGAGGCATATAAGAAGTAAGATTAGAAAGAGCATAATAAAGAGAAAATCAAAAAAAGGGTTCTGATATGGTGTAGAATGTTTTGGAAGGCCAAACCTCTTTCAGAGTACAAACTGATGCAATAAATATCAAACAAGATTTAGTACCTTTGATCCAGCAAGGCATGATGGTTTTCAGTGAATATAATTCCCCAGGAAAAACGTTTTGCTGAGTTGGAATGCCAGTAGGGAACAAATGAAGCAGGACAGAGTATGTTTTGTCCAGAAATTCAGTGACTTAATTAGAATGAGAGAACTGATTCAACCATTGAAGAAAATACAACAATAAACGCTCTTTTTAATCTCCTTTAATTTGGCCATTTAAAGAAGAAGCAGTAGTGAAACATTGCCCTAGATGTTTCCTGTACTGTCAGGCCTTATATGAGGGAGATTAAACAACAGTCATTCCCATGTTTGTGCGGAGAGCTTAGGAACAGCTGATTTTCAGAAAGAAGCGAGCACCACTTTGGGTGATAAATGATTTCGCCTGCTAGTTCATCCTGACTTTACATAGCTGCTGAACAATACTGCAGTGGTTTAAAGGTAGGAAGGATCCAGATATCTTTAAGTGAATGAAGGCCCTGTATTATCAGCTGGTAATTCATTAATCTCTTTTGAGTTTCTCGTATAATAAATCCAAAAAGGAATTTGAAACAGGGCGTGTGCATAAATACACACACGTTTTTATATAGACATTAAACATACACATCTACAGCATGTATAACAAAATCTATAAAAACCTTTACAATATGAATTTCTTTTTCTTCAAAAGACATATTCCTTCCTAACACAGTATTGAAATACGGTACACCAGAGAGGAAACAGTCTGACACATTCCTGGAGTGTGTGCGGATAAGCTCCTAACACAGCTGATGAGTAAGACAGCTAGAGAAGGCACCCTGTTGGACTTCTTGTTTGTGAATGGGAAAGAGTGGTGGGTGATACTTGAAGGCCATCCTGAGCATAACAAGCATGCATAAAGTTTTGGATTCTCACAGAATTAAGGTGGGGATCAGCAGAACTGCTACACTGGACTTCCAGAAGGCACTTTGGCTTGTTTAGGAGTCTAGTTGAGAGACTATCTTGGGAGGCAGTCCTGAAGGACAAAGGACTCCAGGAAGGCTGGAAATTGTCCAAGAAGGAAATCTTAAAGGTGCAGGAGCAGGACATCCTCATGCGCCAAAAGACAATCCGGTGGGAAAGACTGGTGTGGTTGAACAGAGAGCTTTCACTTGAACTCAGGAAAAAAAAGAGAATTTTCTTCTGAGACCCTCACTATAAGAAATACATTGAGGTGCTGGATTGTGTTGAGAGAAGGGCAACAAACCTCTAGATAGTAAGTCCTATCCTCATAGCTGCTGAAGGAGTTTGTGTAGTTCAGCCTGGAGAAAAGGTGGCTCAGATTCTACTCAGTGAAAAATGCACCTGTCCAAAACACAAAGAGCCAGTGTCTCCAGGGAGTTGTTGTGGGCGACAGTGTCAAAGGCTTTGAAAAGGTTCAGATAGACAACACCCACGGTCTTTCCTTCATGATTAATGTAAAAGTGAAGTTAGCATAAGAAAACACAATCATATGCTTGGTTCATACTCTAAGGGGGAAAATCCTGAACTGCAAAAGAAATAAAATGTTAATTAACATCAAGAGGTAAGCAGTCAAGATGTGTGTTGAAAGACATATATGAACAATTTTCACGCAGAATAAAAACAATAAATGAGAATTCTGTCTCTGTTTTGCAGCCAGCTATATTAAACACTATTAAATAGCAATGAATCAGTGAAAATCCCAGACCTTTTTGTGATGCTTTGTGGCCCAATGTAGCAGAATCTCTTTTTGGTGAGGGAGCAGAGTTCTTGAGAAGATGTCTTGAATCTTTTTTATTTATGAGGGAAGCTTTATATAGTTTTGATAAAATCTTAGCTTCAGAAAACAATGGCAGTGCACTGGACTTGAAATTAATGAACACAGAGAATATCCTCTGTATTCTCCCTTGAGCTGACATTTTAATTTTCCTGATCCTTGTAACCAGCGGTCTCATAGTATGAACTACTCATTTGGTGCTGTCTAACAGCTCTTATCTTCCATTTCTTTTGCTATTAATGCCACCACAAGAACAATTTTCTCTAAATTTCCTTTTATTCATTCTTTCTCTTTCTCTTTCTCTTTTCACTTTTCTGCCCCTTTTCTTACCAACTACAAAAAACGCAGAGACATGCAACTATCCTCCTAGTTTCTTTATTTTATCATTTTGTTCTCTTTATTATTCTGTGTCTTGGAAACAGACTAGAGATGCAGTCACTACCTGTATTTTTAATCAGAATAGACACTCTTTTGTTCATACTTAATTTAAATCCCTCTGGCTGTGGTTCACATAGATTATGATGGCTTGAACCAGGTTAAAATTGAATTAAGAACACTGTTGTGTTCTGAACGTGTTGAACTCAGCTGGTTTGAAGCCCCATCTTTTCTTTCACCTGCAGAGAAGTCAAATGCAGACAAGACTTAATTTTGTGTCTTAAGAATGGGCCAAGCACATAATTTGAATTTCCAACTGTCAAAAATCTAAGAAGTGGGAAAACCAGTAGTGACTGATAAGACGGACTACGAACAAAATTCTGAAATTGCATTATTAGAACACAGGGTTTATTGGGTTGATAGGGCACCTATGTTGATATTTATTAACAAGAAGAAATGTAGAGGAGAAATCACAATGGACAGCAAGATTTGGGAGTTATCTGTAAAGATTTTTCTTTAAGAAAGTAAATGGTCTGAACTATCTTTGAGCAATTGGCATGAAAAACATGCTGGTTTATGAGAAGTGGAATTGGTGAGGAATTGTGAGTTTGGTCTTTTCCCCATGTTTTAATGAGGAGAGTTAGTTTTAAGTCCATAGTTCAGCAACTAAAGAAAAAAAATTGAATTTGCCAGACTTGCTAGCATTATAAGTACCACTGAAATAATTGCTCCATTTCCAGTAGAGACTTCACATTATAATTAACCAGTAGTGATTTGTATTGAAAATGAATCATATTGTGGCTACTGTAATCTGGTCTCCTACAGCTAGTAAGACAAATGGTTCATTTTTTAAAGTTATAATATAAATGAGAATATTAATACCATTAGGAATAAACATTAGTAATATCTAGTATATTTATGATACCTTTTTCTGGAATATGTATTTTAAGTCTATTTTTGGGTATAGGAAATAATGCATTTTGATAGTTACCTTATAGTTTAAAGACCTTCTGTCTAGAACAAAAAAGACGTCCCTGGGATCCACCCTTTCAATTCAAACTGTGTTCTTGCAAAATATTACTGTACAGACGTGTTTGTACTTCTCATGGAGACTGAAAAGGAAGAAAAGATTGCGAAGGAAAAAAAAAGTATCCATACAGTAGATGATGATATTTGAAAAAATAAAGTAACTTTGGAAGATTGTAGCACAAGTCACTTTTTGTACTCAGTCAAAACATTGCTTTTCCAAATAAATAAAGTGATATTGAACTGGATCATTATATACTACAAAATAAATGAGATGTACTTCATGTTTATTGCTGAGAGTTTTGAGGACTCATAGTACAGCCGAGATACTTTTCTCTCGGCTGATGAGAGCTGTTTTCTACATGTTTATGCAATTCACTTCTATGCTAAACACACATATTTGTATTGAGCATGTCTGGGGAGTTACTTTTCTTTGTAGCAGCCTATATCGTACTGTGTTTTAGGCAGGTGAACAAAAGAATTTTGATAACACACCAATATGTTGGCTATTGCTGAATAGGGCTTGCACAGCATCAACGCCTTCTCTGTTTCTCCCTCTGTCTCCTCAGTAAGTAGGCTGTGGGTGGGCAAGAGACTTGGAGAAAGAGAGCTGGGACAGGTCATCTGAACTGACTAAAGAGGTACTCCATGCTACACAGCACCATGTTCAACAGCAAAAATGGGAGGAAGTTCTTTGAAAGTAGCCATTTCTTGGAGACTTAGGCATCTGTTTGTAGGTAGTGATTTTTGCATCACTTGTGTTTTTCACAGCTGAGCCAAAGGTTTTACCATGTCATTTGCAGCTGGAGTCAAGGCAAATCTCAAGAACAAGTCCAAGTTACCTCTGTGAAGATCACACAACCTATATGCTAAATGTTTCCTTCCCTGTTTCAATAACCAAACACTAGCTGATACAAGAATTTAAACTATTAATGAAGGTCAAATTCAAACCATATTGATTCATTAGGAAAGAAAAATAATCAGTTTAGGACCTTCAAACTGGGGTCAAAGGTGTAAAGCAACTTCATGTCCTAAAAAATAATTATACAGTTACAGTGAAGGTAGGATTTATAATTGAATTGTCTGTCCTGATTAATTAGATATTAGTGTGTACCAGTATCATTGCGTACTGTGGCAATATATGTATAAAATAATGCAGAAGGACATTTTAAAATTTAACAATACTAGTTCAAATGCATATGTTGTTCAAATTATATATGCAATACTGAATTTGGGGTGAAGATGAAGGTTTGTGACTTTGGATGTTGGATAATGAGATAGCCTTCATAAGGTTGTATTTCTGGCTTAGCAAAGTCTCAATGGCATCGAACTTCATTAAAAGAGCTCTCAGGGTATGTCTACCAAGGACAGTGCTCAGATGTAGGAGAGAAAATTCTGGTCAAGTGCTCTAATATGCTGAAATCTACAGAATTCTTGGGCATGAAGGAACAGTAACAGACTTTTAGAAAACAGAAAACAGGTGGGAAACTTTGTCATAATGTCACTTGAACCAAAATGACAAGGCATTTAAAAAACAAAACCTATATAAAAGATCCTAATCTATGTTACAGCTTTATGCTATTTGTTTTAGCTTGATGAACTGGACATCATACTGTAGTGCAAGGAGTTCATAGTTTAAAATAAAATTATGAATGAATGAATACAGACATATTGGGAAGTTTGTAGAAAGATCAATATTAACATAAGTTAACATAAGATCAATCTTAACATAAGAAGCAGGGCAAAAAGTGACCAGGAAAAACAGGCTCTTTTATGCCAATGATGCTGTTGTGCTGTATGTTAAAGAAAACTGTATTTGATTTGAATCACTTTAGTGAAGCAATGCTAGCAACGACTAACGTGAAATCTACATAAAATAAATGGCACATTGTCTTGGGGTGACTTTATGATGTGTATCCCCTATCTCCTGCTCTATGCCCAGACATGAGCCTTTTCTGTAGCTTTAAACTGGATTTAGGAGGGGGGGAGCAGCAGCCAGGCAAACTTTTCAAAGCAGTTTGTGTTCAAGGACACTCCACTCCCCTGCGTTCTGCTGTGGCGGCAAGAGGGAGGAAGCACCCTTCCTGCTTTTAGCCTGCTCTCAGCTTCTTTCCTCAGAAGAGAGGCAGCCTGCTAGCTGAGGCAAAATTTCTGTTCCCTGGAACTTTGGTTTCTTCTTCTTCTCTTCTGGACTGTTAATCAACACCACAACATCATCCAGGAGGTCCAGAGGGGCCCATGCTGAACCCCAACTCTGGAGAGGAGAGAGACCACACCCACAGAAAGGACTCTGAAATTTACCAGGTTCTCTCCACAGTGAAAGGTTTTATTATTTACCATTATTCTTTTCCTGTGCCTGCGTGCACTGTGTTTGCTAAATAAATAGGGTTTTTTTCACTTTTTTCTCCGAGGAAAATTCTTTCTGAACCTGGTGGGGGAGGGGCAGCTGGAACCTGCCTTCTATCAGAGGATATTTTTCCTCCAATTTGTCTCAAACGGGGACAATTAATAATTGGTGCCCAATGTGAGGCCTCGAGGAAGTGAAAAAAAACCAAACTGTACTAATGACATTTGGGTTCGGTTTTAATTACTTTGTATTGGGGTAAAACAGCCAGTAATCACTGACTGTTGTTTGAGGTAATAATGTTTCTGGTTTCAGGTACTAAAGTCTTTCTGGTCCCTAAGCCTGTTTGCCTATCCACAAACATCCCTGATTTTGTCCCTGGTTCATAACTTTTACAGAGCAGGGACACGAATCTGGATTTCTATTTTGCTGCACTCGGTGATAATGATTTATAAAAAGTTAACAGAGGTGCTGGGAGTTGTTCAAAATGTGTATGATCTGTGGTTTCAACCTCCGAGCCTCCATCCTAGTTTCAGTAGCCTGTTCTGGGAGTTTATTAGTAATTGCACCCGGTTTGTCAGAGGATGAGGAGGGGATGGGGTTTCCCAGCCTTTCATCTCCTTCTTCCCCTTTAAATCTGGTGTGTCCTCTTTTGAGAATGTGAAGTTTCCCCTGGATGTTAAAGAGACCATATTCTTTGTGCTTTATCTCATAGGTTTACTCTATACAGTTGGCAGGAAAGGAAAAATATTACAATATTAATTTTATATCAGCTAGGAGAGTTACATATTTCAGTTGGCACAGAAATTATTTTAAAACTCTGTAGTAGAAGACTAGAGAAAATGAGTGCTACCTCGCAAAAATATTTTAAAAAGGTCAAAAGAAATCATCACTTTGTAAAAATAAGGTAAGGGAGTTATTTAAAAATAAGAAACCACTCTTCAAAAAGACAAAGGCATTTCTAAGTGAAGAAAAAATTATCATGATGTCTGTGGTATTAAATGATAAATAGAATAAAAAAATCCAAATTGATTCTGACATACAATTTTACAAAATACATAAAAACTACTATTTCCATTTCAGGACCAAGAAATGAGACAGAGATGTTCTAATCTCAGGAGATGGTTAACGCAGCGAATGACAAAAGTCCCTAGAGGAATAGAGGAAACCGAAGCCTTTTCTTTTCTTTTCTTTTCTTTTCTTTTCTTTTCTTTTCTTTTCTTTTCTTTTCTTTTCTTTTCTTTTCTTTTCTTTTCTTTTCTTTTCTTTTCTTTTCTTTTCTTTTCTTTTCTTTTCTTTTCTTTTCTTTTCTTTTCTTTTCTTTTCTTTTCTTTTCTTTTCTTTTCTTTTCTTTTCTTTTCTTTTCTTTTCTTTTCTTTTCTTTTCTTTTCTTTTCTTTTCTTTTCTTTTCTTTTCTTTTCTTTTCTTTTCTTTTCTTTTCTTTTCTTTTCTTTTCTTTTCTTTTCTTTTCTTTTCTTTTCTTTTCTTTTCTTTTCTTTTCTTTTCTTTTCTTTTCTTTTCTNTCCCCCTCCCCCTCCCTCTTCCCCTTCCCCATCCTTCTTTCTTAAGGGAGTATTCAAATGTTGTTCAAAACTGAAGTATTTACGAAAGAGATTATGAAACAAGTTGACCAAACTGAACAGTAAGAGGTTGCCTGTATCTGCTATATTTACCAAAGCACTCTAAAGGAAATCTAGATTAAATGTTAATTCATATTAAAAAGACCCAAACAACAAAGCTACAACAAACACAACTTTGGCTCTAAGGACTGAAAAATGCAAATATCATACCTGCTTTAAAGAAAGGGTTAAGTAGAATTGCAGGACAGTATTACTTCGTAAACCTCACGAACGTACATGACGAATCAAAAGCTGCAGTCATGAATGTTGTTAGTGCACGTGTATTAGCAGGATAAATGGCTTAACAGAATGTTTATTAAAAAGAGTCATGCCTTACATACTTTTTGGTTTCTTTGAAGACATCAATAAACATGGATAAATTAAAACTTGTTGGCAGGGTATCTGCAAGGTCTGTCTCCCAAAACTTCCTCAGGAAATTTTGCAGGAATATATGATGTGATACAATATGATATTATTATATGGAGGCAAAAATATAATTACTTGAGTAGATCAATAATTGGCTAGAAGCTTCAACTCAGAAGTGAGGAGTGAAAATATATTTTTCAAAATGAAAGAAGGTCTTTGCTTGGACACATGATGTTCAACAGATTCCGAAGTAATCTTAAAATTGGTCTGAATAATGAGGTCATAAAATTTGTTGGTAATTCAATACAGTAAGAAGGAAATCCCACTGTGAAAGATTACAGGAGTAACTGCATAATCATGTGATGTATAAAATCCAAGCAGATTTACTGTGAAATGATACAGTTGGGAAAACTTCACATAAAGCAAATGGGCACTGAACTGAGCTTTGTCCTCAGAAGTGAAATCTTTTATGTTATAACAGATTGTTCCACAAAAATGCCACCTTGGTGCTCAGTAGTGGGCAAAGTACAAATGAAGTGTTAAGTACTAATCATGAAAAGGAAAGAAACCAAACCAGAACACTGTAATCCCACTGTATAAATAAATAAATGTAAAGATCTAAAGAATCACGAGTGTCACAGTGTTCTGACTTCGGCTTGGGTAGAGGTCATTTTCCTTACAGTAGATAACATGGGTCTGTGTCTTGAATTTGTGCTGGAAACAGTGTTGATAGCACAGGGATGTTTTAGTTATCAAAACTAAAAAAAAGGGTATCAAGTCCTCCTCAGAGCAACTCCAGTGAGCAGGCTGGGGTTGTACAAGAAGTTGGTAGGAGACGCAGCCAGAATAGCTGACCCCAACTGACCAAAGGGATATTCCGGACTATGTGACATCATGCTCACCATAGAAAGCTGAGGAAGGAAGAAGGAAGGCGGGGGGATGTTTGGAGCAATGGCATTTGTCTTCCCAAGTCACCTCTACGTGTGATGGAGCCCTGTGATGCTTTCCTGTTTATGTCTGAACACATGCTTGTTCATGAGAAGTGGTGAATTAATTCCTAGTTCTGTTTTTCTTTTGTGCACAGCTTTTGGTTTCCCTATTAAACTTCCTTTATCTCAACTCATGAGTTTTCTCACTTTTCCTGTTCTCTCCCCCATTCCAATGTGGAGGGAGTGAGAGAGGAGCTGTGGGGTGATTAGTTGCTAGCTGGGGTCCAGTCATGGCACACGAGTATCAGGAAAGGGTGAATAGAGGTTAATCTACTATCTCTTCCACATCACAACATGGAAAATTCTAATAAAAGTAGTAGGAGGCAGGCTAGAAACCAAAGTGCGTTCCTCTGTGAAGTCAGGTTGTGCTACTCTTTGCTATGGAATATTGCTGATTAAGACAACTTGCAGAGACTGAGGAGGAGACTGAATAATTTCATGGAACAGTCATCCATCATGGTTACAGAAGTTGCATCAGGCTCTGGATTGTCCTAATATGCAACTTGTTGAAGGATAGGAGAAAATTCAGAAAATGCTTTCCCTAGTTATTTGCAGTAGCTTTTACTGGAGACAGATGCTCCTGTTGATCCAGTACAGTTGTTCTTAGGGAGTTTTTTGTGGGTTTTTCATTCCTTCATCAACCACGGGGAACATTTTTTCCTGTGTTTAGATGTAAGTCAGATGTGTGACAAGGCTTCATATTCTTTTCTAAATAAACAAAGCTCTGATTTTATATGTTCTTCTAAAGGTAATACTTTTAAATACTAGCTTCAAAATATCCAGGAACTGTAGGAAGTGTATTGTGCTTTATGTGCAGGTCTCCACATAACTCTTGTGAGCAGAAGTATATGAATTTACAAGACTCTGAAGTGACCAGAAGCTATGCTTCCATGGTAATGCAGTGATGAGGTGAAATTCTGTATCCAGTCTTTCAGTAGCAAGTCTCAAAATGTGTTCAAATGGACCTTACATATTTCAGAAAAATACCATCTAGACATGCACTCTATGATCCATAATTGTCACCCATGGTAGGCAACTATCTTGCTCATAAATGGAAGAGTTAGTGAATTTCTGAGATAGTGAATTCATGAATCAATGCATGAATGAATTAGAAACTTCACAAATTAGACCAGTCTGTTAAAAGGGGATTGTCTCCTCAAACAATTACACTCAATACACATTTTATGCAAAGAAGGCCCTGGGAGTCTTGGTGGGTGGCAAGTTGACCAGCAGCGTGCCCTTGTGATCGGGTGGGCCAATGGTATCCTGGGCTGCATTGGGAAGCATGTGGCCAGCAGAGTGAGGGAGGTGATCCTGCCCCTCTACTCATTCCAGTGACACCACATCTGGAGTATTGTGTTCAGTGCCGGTCTCCGCAGTTCAAAGAAGAGGAGATACTGTAGAAGGGAGATGATTAGGGGTCTGGAGCACCTCTCTTATGAGGAGAGTCTGAGGGATCTGGGTATACTTAATCTAAAGAAGAGGAGACTGAGAGGGCACCTCGTCAATAAATATAAATATCTCAAACACATTTGCAAGAGGAGGGTGCCAGAATCTTTTCAGTGGTGCCCAGAGACAGGACAGGGAGCAATGGCCTTGAACTGTAGCACAGGAAGATTTGCCTCAACATCAAGAAGAACTTCTTTACATTGCGGGTGGTAGAGCACTGGAACAGGCTGCTCAGGGAGGTCATGGAGTCTCCCTCTCTGGAGAGATTCAAACCCCACATTCCTGCTCCAGGTGACCCTGCCTTGGCAGAGGAATCAAACTAGATGCTCTCCAGATTAGCCTTCTAACCTTAACAGTTCTATGATTCTGTGGTTATATCTTTTTTTTTCACTTTATATTGATAAGTAAAAATCTTAGGCAGAAATTAAAGTAGAAATAGGTGTAATTGAAAGAAAAAACCCCCATAATTTCTGAAAGAGCACTGCCAAAATAAACAATTAGTGAAAGTCTGGGATATTATTTTTTTCACTTATCATATAACTGAAAGCCAATAAATTCAAAAACTGTTTACAAAATGGCTAACACAACTGTTGCTACCATCTTGTGGAGAGATATTGGTTTAAGAAAAGGGTACAAAATACAGACAAAAACTAGATAAGGACAGATTTTACAGAAAGCTAAACAACTTCCAACAGTAGAAATAATTCCATTTTGTACTATAAAAGCTGAAGCAGTGGAGTTCATGGTAGTAGAGCTACATTCTATATGCTATGAAGTGAATCAGAGTATATTTTTCAGAGAGTCTGTGTGGGCAGAGGACAGGCTGACTGATCTTACAGGGCTATTTCATCTTTAAATTCTTCCATTTTATGATTAATGGTCACTGATCTGACTGCATACACACTGTTCTTTTCATATCAGTGTTATAAACTACAACAATTGGATTAGTGTCAACTGCTGAAATTCTGTTCAGTGGATCACCTTTCCTTGCATTTTTCTTGCTTGAATAATGCACATTTTTGTTCTTTGTGGAGATCTTTTCCTCTTTTTTTTTCACGTGTTGAGAAATGCCTAAGTGACGTTTTTTCCGCTAGGACCAATATGTTTCAGATAATGTTTGTTCAGAAATTATATTAATAGAGCTTCTTTCTTTCCCTGTATCAGAGTGTAATCACCATAAAGTACATGAACCTATGCAAACATACACTTCACACGTGACCTATTTTTCTGATGACAGTTTATTTTAGAAGCATTCTCATTATGTACTATGAGAATGGCTGGAAGGCTTGAAATAACAAAATTCTGTCAAAACCCTGGCAGCACAAGTCACTGCATTAAGGTTCCTCATTCAAAGGACGTACTCATACAATAAAAGATACATGACGGTCATAAGGGGACAAGATAAGAAACCTACTTTGATCTTCGGAGCTAACATAAGAGGAATTGCAATGACAGTCATGGTCCTCAGCTGATAAAAAATATCAGGTTATTTGTATCAATTAACAATTAAGCTGTACAGTGCTTGAAAGGAGTCATTCTAAAGGCACTAATACTAAAGAAAAATGAACATTTCTTTTATCCTTAGCAATTGTCTTCCTATGCAGTGTTTTGGGACTGAGATGTAGGGACAGATGACGTCAATGCTTTTGTTTTCCTATTTTAGGCAATAGATTGTAGATGCATTCTTCCATTCAGAAGGGCCTTTGTGTATCACGTTTCCAGTCATATTAACATCTTCAAGTATCATACTGGTATTACTGAAGTGATAGTCCTGAGTTTGATCTGAGAATGATGTTTGCCAAGTCATAGTCATAGCAATCACAGAGAGTGAGCTCAAAATAAGCACCTCTTGTGAACTTGTGAACCTGTGAAGTTGTCCTGTAGAAATACAACAGACATGGGACAGAATGAAGAACAACTCCTCCTAAAAATATTGACTGTTAAGAGGAACAGGTTTTTTTAATTGCTGTCATTTTTGGAAAAATTTTCTAGAGAAGCCAGGAATGACAGATGTCAAGAGGACTACACACTATCTTATGTGTGGACTTCTGTTGTGGATTGCCAGGATGCAACACTATTCATCACCAGTATATTGGCAGATTTATCACCGTAAATTCTAATCCTTTTCTAGCATCTGAAAAAAACTGTGTACACCTTTTAGAAAGTTATATGTTTCCTTTTATTGTGCAAATGCACCTGTTGTTTTGTAAACATACCTCCAAATAATCTGCAAATGTGTTCCAAATAAATCTTATGATAACTCAAGCATCTTAAAATACATATATCCAAGATCATCCATAAATATCTATATTTGGATTTATATAAGCATGTAAGCATGTATGAATATATTCTTTTTTTTCAAGGTAGTTAAAAAGATTACTTTTAAACTTCTCACTTGTTACTACTAATACTCCCAAACCTTTATACCACTAGAAATTGATATTCAGTAAAGTAACTGGGGCAGTCGGTTACTGTTCCTAAATGAAGTCATATACTTATTACAGCAATATTGAGTTTCCTGGCCTGTATGCTCTTGGCACACATTCTTTCTGTCATAAGAAATTTTTTAAGTCTTCCATGAAGGCACAAAATAGGTCCACTCCCTTCAAAAAAACAAAGCTCCTCTTCTATTACATTAGGAAATTTTGCCAGTTACTCCTTTAATCTCCATTATTAGTTTGGAAAAGTAACACCAGACTCATTTAATTTTATCCTAGCTTTCCAAATCCGATCATTGAGGTTCTTAGAAATACCTCTGCCCAAATTAAGGTCCAAATGAGATCATATGCCAGTCAATAGTATGGGTTTTATTTGATGGTAGATATGAGAGAGAGAGAGAAACAAAGAAATGGAAAATAGGTGGAGGGGACAGAAAGAGAGTGACTGGGACAGAATAAGGAAAATATCACCACTCTGTGGATACCAGTGACGTTCCATTGATCCTCTCCAGCTGGTCTTCTTGGTGGTGAAGGTCCACCCAAAAAGCATAGAATCTGATGGGTTAATATATGCTCAGGCTAGAGAGGCATGTCCGGGCATGTCCCCCTGGGGGAGGGGGGCAGTCTCTTACAGCAGACTCTGGATCTGTTGCATCCAGTGGAGCAAAGCCTCTGAAGAGTGCTTTGGGGGATCTTTGGTGGATTAAGGCACCCCCTCAGCTGCCTCTCACGTTAAAGTCCCGAGGATGTGGCCTGTGGGGTTGGGGGTTCCACAGCTGGGCTGTTTTGTGTAATCAGAGGATGGGTGTTAATTGTCTCTGACCAGAGGTTATGCAATGCACCCAAAACCTCCTCCTCCCCCCTCAGTTGGGAGGGAGTCTGTGCAAACCTGGCTTCTGTGAGCTGTGCTCTCCCCCCACCCCAAACTCAGCCGGGGATGATTCTCAGTGCAGCTGGTGGCTTTGGCCTTTGTG
Source organism: Gymnorhina tibicen (assembly GCA_013399875.1). Classification (NCBI taxonomy): domain Eukaryota; kingdom Metazoa; phylum Chordata; class Aves; order Passeriformes; family Artamidae; genus Gymnorhina; species Gymnorhina tibicen. The sequence goes on along the minus strand of VXAZ01008436.1, from coordinate 96,911 downwards.
GATGCACACCTTTCCCTCAGCCTGAGATGACTGAACAATGGGTTTCCCTTTATCTAATCACCAGTTCAACATTCAGTCCAAAGTCCCAGTCTTCAGGGAAGCTTATTTGGTTGTAGCTTCTTTATAATGAGCAAAACTTTATATCAGTGTTTGAGTCATGAATTATTTTCAGTCTCTGACACTAGCTTACATGACCATTTCTACTTCTGTGCTTGTGTACAAATAGTCCTCTTGCTTTTACTCAGTAGCTTTCTTTATTGTTTCACTTTCCTATTTGCCAAGAGAAATCTTTATGAAAATTGACTGCTATCACCAATTTTATTGGCTTTTTGTTTTCTGAAAAGTTTCCTGAGATGACTAGGGTTTTCTTTCTATATGAATAAATTTACTCATTTCTGGTGTTAAGTACTTGGTGAATTGTTTCTATTAAGTGTTCAAAACAGTATCAAAATAGGCTTTCAATAATATTTTTATGCTATATTTCATTGAAGTTATAATGTGTCAAGATTCCTATAGCTTTGCTTAAATAATGCTACATTTTTCACCTTTTAGAAGTAAGCAAATTATAAAGAAAGTTATTCCTATCAGTGCCTGAAGTAAGTGAGAAGAAAGGTTTGAAACAGAGACAAAATGGCTGAAAGGAGGTGGAAAGAAACTTATTAGGTGGAAGAAATAATGCTATTTTAACTGAGAAGTGACAAAGAAGAAAAGAGGCCCTGAACAGCATCAAAATTTAGACAGGAAATCTTAAAACGCTAACCCTATTCTGGAAAGTGTCATGTACTGGTGCAAATCAGAGCTAACGTGTGAAATTAGCATCTTGACCAGCAATAATAATTCAGGATTACCTAACATCTAAGTCACTAGAAGCAAAACTCTCTCCTTTCCCATCCAGCAATCTCAAAGGGGCAGAGGGAAAAGGATAAGTTAGTGTTAGCAATGGGAAAAAGAGGATTCTATGTCAGGTGCTTACAGGTAAATCCTACTGACCTGTCTGTCCTTTGTGCTACTGCGTAAGGCAGCCATACATCCTCTGAGGATTCCTTTATGACAGCTATTGCCTTAAGGCAAGATAAAGTCTTTTTCCCACTGCAGTAGCACTAAAGGGAATTACAAGAACTCAAGAATAAGGCCTGTTGGTTTCAGTAATGACAGACAGTTTCGTTATGTTCTTAGGTTGGGATTTCAAATACACTGAAATTCAGTCCTCATGGGAAGTAGAAATAATAATTTTTGCCGGTTGTATAGGACCCTCCTACTTGTTAATGAAGTTCTCCTTTCTTATTTAGTGCTCAGTTTTGTACTACAGTAGCTTCATAAGAACAAATATAACTGTTGTTTGTGTCAGTTACCATAAAATGTCATATTCCTCAGGGTAGTAGGGGAGTGGCTTAATACAAGCAATGATTAACTGTTTTCTTTTAAAACATTTCTATGTCTTCTGTCTATTAAAAAGCTAATTGGGATTTCCTTCTATTTTTTGTTTAGAGTGTAAATGATGAGTAGAAAATTGAGAACTACTTGTTTTCATAAATTTGTCTACTAGATTCGTTTAGAGACAATAGGTATATAAGAACATAGAAATCAGTGGATTTTAGTTTTGCTCTTAGATGTGTTACATTAAGTGTGTTATAATGGGACAGCAACTGTCTGACCTTTGTTTGGTAACTGATAGCACTAAATACCCACAGTCTGAACCTAAGGAAAATGGACATTGAAGTTGAAAATGCCTGAGTGGCTCTCAGCAATGGTCAATGAAACTTACTTCATTTAACTTCATGAGAAAAATGGTTGTTCTCAAGTCAAGCATTTCATATGCTTCAAGAACTTGACAGAAAATGACAGTTCATAAGTTGTTCTCTTACATATTTGTGTTCTGAAGTGTCTTAAATAAAACTGGAATGACGTACCTCTACAGCAAAGATGGAATTACCTTTATTCCAAAAAAATCCAAAAGCATAAACTTCCAGGAAGTTTATGCTTTTTTTATACGGCTTTCATATAACTTTACCAAAAAAGTCTAATATAGATTTCAGAGACACTGACTGGCACAACTGAAACCTCAAGTGAAAAATGAAAGAAAGATTATATGGTGGATAGTATTTTAAATGCATGAATGACAAAATATGTTAGAAAAAAACCCAGAATTGGTATGTATGTCAGAGATGATGTGCACTGTCCTAAAAACAAAACTCCAGGAGTTAGTGCTACAATCAAGCCTGACTTGACTGAAATCATCATTTTGCTTTTCTGTATAAATAACTCTTTTAATGGTATAGCATCAGGTTTTCAAAATAGTTTCTGACCAAACCAGTTGGTACAGTCATCGTAACTGGCCTTACCAGATGAGGAATAGTAGTATTATTGTGACATCGTTTGAAAAAAAATTAGTGTATCATTTTTATTACTCTATTATTACCAGGATGGAAAAAGGAAATATAGGCTCATTAATCCAAATCTGATCAATTCTTCAGAGGTGTTTTCCCTACCCACCCACCCTTTCTTTTCATGTAGGCCAAACAACTTCAGTTTTCATTGTTTAATTGCATAACAATTTCACCAAGACAAGTGGGGAATTAGCTTTTGAAGAAATGTATAAGGACAAATGTATAATATTCATTTCCACCTCATAACTAGATTGCTTGCCTTGAGAAAAAGATGCAAAAACATTAAAAAAAAGCTGGAAGGCCACAGAAATTATAACTCTCGATTAATTAAACTGAATTTCTGAGTGAAGACATAATGTATGTTCTATTGGAAAAAGGAACCAATTACTCTGTTATAAGCATCCCTATTAGTTAATAAATGCAAATACTGTGTTGCAGGAGGAACACTCTTTTGTAGTTATTGCACCTGAACAAAAATTAAATTAACTGTGACCATAGTGCCTGAAGATACACATTTTCCAAAGTAGGAAGGATTTCAAACTGCCTTTTTCACATAATGCAGGTATAGGCTGTTTGAATCCACAGGCGGAGGCAACTGACTCTAGGTTTAAAAATTATCTGCTGCATCCAGAATTTTGCAATTTCAGTTCTGAAACTTTGTTTGCAAATACTTGCTGTTCCTTTCCCCCCTGACGTTTTTAATACAATAGTAATACAAGTATGTAAATGGCATATTTTAAGGAGGGAGTCCTCACAGTTTATGATTCATAGAACTTCTATAAACTGATGTCTTAGGAGATAATTTCATTATTAGGAAATAAGGAGTTTTGGCTGTGATTATAGCCTGTTCAGATGGAAAATAGAAAAATATTGGTCCATATTTTATTGTCTCTGAATTACTTTACTTTTTGGTACAAAATCTTTTTAGAAATCAATGAAAGTATTTCCATTTATCTGAATGGCACAAAGGTAGAATGAGGAATACTCAACTGTGTTTAAATCTGTGAAACTACAGACTGAAAATGTGGCAACCAGAAGAATAACATTTTTTTGTGTGTGACTGTTCTGAAGAAACTGGTCATGCTTTTAAATATTTCTGAACTTGCTTAGCAACGTGAAAACAGCTCTAACCTCAAAAAAAAAACCCCAAACCACCAAGGCTACTTGTGCAGATAAGTAACAATGCGAATCAAGGGGAAAGAAAAATATGGGGAGAGCAAAAACCCCACAGTTGGGAACTGACCCAGCACGCAAAAGAAATGAAACTGAAAATCTTTGGGATATTTTAACTCAGGAGGGTGGGCATTGACACAACTATTCTGATGTAAATAAGCAGAAGAAAAAACTAAACTTCTCTACTCTTCTCAGAAAACTGATTTAAAACTAGAAATGTTTTTCCTTTTCACAGATTGCAAAGACATATTGGAAAAATAAAAAAACCAACAACAAATTTCACAAAACAGAACCAAAGCACTCAGTATTTATTAGTCATTATGATTGCTAAATTGTTCGTTAAATAAGATTACATTTTTTATACTTTATACTCATCCTGCTGTTTGAAAAGAATTTAAACTCAAATCTTTCCAGATTTAAAGGAAATTAAAGGATGATACCATTTTTTTCTGAAGTGAGCGTGATTATGCAAACCACCCAGATAAACATGAATGCTATTATACATTTTATTTTGATCCTTTTATTTTTTTTTCCAAAGAAAAGAAATTTTGAAAAGATGTCTGTATTGACTTTGTCAGAAAAGTCTCATAAAACGTTTGTTTGAAGTTTCAGTGAAGCATTTTTTTTAAGGAAAATTATGATTAAAGTGATTTCTGCCAAGGTTACCATATTCCTGATGATCAAAAAGAAAGAGGATGTCACAGCATAGAGAGGGGGTGAGTGAAGGAGAAAAAGGGGATGCAAAGCAGCAGGGCTGTTTGTGAGTGAGCAATGGAAAGCTCAAGACATCTGTGGCTGGGGACCATGCCTTGGCCATGCATGGGCAGACACAGGGGTGGCTATCAGTGAGAGAGGAGAGGAGAGGAGTGAGAATGAGCTGCCGGAGCTGTGACATCCAGGCTCAGCTCTGCATCTGCTGACTGCAAGCCCCGATATTTCTCTACTCATATGCTTTTCAGTTCTCTCTGTGTATGGCTGGAGGAGATGTAATGCTCAAAGCATGCAGGTTGAACAGGTTTGCCTAAAAAACCCAAAAGTCTTGGGCAAGAATTCAAGCAGCAGAAAGCATTCCCAAAGAAAATGTCAGTTTACAAAGCCTCAGTATATGGAAGCCTAAATTCCAGACCCAGTATAATCCAGGTTTTGACCCTCCAAGAAGAAAAATAATTTGATATCTCAGGGTATTTTGTAAAATCCCTTGTGAAGTCTTCAACTATTTTCAAAAGTAGCTGTCGGTTCTTGCCTGCTCATTTGTAGAGAAGAGACTGGTTTGGTGGCACAGCTAACAATGTAGGACAGTGCTAAAAATAGAAGTGCTATAGCTTCAAGATAAAAATAAATTGTTTCATAATTTAGAAACAAAAATCAGAGTTTTCCCCCTACAAGCTCTGTGAGCAGCTCTCAGCTTCTAAACCCATCAGAACATCAGTCTTCTATGGGGCAGAGCATTGCTATGTGTAGCTGTGCTTTGAAGAAAAGGCAAATTCCAGGGATCTTAGGCTTTGCAAGAGAAAGAATCTTCCAGCTTTCAGTTTGTTGATAAAAGTTTAAAGCTGTGATCAATGAATAAGATTAAAAAAAAATCTTTGACACGAAATGCTTAAAAGCGGGGGAGCTCTTTACTCTGGTGTTTGTAGTGAAACAGTTCATCTCTCTAAGTTAAACTTGTATTTATTAGCACTCAGATATTATGGTAAGATGTTTATTAGAGATACTGAAAGCAGATGGAGGTAAAATTAAACCACCAGTTTCCCTTTTTTTCTATGATGCCTATTACTCTTATGAGTAAGTACAGGAGTAAAGGCTTACGAATCTGTGTTGCTCAGCCTGTTTGAACCAAATACATGTAATGTCTGAGTGATACTCCTGTAAAGTAAACACCTTAGATGAAGCAGGCACAAAGAGCAAAACTGAGGAATGTCATAAAGCCAGCTGGAAAATGATCAGACAGCAAAAATAATCTGCTCCATGCTGTTAAACCTTAAATGCTGAAGCCTGGTTTAACTTATCCTCTCTTCACAGGTGCTGAAAATACATAGTGCTTAGCGAGCACACAGAGGAGAGATGTCTTCCGAAGGTCGCTCCCCTCGATGTTGCATCCTATGTGTGCTGAGCACTGCTGCCAAGGAGACTTACCCTATTGCGTGGAATTCAGCCGGCAAGAATAACATGTGGAAGCCTTTCCCAAACTCTTCAGGGAAACTTAATGATGTGCAGGACTGCTGCTCCTCCTGTGCCTCCAGACAGGTGATGGCAGTTCAGGGGCAGAGGGAAAGATGTAGGTCTGGGTCAAAGCCACTGACACTGATGGGATTCTTGCTGTTGACTGCTGTGTATTTGAGGTCAGGACTTTTATGCCTCTCTAGTAAAACTTTCCCACAGCTTCCCTTTTCCCTTATGTAAAAACCACCATACTATGCCAGGGTAAAGGTCTTTTGCCTCTTTCTGTGGCTTGTGATAAATGATTAGGAGTATGGGAAGCAGTGAATACTTCTCTCCCGGCTCAGGTATCCGGTTGATGGTGGTCCTGAGACTTCCCACTCCTGAGGCTGCAGCCACAGTATCATGTTTAATAATTTCTTCAATGAATTTGCTTGATAAGTTTTGAACTCTTCATATTTATTTCCTATAACAATGATTTCCAAAGACCAATCATATATATGTGGAAAAACAGATCCACATAAGAGATTTGCTGTTTCTACAGCAGCTATACAATGAATTCTGATGAAAAATGGAGACTAAATGTTACTTATTCATTTTTTTGCAAGATGTCCAACTTCCTATATGCTGTGTATATGTTACATTCTTCACAGTTTCTCTAAACTAAAGACCAGGGAATATGTAATTTTTGTCAAGTAGAAACTCCCCATATATATGATATGTTCTGTTAGTTTGCACCACGTCTGGATCTTCTACATGATTTTGAGAGGGAGTTGGCTAAATCTATAGCCAATATCCAAGATTCAGACCCAACAAAGATTGAAATTACAACATAACAAAATAATTTGTTTGCTTTTTTTTAATTTCCAACTTATCCAAAACATCTTACTTGAGTTTTTGATTACTTCTGAATAACAAGCTGATATTTTCATAGAACCATCCATAATGACACTAAGACCTCTTTCCAATGAATGATATGTTAATAGTTCTTTCAAGCTTTTCACTGTATGTGTGTAATTGTGACTGGTTTTCCCTTCATGAGCATTACTTTGCATTTATCAGTGCTGGGTCTTGTCTGCCATTTTTATCACCCAGTCATTCAAAACTCTTTCCTCTGAGTATCTTTATAGTCAGTTCCAATTTTGTATTCTAAATATGCTGTTCTTGCCTCCTTATTTCCCCTTTTCCACCTTATTTATTAATAGTTTGAATAGTATTGTGCACAGCACAGATACTTGAAGAGCTGTGTGGGAAATCTCTATTGTGAAATACTTATTTCTTTGTATCTTTGAGTTCCTATTTTTCTCTATTTCTCCCTGAAAACCTTGTGTTACAAATCTGAGACAGCTACCATCCTCTGGCAGTGATGATCTATCTCTTTAAGAACTTCTTTTAAGATAACTTCTAAGTTTATTGGAAACCTAAGCATCAGCCTAATAAATCTTATCCAAAAGATGTTGTAAAACTTCAACAGATTTTGCTTCAAGAGTTTCTGCAGTGAAATCGGTGTTGAATCTTCCTCAGAGTGTCCCATATCAATGTACATAGGTCTATTCCTACATGGTTTCTACCAGCTTGTTCAGTACAGAAATCAATGCTTTTGGTCTATAGACCTTTTTTATTATCATATGCAATTTAGTCCCATTCAAATAATGATTTATTCATGGCAAGCTGTAATCTGATAGTTCTTTATTTGAGCTCTTTTAGAGTTTAGGGATTAATTATATCTTATTTCTTGTTGTTTTGGGATGGTTTTTTGTTTGGTTGTTTGTTTGTGGGGTTTTTTTCTGTTATATTTCTGTTCATTTCGATGTTTTGTTCTGAAATCATTCTACTGACACTTCCATGTAAGATATTTTATGAAAATTCTACCTTGTAAATTAGGATACATAATGAAAATCTTAAGCTTTTCTACAGTGAATCCTAGTATGAAAAAATCCTGTAGATTTTCTGACCTAAACCTCCATGAACTGACATGAATCATCCCACTGTCAGATTCTCTTTGTCCCTTGTGTTATGGGCCCACTGACCCGCACATCCCACAGTTTCAGAAGATCACACTGCAGACATAATTATAGAATATTTGGATTTAAACTTTTGAAGTACAAACACATTGAGAATGTATTTACAATCAACAAAAAAGGTTGAATTAAATCCATTAGTATCTTTTGTTTGCTATTTGCTTGTAAGATGTAACTTCAGGTTAGAAAATTTGCAGGGCTCCTTTGGTATCCTGGAAGTATGGCTGAGACATGGGATTTCTTTTGCATTCCTATCACAGTTTGAGAGATATCCAGGCAATGCTGTTCAGAAATACAGGGCAGCTTTAGCCTATGATTTGCGGAAGACTCCACTCTACCTCTTGCATAATAAATACTTCTGACACTATATTCCTTCTGCCTCTCTTTGTTTTCTTCTGTCAACACATCTGCTGATGCTCTGCTTCTTAGAAGTTAACTTATCAAAAATGTTATTTCATATTTAAATGACCTGCATACTAGCTCCCTGGAAGAAAGGTATATAATCAACAACCATTGGTGTCACAAATATTTGATCGCTGTAACTGCCTTGACAGGACCAAGTATTACCATTCCTTTTGAAATAGGAATTACAAATCTGATCAAAGTATTATTACTAATGCTCCTCTTGACCCACATAACAACCCTTCAACCTTTATAAAAGAAAAAAAATAGAGAAAATCTTTCTTCTTAGAGGGAGCAACAAACACAGTCCAGATCCACTTTATGCTGCCCTTCCCATTACACTCTTCTTTGGATTTCAGCTTTGCATTTTACTCAATTGCAACATTATTTTGTGTTTCTAATGGCTCTGAACTGTCTGTGACTTTCACCTAGCAGAAACAACACTAGTCCATTGGGACTTATTCTCTTATATTTACTTGTGGTCCTAGTAGGTGTTTAAACAAAACTGCAGAATTTAATGTCTCCTGTATTTACCTGATTAACTTCATATGAAAATAAAAATAAAAACAAAAACAAAAAAAACACCCCCAAAAAACCAAAACCAACAAACCCTCCAAACAAACACACAAACAAACAAACAAACAAACTAAACCTCTAAAGGTAGCAAGGAGCATGATATGTGTGGTTGCACAACAAATGTCTGCCACAGCCCACCAACCCAAGTTTTTTAATCCTGCTTGTTGTTAATATTCAGCTTTTCTCTGGAGTGTGGGTTATGGGGGTTTTTGCTTGCCTTCTTTCACTGAATTTTAAGTCAAAGAGTTGGTCACTGCAGGTGTCATTATATAAAAGAATATAATCTGAAAAATATACATCTAACTTTCATAGCTGTAGTAATTTTTTTCTCTGAGTAATTCAAATAATAACTTTTCCTTAGGGAATTACTATTTTTTGGTGAAAAAAATGATGACATATTTGAGGTCTTGGCTCTGAGTTCTGGAGATTTTAAATTAAATCCCTGTTTTGATACATTTTTTTTTGTAATTCTGAAATGATGTGTTATCTCCTGATATGACACAGATTTATACATTTCCATATCTAGTTATTCTTGCTGCTACTCAGAGCATTAAGAGAAGATAATTTTAATACTCAGTATTTTGCCAGCAGCACAGCCAGGTCTTGCTGTTTTCTAAGTATTTAACAATAGTATATTTTTGACAGTTGTTGCAACATAATTATTCATAGCCAGAAACATAAAAAAATCACCACCAAAGAAAAATGTGTTGTTACGTGATTTATAAAAAGCAGTGAAATTATTCTGAAGAAAACATTATCAAAATGGTGACATTTAGTGTTGCTTAATAGGAAAAAAATCCTAGTGTTGTATTTTTTCCTTCTGTTTTCTCATTAAAAAAATATTTTCTGTATTGAACAAAAAGCACCAATCCCTTGTCAGTCTTAAACAAAATTTTTGTACTATAGTCATCCTTTTCTCCTTTAAAAGTCCATGTATTTTTCATTCTACTACCCTGATCCAGTTTGCTGTTAGTGTGTGTATCCCAGAGGAGTTTGTAACCTACACTCTTACTTTGGCCTTCTTGTGCAAATTCCACTTGCTATATGCTGCACTCCCCATGATTTAGCCTGGTTTACCCTGCTATGGGCAAAAAGCCCAAATGTTTCTGTTTAAATTTAAGAGGAAGAATAACCTTCAGTCATTAAAGACTTAAAATATGCAGTGTATCCCTTTGTGTGATGGCAGAATAATGGCACATCGCCTTTGTTTAATTTCTGGGGATTTTTATTCTGAATTGTATCAGCAAATGATAACTGCTTCATTGATGCTGCCTTGCCCACTTCTTTTTTTAATGACATAATTCACACACAGAGGGGGAGATGAGGAGAAGATATTATTAAGCTGCACACAGAATGCTGCTATTTCCTGCTGTCTCCCGATGGTTCCTGATCTACTCCAGGTTGTCTGGAACACGTTGAGAGAAAAGAAATATGGCCACAAGTGGAAATGACAGAGAGATAATGTAACTATTTTGAAAGAGAAATAATGTAACTGTTTTGAAGCAAAATACTTAGCGTAGCCTCTGTCCTCTGCTGTTCCTCTCAGTCACGTGGCTTCAGTAAAGTCTTTGAAATTAGCTGTTCTCTGAGTGACATCCGTTTAGGGATTAGTTAGTCATGTAAGGATCAGTGTTTAAGTATGGGCTTGTTCCCTCTTCAACCCATCTGTCATTTTTCTGAGATAATACATTAATTTCCATAGCAACAGCCTGTAATGTTACCAATAGGATTATTACGACTTTGCTGCATGATCAAGCAAAGGAAGCTGGACTGGTCTGGAATAAACTGTTATCCAAGCCCAGGAAGCCTGAATAATAGGAAAGCTGTTATAAAAGCCATAGTTAATCCTCCTTTGCTATCTGCCACATTAAAATAACTAGGAAAAATAAGTTAAATGTGGTGTGAATTGTCACCACTTTTAAATGTTATGTCCACTTGATTTGGCTTATTCCAGGTTTTGCTAAAGTCCAAGAGATGCAGAATCCTGGCCTAACTCCATTGCTGCTTTTTAAATAATTAAAAAATACAATCTGGATTCCCAACATTAGCACATTGTGCAACATCCTAAATATCATTATTTTTTACAGCATAACAGAAAAATAAGAGGAAGTTCATTCTAATACTATATGAGGTGAAGCACATGCATTAAACTTGCTGATATTTTAACAGAATTAGAATTCCATGTTAACGGAGTCTTTGACACATTTGACAGAGGCACTCCAATCACAAACTGATACACTTTGGAGAATCTCTGTTCTTACTGTGCCCTGCATTATGTCCAATTTCGAGATGGAGAATATAGGTCAAACCAGTTAATAATGATTAAGAAAAAGAAAAAAAATATAAAATTAATTAAAACACTGCTGATTATCACGTTATTTAATTAATAACTCATATACAATATTCAAAGACTTTTATCTCCTACCAGTTCAAGACTTCTGTATGTCCGCATGTCATTTAGAGTGAAAAAAATAGTCCTATTAGACTGATAAAAGTAAATGTAACATGTAAACTATGGCAGTGGAATTATCTAGTTGTATGGGTTTTAGCATAAAAACTGCACATGGAGAAAAAAGTTATTAAGCTAAATTGTTGCCATATTTTTTTAAGCTAATTCTCTAAGGCATATTAAAACTTACTGCAGGAAAACTTACTTACTGAAGTCTAGAAAGCACTCTACATCTACAGTAAAGTACTGTGGGTTAGGTGACCCAGATTTGCAGGAAAAAATGAGATGTTGGGACCCTCTTAGAATTCAAGAAGATCTTCTAGAAGACTTAAGTGAAAAAAGAGGAAATGTTTTTTACCAATAGGATTTGGATGAAATACTCTGGTCTAGTAAATTGCATATACTGGCTTAATTGCTGAGTTCCCCAAAGGATTTATTACTGCCATCCTAACTTATTTGTTGAAGTCAACCCATTAGTGGCAGGGTATTTACTGAGCTTATAATCATTCCAGGAATTACTGGGTTTGGCTACAAAATAAACAAGTTTCACAAATAAACTTCAGATTAAATGAAGGGGTTTTGTTAAGTTTTTTTGGGTTTTTTATAAATCGCAACTATAGGTTATACATTAAATATATGTATCTCTATAGGGTAAAATCTATTTTTTAATGTATAACCAATCACATTTTACTGTACACAGAATTTTTGTCAGGTAGTGTGCAAGAATTTAATCAATGAAGTTAGTCTTTCCATGTATGTGGAAATGAGTACATTCATGGGTATATCCATTTCAATATCCTCTTCATCTGGGGGGGCATAACCTAGGCACCAGGAAGCACTGGAGAGAAAACAGCTGGAAATCACCCAGGCAGAGAGAGACCTGGGGGTCCTGTTAGACACCAAACTAGCATTAGCAAGCTAATGCATAATTGTAGCAAAGAAAACCAACCACATCCTGGTCTGCACAGGGAGGAGTGTTGTCAGCAGGCCAGGGGAGGTGTTCCTTCCCCTCTGCTCAGCCCTGGTGATACACATCTGGAATACTGGGTCTGGGCTGCCCAGTACAAGAGAGATAAGATCTTTCTGGAGATTCTCTTTGACATTCACCAAGCAGTTGATGGACAGGTAGAATCTATCAGACATCTTCTTTTCCAAAGAGGGTCCATATTCCTGCACTGGAGATTGATGCTGGTTTTCTCTTCAACTGTTCAGACACAATAATAGAACTGCTAAAATAGTATCTAGAAAAGTTTTTTATCCCACCATGTTTGGAAGTTTGCTGCATATGATCGACCTGAGTAGTTAATTTCTGTTATACTTGTAATTTTCTCTCTGAAGCTCTCACCTCTCATGTATATCAAATGCCAACTGAAATCTTTGTGTGCTCAGGCTGTAGGAGGCATAAATCTCTAGGGAGAAATAAATGGGTGGAAGCACCAAGTTGTAAGATCTCTTAAATATTATTAAAAGGAAACAAATTTTATTTTATCCACCTAACAGTTGTTAAACTGGTTGTGGTTTATCCATCTTATGAAGCACTTTTCTTGATTATTTAATTTGTTTTATTTGTTTCACCTGTAGCTAAAGAGATGTCTGAATTCCTGTTTCTGGTAGAATCAATTAATAATCTTCCAACATTTGTCTTCAGTAGATAACAATTTACCACTTAACTTTACACCTAAAATTAGTATAAGTTCTGTTCTACGCTGAGCTCAAATGGCAGTAATGTGAAGACAGGCACTGGCATTATCTAAAATTCTCTCTTAAACATGGATACATTCTATGTTTACTATGAATGAGAAAGAGTAGAGCTATTATTACTGTTCTTCATTCATTCTTACATGAGTAGAATGCTGTTAGAAAAGGGTTTCACTTGGATCACAGTCCTGACTGTTCTCAAGTTTCAGGTACTCTTCTGAGAAAGAAGATCTTCCATGGAAATCATACCTGCATCCTCATTAATATTTATGTCATTTAAAGTTCCATAACCATGTGAGCATTGCCTTGAAATCATTGGTGATGGGATGCGTAGTCTGGCAAAAACCAAAACCAAAAAAACAACCAACCGAGCAACCAAAATTAGTTGTACTGTTAATTAAGCTTTTTCTGTAGTAATTAGACAGCTTAAGATCTTAGACTGACAAAACCTGAACAGGAATAAGAACAAATCCTTGGTCCTAGATATAAGTATTCCACTTTTGTAGTTAAAAAAAATTGTGTTCCACAGGAAATCAAGTTTCTTGAAGCACTCTTCCTAAAATCCAGATTTATTGTCTGCTCTGCCAGTCCAGTCTTGTACATACACAACACTACAGCACAGAGGGTGAGACTTGAATATCTTTGCTAACTTAGAGTTTGGTGAGATTCTTTTTGTTAATTTCCTGCCTGTCACCCATGTATTATATATAATACCAATAGTTAGTGAACTAATCCAAACACCTATTTTTCCCAAGGAACTTGCATCCTTGATAAAGTTCGGGTGCATAGCTACCTATGAATAGTTCCTGTAACTTGTAACTCCTTATTCTTTGTAAAAATTCTGAATTTTTTTTTTTAAATTTATTCCACATCTCCTAATCTTCTTGCACATGTGTCTAATTGCCCTTGGTGCCCTTCACTGAAATCTGTTATCCTTCCAATTCAGTTTCTAAGATCAAAGTCCCATATAGTTTCTTGGAAAGCTTGACTTTTATATTTGCATATTTCTCTGTAAAACCTCAACTTCCAGCTCTCTTATAAGGATTTTGTGCCACTTCCCCATTATGGAAGTAAGAGATTATTTAACTTTGTCAATCCTCTATTCTGCAGAAAGCAAGAATTCAGAGCAATAGTAAGTCCATCGGGACAACTTTGCTATGTCATGGCCTATTCTGACATACTCCATTGCCTAATTCTTTTTAAAGTATTGCTCTCCATGGGAATTAAAGTCTTCTATACTAAAATAAAAGCATTTCCCTAGTAAGATATGAATGGAGATTTAATGCTGTAGTTTGCAAGCAAAATTACAGAGATGTTTAGTGTGAAGAAGGTGAGTGGGAAGAAAGGTAAGACAAAAAGCTTTCATGTAAGAATTTTTCCTTAGGTATTCATTCTTTAGGCATCAGTGTCAGAGCAAAGATTCTCAGCTTCCTATTTGTTTATTCCTGTAATTACTTTGTCTCTGCAGTCTTAAGCACTTCCCCTTCCTATTGAATTCAGGTTTCTTTATAAGTACTCTTCCTCATACACTCTGAAATATCTAGAAATTCTTCATCAGATACACTTTTTTCCTCAGTGGGATAATGTTTGGTGGTGGCCACAGCTCATTCACACTGGATCTGCTACATATTAACCCCAACACTCAAACACCCTTAATCATTAGTAAGTGGACAGTTCTCTTTTAATAACCATGCAACAGTGAGCAAGTTTTGCAATTGTGTCAGATCCACAGTCAAGCTGTTGCCATTGCCACTGAAGTGGGTGCTAAGAAGTGGAGCATAACTGAATTTTCCTGTCACTCAGTACTCCATTCCTTGAACATGGTACATATCAAAACTTTGGTAGCTGTCAGAGCTCTGCCTTGGATCCTGTTCCCATGTGAGTGCAGCTGTTGCCTTGGCTCATGCACGTATTTCCATGGCACTTGCTGCCAGTAACCCCCAGAGGTCTGCAGCCTCTGTGACTTGAAGAAAGGTATTGCCATCACCAGTCAAAATATCACTGCCAGGATTTCCCTGTTCTTCCTGTGGCCATCTGGGAGTTATGGCTTTTTCAGCTGTGGCAGTCATTCCCACCAGAGTTGTCTGCTCAGAATGCCTGATGTGTTGCTGTTTGAAGATACAGATGCCAGGCTGTTCTGCCTCACTGTCCCCGAGGAGAAATCTGCACCAGGTTCTGTCCAGTACTTGGGCTGAAGTTGTAGCCCACTTTTGCTATTATAGTGACTAGGAAAAAATTGGCAATAGCTGTTGATGGCTTTTGTCCATAAGCCTTCCTATTTACTTAATATATTCTCACCTACTTGTTCAGCTACAAAAATAACAGGTTTGAGAGCATTTCTGTCGACATATTGTGCATAGACCAACCAAATATTCTTCCTAGACCACCAGATGATTAACTCTACAATACTGCAGGAAACATTTTGCTGAGGTTTATGTACTCCTTGAAACATTGGCTCAAGATTCTTTGAAATTGCAGAAGTTTGAATAAACAAAATGTAAGACAAAAACCTCTATCAAAATACTGGCAATTAAGACTGCACACCTCCATTTCGATTTAAGCTGTATTTTCAAGGATTCCTGCCTCTAACATTGTGGATACTGAAAAACTGCTAGCAGAAAGATTTTCCAGCTTTCTGCCAGTGTCTGTGTGAAAGTTCTTGCTTTCACATGGATGCTGGCCAAAAACAGTCAGAGGTTTTTGTAAACCAGTCCCTTTATCTTGCAGATGCAGATTGTTATGCAGTATTGTTGTGATACTGACTGGAGAAATATTTTGAAATGAGTGTTTTAGAGTTTCACCAATCATGCTAAGAGACGGATGGTCAAGGACCAATGACCTTATGCCATATAAGCGAACTAACACATAAAAATCGTCCTTAATTAAATAAAGGATTTCCTTTTCTTGCTGGATCTGTGTGTGGCTGCATCTCCCGACCTCATGGCACAACAACGACATAACATTCTTACTCTTTTCTAATAAATGCTCTAGAAACAATACAAAGGAGGTTTGTGACTACTGGATTTACTGACATTTATCTGACACAATAAATATTTGCCCATTTCAAATTATATTTTGCAAGAAAGAACTTGAGCTTATTGCTGAAATAATAACTTTTATTTTTATTATTTTTAATATAACAAAGAGGTGGAAGATGGGATTCTTGATCTGTCAGTGTCTGTGAACTGAACAAGATAAAAGCTGAGTAATGTCATCATACTGTAGATCTTTTCCACAAAAGAAATTTTGAGTAATGTTACACACTTGGTTTACTGAAATGGATTTAACATACTGCATACCAAACAGCAGCTCACCCTTCCTGTCCTTCTGTAAGAGAATAATGTTGTGCTTCAGCATGTGGATAATTTCTCTTTGTGCTAATCACAGAATTAATGAGATTTACAGAGCAATTTATTCCTCTGCTACTCCTTTATTCTATTGATTCACACACTATAGCTATTTTGTCACTAGACAAGAAGAAGTGAGAAGAAGGTGACTTGTTTATGAACACTGAAAAAATATCATGGATTATCGTTAATATCTTCATTTATTTTAAAATATTTGAATAAAAAGGAAAAAAATCCAAGTTTTCAGAAGTCCTTTGCACAGCTGATTTCTATCAAAATGAATTGGATTTTAACAACTGAATACTTTGGAAGTGAATTTATTTTTATTTAGAAGCTTCCCTGTACAATTAAACCCTACATATCCACTTCAAAGTTTTGAATCACCTTATATATTAAGCTAGGTAACATCCCAGAAGAGGACATAAGCACTGCTAATCAAGTAACATAATTTAACTAATACACTTTATCATTAAAAACATACAAATTATTAACACCTACAACCTTCATGTTATTTTTATCACCATAAATGAATATTTTTCCACAAGGATATGTTGATTCACATCTGTGAAACTGATGTGAATAGTGATTTCTAAAAGAGACAGTTTTCTCTTAGAAGTTTGTGTGTAGTCACGCCATGTAACATTATTTTATTATGCTAAAAATATATACATATACTAGAAATATATACTTATTATTTTTTTAAAAAATATAAAACAGGCACAAAAGAAATGTGTGCCAGTAAAGTAGTATGTCTATTGTTTAGCACTTTTTTTTTGGTAATTTGTGTTTGTTTTATTGTGTTGGGAAAATTTAGTGCAAACTGGAATATTTATTTAAAATCCAGATGATATTTTGGTATTTTGTGTAAATCTGCTGCATTTTGGTGCATCCCATGTTGACAGTAGTAAATACTGCTGATGATTTTAAGTTCATTTTTTCATTTGTTCACCTTACTCAAAGTATAGGGGAAAAAAATGGCATTCTCTGTGTGAGAAATCTACACCAGCTTGTAGACTATTCCATGAGTGCTGTCAGCTCAGTCAAGATATAGAGGATTTCAGGAGGCATCTGGTGTTTCTCTCAGATGCATCAGCTCCTCTGCTTTTTTTCTTCCATCAGTGCAAAATACTCACGTACATAATGAGCCTGCCAAATAAATAACAGCTTCTCTCGTCCTTCTGCAGATTCCTTTCCCCTATGATTAGTTTTGATACTGGATGACATAAAGGAACAGAGAGTCCTATATAGTAGAATAAGTGTAAAGCTAAGAAACATCCTAAGAAGCTCAAATTCAGGGCTTAAGACTGTAGCAAAAAAAGCACAAATGGATTCAGAAAAATGAATTTGTATTTCTTAGGAAAAGTACTCCTAATCCTACCACTATTCTTTAAATCCATGCCTTAAGATTTGACCAAGGACCTTAACAAATATCCCAAAGCATACTTTACTTCTGTATGTCGAGAAATCCTACATTGAAACAACATCTGGTATAAGTGTTTAAAAAATATTCTTTCTTCTCCTGTGACTTTACAATTACATGGCAAGGTATATTGAGCTATAAGTTTCCATATTTGCCATCCACCTGTCTCTCTGCCACTTTGTAAACAGGATGTTCAAGAATTGGATTTTTAATGATATTTTAAAACTGATAATTGAATTTTGTGTTGGCATTTGGTATCCTATTTTGCTAAGGCTACAAAAAATGCTTTCTAGATAGTTATATAAACCTGGAGAAATACATACTCAAATGCTGATTTGAAATAAGTGGTTTAGTTCTTTGTTTTTAATTTGTGCAATATGTACTTTGGCTCTGGTAACACTTTCAGTCCTTTTTTGTCAGCTAATACTAAGTGCATTTATAGGATAAGATCAGTCATCTGCCCTTACAAAAAATACAAATGTTATTTGGAACTGATAATACAAATGTACACACAGATAAATCTGCATTTTAAGCACTGAGAACTACTAATGGCTTAATCCAGTAAAACAAGTACAAGATGACTACATTAAGTAGGATGAAGAGATTTGCCTGTCATGCCTGCCATACATTGTCAGGGAACAGAATCACAAAAGGATGGTTTTATTTGCAGCTTCTTCCATATTTATTGTGCTCTGTGTAAATCATTAACACACTAACACATTTGTTCTACCTGCATAGTGCTGTGAGTACAGGTTGCTGTTAACACTTTCTGCAAGTAAACACACAGTACGTTCTGTACAAAGATTTTTGTCCACTGTCTAGGCCTACCTTTCAGCTGGAAAGACCAATATACACTGAAAAGAATGGATCCTTTGTGGCTTTTCTTGGAATTAGATCAGACTCTAAAAGAGGCAGACAAGTATCCCATAATATTCTGTTTATTCTTCTTTATGCCTCTTCCTGTGCTGCAAGATTTTGGGAAGCCTATAAATTCTTTGTTTCAGAGAGGCCTGATAGGCTTGTGAACATAGAAACCCTACAGGGGCCGTTTTTTTGGTTGATTTAAGCTTTCTTGACATCAGCTAAGATCATCTAGGTGGAGTTACACTAAATGTCTATCTAGTCCAGCTCTCTGTCTCCAACAGTGGCAAAAAGGAAATATCTGAAGACTATAAGACAGGATAAAGAAGTGTTTGTTTTTATTTTTATAATATTAATTTTATGGGGTTCTCAGCTTGTGGCAATTGATTCATAAGACTGCATTCCTGAAATGACTAGAGGGACTGTTAATATTCCATGGCATCTCTTCTGGCATTGCTCTGCTCCAACCACCCTTTTTCCATGAACACTGAAAACTTTCTTCGCACTAGGACGTGGAGATGAATGAATTCATTTGAAAACACGCTCCATATCCGCATGAAAGTATTGCTTTGTGTGATCTTCAAACTACAGAAAGAATAAAATTGCAACCAAACCAGCCATGTGTATGTGGTAATCAGCTCGCACGGGTAGCAGGCCAGAGGCTTCTCAGGTGCCATACCAACTGCACCCAACCCTGGCACACATTAGGTAGTCCTTGTTACCCTGCCAAGAACACGTAACAGCACAGACTGCACATCATTGCCATTGAAGCTTAAAGTCTCCCAGTCTCTCGTCCAATCTGGTGATAGTGATTTGATTCAACCATCAAGCAAATGTAGTAGCTGGTGCTCAGACTAAGTGGTAAGGCCAAGTTTCAACACTAACTTGACGGAATGCCTTCAGTACAGCATACATATCAAGCACCTAATGAGGTGGGACTGGAAACACATGGATCTCCCTGATTTAATAAGGGATCTCTTGTTTGAAATGTTAATAGGACTGCTACTGGTTTAAGTCTGGCCTGCTTAAACCAATTTTTGTTTTTCTCAGGGGACTAGAAAGAGACATATGAACATTTTCAGACATGATGCTATACTTCAATGGACTTAGAGCTTCTGATTCTGTACACTGGGCCCTACTGCTGTTGAACAATGTTTTGCCTGTTGTATCAATCCATAGAGATCTAGGTCATTCTCTCATCTTCTTTCCTCAGATCAAATGAATGTAGCTAGTCAGTGTAATATCCTATTACAAACGTATTACCGCTCTTGAGCAAGGACAAATCACAACTGGATTTGGTGATATATTTCAGCTGTGGCCCATTTTTTCTAACTAAAAAGTGGCAAATTTAAACTTCTACTAACAGTTCAAGTGTTTCAAAGAGCTGTTTCACACAACATCAAGTGCAGTGGGGAAAAAAAAAGACTTTGTGTTTCTGAAAAAGTCCTAGACTTTTTTAACTCTATGATTCCATCTGCTCAGATACAACAATCTCTTATTTTCAAATACAAGTGTTCTTCAGAATGGAAGAGATTAATCTTTAAACTGTAATTATTATGAGTGTTTTAATTCCTCCTTCAAAACTTCAAAAATCTCTGCTTTCATGTTTCTTCTCTTCATGTGTCTAGTTTTTTTTTTTCCAGAAACAGACAAAACCTAAATTCATATCAAATTCTGAGATAGAAATCTCAGCAATAAATATTACAAGAGAAATAGTAAATTACTTAGGAAGTAGTGACTGAAAATCTCAATGTCTCCAAGTTTCACATTCCCTTAAAAGCAACACATTCCTCCAGCTGCAGAGCAGAAAAAGAACCTGGCTTGTGATCATTTACTGAGATACTAGCATAATTTTCATTTAGCACTGAACATTTGCAAAACAGTGTGACTTATATCCCAGATAGACTTGAGCAAATATTTATCCATGATACTCACATACACATTCAAAGAATTTGCAGCCTTTTTATGGACACATCTCAGGGAAGAAAGAAAAAAAACACTAGATATTTTTTACTGGTTGATTGACTGTGAATTATTTGATCAACCCCAGTGTTTTTTCACTCTGTAAGTATCTTAAAATGCAAGGCATTTTTAATGATTGATAATGTTTCCCTTCACTTCAGTGTAGCACTTCAAGAGTATAAAACTCTTCGGAGTCAGCCACTGCAAGGGAAAATAATTCAATGCGCCATAATGCCAGCTACCACATATCATCCATCAGCTTTTTCAGTGGTAGCAACCCCCTAGACATGAACATCAAGGACAGTCTGTATCTCAAAAGAGTCAGCTTGAGGCAGCTTAACTGTTTTACCATTGCTAACTGTCATCTGAACTGTGACATGCTGCTTTCACTACTTCTAACTGATGTCAAAATGAAGAGCATAAAAGTAACTGAATAAACAACAAGAACTGAAGTAGTTCCTTTATCTAATAGCTTTATACCTACAAATTGCTTGATAAGAAAAACACTGGTCACAGGTTGTATTTGTGTAAAAAAAATGTTGACTATGGTTGCTGAACAGAGTTTAAAGTTATTACAATCGCATAATAAATTACATCCTGAATATTATGTGCTGCACCCATGGCTGCCCAGCAAATGGTCCCCCAAAAAAGGATCTTGCTCCTCTGATGATCTGCAATTAGTTCTCTTTGGTGAACCGCACTTGCTTCTATTTTCAGGATATTCGTCTGCTTATTATTTTTGAGAATTAAATGGGAAAGGTTTTGCAAAAAGTGTTTTTAACACTCATGTTGATGGTGGTTTCTGTTACAGTGTGTTCTACATTTCTGCAATTTTTCAGACATACATCACCTTATCACTAGGACTGTAGTTTTTGGTTTGGGGTTTTTTGGATAGTTTTCTGGGTGTCTTTTTTAAAGGAAAACTCTCATCGTCACGATTTCCACCGCTGCCATTAAATAGATTCTGTGATTTATGTATTTTGTCACTAGCATGTCATAGGAGTTGCAAGCTGGTCCCAGGAGATTCGTCATTGCTTTCATTGTCAAAGATAGTCTCTATCATTGTTTGTGCTGTAATCTGGCAAAATGTTTGTATTTGTTTATTCATACAGTTGAATAACAGGTGAACAGACCCAGTTGAACCTAAAGCACTATAATGATTACAAAAAATTTTACTTAACTGGAAAAAAATTTTATCATTTTATGTATTAATGATAAAGAGCACTATAGCAGTGAGAATGTAGTCAGAGTGCTACTCAGTAACACACTTCATATTTGGCACATGCTGGACTTACACAGTCAGAGACCAACTGCGGCACAAGGGTGAAGTGGCCTGCTGACCACTCAGAACTGTGGACCTTTGGAAGCTTGGAAAGCTGCAGTAGGTGATCCTCTCTATTTTTTTTTCCCTGAGAAGAGGGAAAACATTGGCTTCAAAATAGTGAAAAACTCAACAGAAGAAAATACTCCAAATGTTGATCTCTTCTCTAGATAAATTATCTCAGTATTAAAATTACATTTCTGTGTGTGAATGTTTAATCTTCAGAAAAGTAAAGCAGGAAATACAGCAAAATTCTTGGGCAATATTTTTAAATAGTTGTTGATAAATTTACAGTTGCTTACAGCAAAATTGTAAGTCTTTTTTGGTTTTGTTTTGGGTTAGTAGTGGTTTACTTCAACTACAACCTTTTATTAAGCTTTCAGGGAAAGGTAAGAAAATTGTTATACCACTTGAAACTTGAATAATTTAGACTTTTAATGCAAGTTTTCTTTCACCATCTTTCAATTTAATCCCATAGACACTTGTAAAGAACTAAACATATTTCTAATCTTAGACAGTAGAAAGGAAATTTTAAGTGTCTTCTCTGGAGAGTCAAACAGTTTCTGTCCTTGCTTACGATGGAGTTTAATCTTGTTCTTCTTAAGAAAAATAACATAATTTTGAACAAGCAGAATACAAAAAAAATGAAATTAAAGAAAATGCATCTTCTGTTTCTGTTGTTTCCTAATTTGGATGTAGCTTTTTCAGTTGAAATGCCCTCTGCTGAAAGTAATACATTATATACCATTATTTATACTGAGAGAGGCAGAATAAATTGCCTGTGTATTAGAACAAGGTAAAGGAAAAAAAATAGAAACTGCATATCCCAGATATTCAGCTTTGAGGAATTTTTTTTTTTGTTCCATCTATTCTTAGTTGTTTGGGGATTTCTTTTATGACTCTTTAGGAGTTAATTCTTCCTCTCTTTTCTTATAATATCACTCTAACTTGTTTTCAGTTTAACAGTAGTCATTTGGATTGCAAAATGTTTTTTCCACACTTTAAAGTTCCTGGATAACCAGTGATTCATCCTCTAGTTTTTATGATTTTATTTTATCTTGGAAATATTATATGCATTTAATGATAAATTAATTTTTTTTCTGCAAAAAATTTTGAATCATTCTGTTCATAGTTAAGGCTTACTGGACTTTGATGTAGGAGTTCTGCATCTGAATCCCTAAGTATCTAAAAATTAATCTGCATGCAACAAGAGAGGCAAATGTATAAATGCTTGAAATGTATAAGTGATTGAAGCTTTTTCCTCCTAGAAAATTATGGGCAAAATCTCTATTAGCTTTTATTTTACCATATGTCTCCAAATAATGATTACGACATTGATACGTTGTCTATACTAAATAAAGGAAATAAAGAAAAAAATCAATATTAGTTTCAGAGGGACCTGTTCTACTCTTCTAGCCATAGCATAAAGATGTCATAGCTAGTTATGGTTTATAATGAGGTCACAGAAAACAGAAGAAATGATGGACTCAAGTGAATGACAGAAAATGAAGACATCTCCCACCTGGAGAATACTAATACCATTAATCCCTAGCAAAACAAATACAGTATGCAGTTGCTTGAGTGGGGGAAGGGTACAAAGTTGGAAGCAAAAAGCTATTGGAAAACAAAAAGAAGAAAAGAAACAGTAAAATTTAGAGACATGTAAACCTCAAATAATGTTTTTTCATTCTCCAATAGGTTTCTCTGATACATGTAAAATATATTTTGAAATATACTTTCCTTTTTTCTGTGTTGCCTAACTCAAACTCTTTCACTCTCTTCTTTCCAGTACACTCAAGTGTCCACTAATTGATTGTACTGCATTCTTAAATAAATAGTTTCTTATGAAGATAAACATTCAGAAATAAACTGATCACCCAGTACTGCTGGATGAGAAGGCGTAATTCCAAAGTTACTGACTTTCTGTTGTGACTGCCTAGGTTATTTTTACTGAGTAGTACATTGAAAACTAATAAAAATTTTAAATTATTTTATTACTAGATGTAGTTGATAAAAACGTGAGAGAAATATGTTTTTGTTTGAATAATGTCATGATACTTTTAATGCCTGGCTTTAAAGATTTGAAAAAGTGAATCAGTCTTAGATAGGCCTGATGGGGAGTATATTATTTTTTTTTTCTATCCTCCATTCCAAGTCTAATTTCTGGGGAAAATAAGCAGGTCCACAAGGTAAATCATATATATATATACACACATATAATATGTATCTACATATGTATATGTAGACATATGTACAGCTACTTAAAAATAAAAGTGATTGTGCAGTAAAAAATGGATATTAAACTGACAGTGATGGGTTAAGAAAGAGCTAACCAGAGTTTTTGAGAAGTCTTTGAAAACAACAGGTGTTCCTCTTTCCTGCAAGTAGCAAAAGCAATCTATTAATATGAAATCGTTTTCTAACAATACATGCAATTAAGAACCAGAATGCAGAAAGTGCTGGGGTTTTGATCAAACAAACCTCCTGGTGGCAGTTTTGAAACGTTATTAATGAAAACCAGATTCAAGGAAGAACAGATTTTTCCTAGAGAAAAGCCATATTCAAATATGGTTCCAAGCTCAGCTAAACATGGTCAGAGAAGATGGCAAAACTATGAGTAATAGATCAAACTTAGTGGGAAGATTCCAAACAGTACTAAAAGAGATAAGAGCTCTAAGTATCATGGAAATGTACCTACATATCGGAAAAGTCTTTGGGACTGTTTAATATCAGCAGTACCATATGCGCTGACTACAGTGTTCCAGAATGCAATGGACATGACAGCTGCTGCAAGGGATTTGAGTAAATGGTAAATGAAAAACGTGACTAAAAACGATCTAAAATACAAGCATAAGAAATTCTTCATTTTGTGGAAGAAACTGAAATTCTAATCAGAACTTCCTCAAGAACATACCCTCAATGCACAGAAATATTCAGCGCTTGTAAACTTGAATAGGTCTTGGTAGAAAAGGACTGTATTTAAATTTAGCAGCTTGCTGAAACAAAAGACAAAGTGTTCATTTATTCATTGTAGATTTTTTTCAGGGAACAAATGGAACTAAAACCTTTTGTTCATTTCTTTTTCATTCAGCTTCAAAAGCAGAATACAGAGCTGATACAAACTGAAAAGACTAATAGAAAGCTACTGGGGTTAGTAACAATTTGCATTAAAAATCTGCTATTAAAACTCCTACAGAACACAACTGTCACTGTACTTCATGGTAGCATGATCCATATGTGGTTCTTTTTAAGAGCATGCACATGTTAGAGTTAGAATTCTGTGCAGAAAACAGATACATAGCACAAATGCATAGGAAAAAAGTGGCTGTTGGCATAGGCAAAATGGATGTATCAATGATGTCCATGACCCCAACAAGATTTATCTATGCCAGAGTTCTGGAAAGGGGGCAGGCAACAGTGGCAGCTGCTGGTGTGGGAGCAGTTGTTCCTCACATTTTCCCATCTGCCAGGCAGCAGGAGCAAGAGCAAGCAGCTGAGCTCACCACAGCTTTCCTGTGGCTTTGTGCTCCCGCTCCAGCCATTCTCAGATTCTCACCCACAGACCTGCAAGGTTTAATTTTTTCTGTGTTGCCAAAAGAGGTCTTAAGCCAGCTCTGGGGATCTTTCTGAGTGACTTCAAAGAAAAAATTATTGAGGCAGCAAAATTGCTGGTCATTGTGAAAGCTCCCATTCTCTTTTCCTCTTCATGATATTAAACCAAAAGGTTTCTGTGGGATGTTTGTACATCTATGTTGTCTACATATGCACGCACAAGCACATCCCTTACGAATTTAGTCAGAAAAGTTATGTGAAATGTAGTCATAAGAATTATTAAGTGTTTCTGGGCTTCTAAAGATGCGAGGAAGTGTTACTGTTTCATGCTGTTGCAATCTTTTTGTTATCAAATCTCGGGTCCTTACAGCTTTAGTATTGCAGACCTACGGACAATCTGAGAGGTCTCTTTAGATGATGTTGGAAAACAACAGATGATCTAAATCACATCAGATCTGTCTTTTGACCCTCTGTCAATCACTCTTTAAATAAAAAAAATTTTCTTATTTATATGTATAAGCTTCTCACCCTCATTCAGAA
Organism: Gymnorhina tibicen; assembly: GCA_013399875.1. Classification (NCBI taxonomy): domain Eukaryota; kingdom Metazoa; phylum Chordata; class Aves; order Passeriformes; family Artamidae; genus Gymnorhina; species Gymnorhina tibicen. Next base: position 71,042 of record VXAZ01008436.1, on the reverse strand, counting down.
GTCAGATTATCTCAGCTACCAGAAGGGGAATATGTAAATCCTGTTAGATGGCTTGCTTTAAAATTAAATAAGTCACCCAATACAGCTTTATCAGCAGCTATTCAGTTTGTCTAGTTAGCAGATGAAGCACTTTGGCATGCTTCTAAGCTTTTCTAGCTAAGTTACGCAAACTGGCATGCAGAATACAGTTACTACAGCAAAACCATGATTACACTCTAGACCCCTCTCCTCATACTTCCTCTATGCTGCCGTCACCAGGAGTAAACCCAACTAAAAAAAAAAAAAAACAAAAACTGCAAAATTAATTTGGGATCTACTTGATGTAGTGAGGAGGAGGGAATGAACAGCTGTTTTCACTTATGAAAGAGTTGGATATGCTGATTTACAGTATTGATTTCCCCACCAAAGTAGTTTAAGCAGTTACCAGTGGCATGACCAAGGAGAACCAAGCAGACAGGTGAAGAGCTGAGATGAGCATGAAGGGCTTCAAAAAAAGGCTACAGGTTAGACAGCAGTGAGGTTTACAACTGAAACCAAAGTAGAATCAAAGAATCATAGAATGGTTAGGGTTGGAAGGGATCTAGTTCCAACCCCCCTGCCGTGGACAGGGAAACTTTCACTAGACCAGGTTTACATGTTATAGTAAAGAACTTCCACCTATATCTAATCTACTCTGCCTTGAGTAATGGTGAGGCATCCCCAACTAAGGGATGAACATGAAATCGGTGCTCCACAGGGAGGGAGTCAGCTCCAGGCTTCATCATGATCCTGGCAACAAAGGAAAACAAATTCAAATCCCAGATATTCTTTCTACCCATCCTTCCTTCTGCCACTTAATGTTGTATTTTTACTTCCTCTTTCAGTGATGTATTACAAGAATCCTCCTTTCATCCAGAAGCTTCAACTCACTTTGTGTTGTCTTTTTCTAAGGAGAAGAAGAGGAACTCATTGTGAATGTGGAAAATTCCAGAACTGGGAAATGAAGGAGGAAAAAAAAATAGAAATCAAGAACTAAGGAGCTGCTGTGACCCTCTCTAATCATTGAGGAGCAAGTGACCTCTCTGTAGATTACGAATATTCAAAGATTCGGAATATTCAAATTCAAAATATTCCCCAAAATATGATTAAAACCAAATGAGGTTAAATGTTGATACCAAAAAATTGATACATTTTATTTAACAGTATATATTTTATTAAACAGTAAAAAAGGTAAAGAGAAAAAAAGAGAAAGAAAGAAATAGAAGGGGGGAGGGATAGATGGGCAGGAGGAGTGACAGAGACATATTAAGAAAAAACATATCACTACTCTGTGGGTCCCAACAATGTCTCATCAGTGCCCTCCATCTGATCTTCTTGGTGGTGAGGGTCCCCCACAGAAAAGTATAGAATCCAAAGGATTAATATACTTTTGGGCCAGGTGGAAATGCTCAGGTGCGTCTCCTGGGGAGGGCAAGTTTAACACTGTCTCTTGCAAGACTGTGGATCAGTTGCATCATTTTGCATCATGTGCAGTGGTCTGGTGCAAGGCTTCAGGAATGAGTCTGGGAGCACTTCAGGGGCCTTTAATGGATTGTGACACCTCCTCTGCTGCCCCTTCACATGCATGTCCTGTGGATGTGGCTTTCCCAGGGTGGGGGGGTGATTTCACAGCTGAGCCAGTTTGTGTAAGGGAGGATGGGTGTTCACTGCCTCTGACCAGAGGGTGCGCCACACATCCAAGACCCTCCTCCTCCCTGCTTTGGTGGGGGGGGGGCCTGTGCAGGTCTGGCAGCAGATAAGCCTGGAGCAGTGGCTTCCACCCCAAAGCTGCTGGGCTTGATCCTCCTGTCGAAGCGTCCTCCCAGCTTTATCAATTACTTCTCAGACCTGAGATGCTTAAAATAATAGTATCACTTTTTTTTAATCTTGAATAGCCTTGGGTGGTTTAACTCACAGTTCAGGGCCTAAGCCCAGGGGCCCCATTCAGGGTGCAGTGGTCTTCCATGCAGTTTTTGTTATACAACTTTGTCATTATAAGCAAAAGTCCTTCATGAAAATGTTTAAGCTGTAAACCATAACATTTCTGTCTCTGACAGGAGGTATGAACCAAACTGCTTAATTCATACTTCTGGAAAAATTACAGTTATGTTTTTTCTTGCAATAGAAACACTTTTCCGCAGAGAAAGTCATGTCTGTATGGATTTCTACTCATGTGACTGTGGTAAAAGGTCAGGCCATAAATACCTGAAATATGCAGATGAATTGTAAGAATTTTGAAGAAAAACAATGGGATTGATCAGACATTCCGAATGAGAACTGATGTAGTCTATCTAGAGGAGAAGTTGGAAGGGAAATGTTAAATCTTTAAACACATAAAACACAGCTGTAAAGCAAAAGGGTATAATCTGTTCTCCGTGTGCACTGTCAATAGAATGAGAATAATAGATTTGAAAGGGAATAATGCAGGTTAATGTCCCAATCAGGACCAAAAAAAAAGACTAATGGTAAATACACTTTAATGAAATGACTTGAAAGATTATAATATCTCCATCACCAGAAATTTTAAAACAATTAAGAAAAATATGAAAGTTGATAGTTGTCATGGTTTAACCCCAACATGCAACTCTGTACCACACAGTCAGTCTGTCCCTCACTCCACTCCCCACCTCCCCACTGGTGGGGAGGAGAATTAGAGAAAGAAAAAAAAGTAAACTTCATTGGTTGAGATGAAAACAGTTGAATAACTGAAATAAAATAAATATGATACTACTACTACTATTAGTACTACTACTACTACTAACTTACAAAAGTATTGATAATTTTAATGAAAAAGAGAGAGTGAGAAAATAAAGAATCATCCACCGTAGTGAGAGATCAGGTACAAAACTATCTCAGGAACATGAAGGCACACAAGTCCATGGAACCTGATGAGATACATCCAAGGGTCCTGAGGGAGTCAGCTGAGGAAATGACTAAGCCACTATCCACCATATTTGAGAAGACATGGCAGTCCGGGGAAGTTCCCAGTGACTGCAAAAGGGGAAATATAATACCTGTTTTTAAAAAGGGAAATAGGGAAAACCCAGGGAACTACAGGCCTGTCAACCTTGGTGCCCAACAAGATCATGGAGCAGATCCTCCTGGAAACAATGCTAGGACACATGAAAAATAAGGAGATGATTGGTGACAGCCATAATGGCTGAGAGCAAATTGTGCCTGACAAATTTCTAGTCCACCTATGACAAGGTTACAGCAATCATGAATGAGGGAAGAGCAACTGATGTCATTTAACAGAATGTGTGCAAAGTATTTGATATTGTCCTGCATGACATCCTTTTCTCTAAACTCTAGAGACATGGATTTGATGGGTTGCCTACTCAGTGGTTAAGGAATTGTCTGGAAGGTTGCACTCAATGAGCTGTGATCAATGGCTCCATGTTCAAGCGGAGACCACTGATGAGTGGTGATCCTCAGGGGTCGGTTTTGGGACCAGCACTGGTTAACATCTTTGACACAGACAGTGAGCCCTCAGCAAGTTTGCCAGCATTGAGCTGTGTGGTGCAGTCGACATGCTGGAGGGAAGGGATGCCATCCAGAGGGACCTTGTCAGGCTTAAGAGGTGGGGCTGTGTGAACCTCATGCAGTTCAACAGGGGCAAATGCAAGGTCCTGTGCCTGCATTGGGGCAATCCCAAATAGAAGTACAGGCTGGGAGATGAAGGGATTGAGAGCAGCCCTAAGGAGAAGGACTTAGGGGTGTTGGTGGACAAGAAGCTGAACATTTCTTGGCAGTGTGCACTCACAGGTCAGTAAATCAACCATATCTTGGGCTGCATCAAGACCAGCATGGCCAGCACATTGAGAGAAGTGATTCTCCCCCTCTTTTCCACTTTTGTGAGAGACCACCTAGAGTGCTGCATCCAGCTCTGGGACTCACAACTTAGGAAGGATGTGTGTCACTGTTCTACCAGGGACAGAGAGATGCAGCCACACACAGATCCAGCATGAAATGGTATTATTTAATAATTTACAACCCCGTTTATATCTTCTAGTTCTATAAAGTGATTGGTCAGTGATCATTCACCCCCTAGGGTAATTGGCTAAAGTCTTACAATACTCATTTCAAAAACATTTCTCCAATGTATCATAAACAGAACTTAAACAAACACCAGGTGTTCAGATAGTTATACAAAAAAACATCTTACTGTTTTCATAGCTTGCATGAGAAACGAAAGATGCTCACAGGATATTGCAAGAACCTGGAAAAACCTTCTGCTAGCAGCTCGTCAGTATCCACAGATGTGGACCTGCTGGAGAGAGTCCAGAGGAGGGCCACGAAGATGATCAGAGAGAGAGCTGAAACATTTCTCCCATGAAGACAGGTTGAGAGAGTTGGGGTTTACCAGACTAGAGACAAGAAATCTGGGGAGACCTTATAACAGCCTGCCAGTACCTAGAGGGAGTCTGCAAAAAGGTTGGAGGGGGACTTCTTGCAAGGGCATGTAGTGATAGCACAAGGGGTGATGGCTTTAAATTGAAAGAGAGTGGGTTTAGACTAGATATTAGGAAGGCATTCTTTACTTTGGGTGTGATGAGGCACTGGAACAGGTTGCCCAGAGAAGTTTTAGATGGCCCATCCCTGAAAGTGTTCAAGGCCAGGCTGGAGTGGGCGTTGAACAACCTGGTCTAGTGGAAGCTGTCCCTGCCTATGGGCAGGGGGGTTGGAACTAGATGATCTTTAAGGTTCCTTTCAAACCAAGTCATTCTATGATTCTATGGAATACCACCGGAGAAAAATAAGTGCTGCACAATACAATTGGTCACCACCCTCTGACCAATGTCCAGCCTGTCTCTGAGCAGCTCCTGGTCAATTCAACCCCAATTTATAAACTGAGCATGACATTCCATGGTGTGGAATATCTCTTTAGCCAGTCCAAGTCAGCTGACCTGGCCATGCTTCCTCCCAGCTTTTTGTGCAACTCCTCACTGGCACAGCACAGGAAACTGAAAAGTTTTTTTAAGTCCTAGTAAGCACTACTTACCAACAACCAAAAATCACTGTTATCAACATTATTCTCATAGTAAATCCAAAACACAGCACTGTACCCACTACTAAGAAGAAAATTAACTCTATTTCAGTTAAAACCAGGATCATACATAATCATGATCTCTTTCTGTTCTGCATTTCTATGACTTCCAGGTGAATCAAAAATAGGATTAAATTTCATTGTATATATCTATATGGATATATATGTATATGTATATATGTTTGGATATGCAGCTACTCAGATTTTCTAAAGAGTACAGCCAATTTTTCTCACCAACCTAACAGCTGACTAAAATAATTGAAATTTTTGGCTGCAACACAAAGTGTGCTAGTAAGGAATATAGGAATGCTACATTTTTCAGAGGATTAGACAACTAAGGGAAGGTACCTAATAGGCCTTAAAAATGTGTGTAACAACTAATGACCCTTTCGTTCATTAAAGTAATTGAGACATATACTAACAAAGTCAATTTTTTCACCAATTTCTTCTAGACTGAAGTGAAAGTGATTATGAAATATCTCTGTTAATGGGGTGCTAAGTTGACAAATGTTGGTTTACAACCTATGCAGTTCATTAACACATGCTTTATCCTCAGCTGGACTCCCGCTGATTTGAGTACAACTTTGTAACATTCAGAAATATCAATCCCCTTTCAAACTATCAAATATGTGGAACTATCACAAAAGGTTTCTGTTAGGTCTCTTTACCTTTCAGAAAGTATTTCCTTCCTCATGACATTTGTTAAAGCATAATGTTTTTCCATGTTCGTGTAAAACACATGAGAATAGATATTCTTGGTTGTAGGCTAGTGTTTTAAGGGGTGGACTGACTCATCCCTGATATATTTTTAAAGAGTCCCCAGCTCAGTTTTGTTAGCAAAGGAAATTAGCTGGAAACCCTAGATAATTTCCTAAAATCAGACAACCCAGACCTTGACCACGGTGGAGATGCAGATAAAATATAGCTTGCTCATATTAGTATTTCAAATTATAGTGAATAAAAAAAAAATTGTGTGATTGTTTCAATTTCAGGGCTGCAGAGAGAAGTTATATTTGCAATGATAAATCATTCTCAAGCAAAAGTTCAACTGGATATATCAACTGGATATATTTATTGTAAGACAGAAAAGATAAAAGAGCTTTTAGAAACAAAACAACACAGTCAGTTGCTTTGTGACATTTCTCAGTGGGAGAATCCATCGGCAGCTGTTCAACACCATTTGTAAGCTAACATTAAATTAAGTCTAAGAGCAGACAATCCTAAACCATACTCTTTCACCTAAATATTGACAAGTTTTGAGTGATTTAAAATCAAAAAAATATATTTTACAACTGAACTCCTTGGCTCATTAACTTTGAACTACTTAGGCAATCTTCCAGCCTTCTTTACTTTCATGCAGCTACAGCTAAGAATTATATTTAAATCAAAGAACTGCAGAACATACATATCACAGGACTGCCATGGCGTAGTTTCTTCTTTCCCAGCCTGCAGATTGGTTGGTGTCCTGAAGAACAGACTGACAAATGACAAGATGCTGTTTGTCACGTGTTCACTTTTGGAGTGATTGAATAAGACCAGACTGGTAGAAAATGAAATCTGATGTAGAACTTGAGGTGTGTACTTAAAGATATCCAGGAGTTTCTGTCTGAGATATCCACTCACCAAGGCTGCCAGAACCTAGGCAACAAGCACTGACAAATATTTGGACCAGTTTTTTCCTACTGACTCTTACCTTAATATCTAAAAATTTTTGATTTAACTACAATTTAAGTGTTTTCAGTGTTTCAATTTCTGCTTTGCCAGGTTCAGAAAATTATTTCAAATAGGCATCCTAATATTAACTGCAATTTTATTAATGCTTAAATGACAATATTTTTATTGTATTAAGGTTTATATGGGAACAGTTTGTAAGTACACCTGAATTCAGGCAATTTAACACTCAGAATAAATACTTTTTGGTAATCGTGCTTTGTGGTTTTCACCCCGTTCTAGTGTTTCTTCAACAATAAAAATGCACAAAGTAGTACAGCAAGTACATTTCTTGCCTGGGAGTGTCACGATTGGTTCTTCACCTGTAGAGAAACCCAAGGATACTGGTAAGATTGAGGATTTCCAGATCAGAAATCCCAGTCTCTCAAAGTCTCCTCTCTCATCCTTTTACAAGCAATCGGACACAAGAATGACAGTTGGTTTTACTTTACTCCAAAAAGTAGGCAGTTGTAAAGACATTTCTTGTAGAATATCCTTCTTTCAATATGCTACTCCTTCTGGAAATCCATTAAAATATCTTGAAGTGATAAAAATGTCTTTTAAAACTAATGGATAAATGGGATATTGCATTTTTCATTAGAATAATCTTATCTTTTTACCTTCATACTTTTATTTAATAAATCCAAAAAAATTAATTTCTTCCTTCTTCCCTTAATGATTGCATTACGGCATACCGTAATAGCTCAATATGCAACACAATAATGAGGCACACATGGTACTTAAACAGGTATTTATCTCCTTATGTCAGTGCTAATTCTTCTGAACTCTAAATGTTTTTAATTTCTGTATTAGATGCACCCACATACCACAAAATTATTTGCTACAGTAAGAGAAATAGAGTTCAGATATATCTTATGCAGATTTAGTAAATACATTTATTTATAAGTCATAAAAGCACTAAACCATGTCAGCTACAAAACAAAAAAAATAAAAAATAGATTATGGTAAAATACGTATCAGAGAAGAAAGGATTTAAAGAAAGATAAGCTGTTAAAAAGAGCCCTTAGCTTTGGTTTGCTTGTTTGGGGGGTTTTTTGTTTGTTTTAAGATAAAGCCATCTATTCAGAGCATAAAGGAAGAAGTGTTTGAAAGGAAAAAGGAATGTTCTGCATTTTAGACCAGACAGCTTATTTAGTCAGGTTCAGGTTAGCAGGAAAAGGTAGATACTCCTTAAACCACTTTATTGAAAGTACAGGCCAGTTTATTGATTTGATAAGTAAGGAGGGAAGGTAACAATAGGAAAAAAGAATTTAAGGGGAGCCTGGAATTAAGATTGCAAGAGAAAGGCCTACAGCCACTTACAACCTGGGTTTTGTTTCTCCTAGGACTTTATATCTGACAAGTGACAGGCTCTTTGCTGTATGGTTGATTACTTTGGTAACCTAGCTGTGTTAAGAATGGATACATAGCCATCTGAGAACAAAAGGAAGTAAACCAAGGACTGACCTGAAAAGTAGTGGAAATTTTTCAAAAGTTTTCAGACACTTTCGTCAGTGCCTGGTCTAGCACATTTTGTCATGCTGGTATTCTTATCTTCAGTTCATAGCAGGAGGCTCTGTAACTTGAGGTTTCTATTCCCTCTATTGCTGATGGCTACTACTTTTCTGTACACAGGGCTTTATAAGCTGTCAAGGGCTAAGCTGGTTCATACAGCAGTCCTTTGTTACAAAATAGCTTATTTGTTCATAGAGGTAGTCTTTGAATCAAACTTATGTTTTATATCCAGTGGTAAAAGGAATATTTTTTTATGTGCGATGCTAGTATACTGTCCTTGACCCTATGTATACTGCAACCCTCCTATGCCATGACCTACAAGATCAATGAAAACAAAGGTTCTTAGAGTTTGATCTGAGGAATACAGCACCATAATTTAAAACAAAGTGAAGCATGATTTGAGCACAATCTATTCTTCACTGGTTACAGAAGTTCACCTACAGAAAGTTTTTCAAAGTAGGAAAGTCAAATGTGACCAGGTGTTTGTGACAGTGGAACTAATGAAGACTTCTTCCAGATGCATTCCTTTTCCCTGAAGCTTTACCTACTGTATTCCAGTAGAAGATTATATAAGCAGGTTTGTCCTATGAAAAACTGCAGGGAATAAACCAACTGAGGTTTCTTTCTTCTGAAGAAAGTATTTACTGTCCGAGTTCTTTCTGCTGTTTTCTCTCTGGCAGCAGTAATTTGCATCTAATGGCTCATTTTCAAGAAGTATGAGACCTTCTTTTACTTCCTGTGAAAATGGCCAATACACTTAAGAGTTTAGAATGTTGTGAGGAACAGACTGTTGGAAAGACAAATGGACATCCCAGTAATATAGTATTTCATACGTGTGTGTAGTAGTAGTATGAGATACTTTTCTCTTTTTAGCCCTAGAACACTCACATCACCTCCAAAGGAACTGATAGGATCTCTCAGATTTGTATATGTGCATGTGTATGTGCCTGTACAAATACATATACATGTACACACACTGGAGGGCCAACACACAAATATCTCTGTTTGCAAGATTGATGATGAGAAAATACAGTTTTTAGACAAGCAGATTATCACCCTTCCCACTCCTCATGAAGAAAGATTACTTCAAAAAGACATAGACAATGACAAGAAGTGTCAACTGGATAGCTCACATTTCTATCCTTACAGATTTGAACATTTTCTATAGCTTTGTGTCACCTAATAGATGCCTTTTACCTCAGCTGTAAGGTAATTAATCTTTGATGGTACAAAATCAAACACAAGGCAACGCTGCACTGAAATTCACTTACTGTGTGTGTTTGCCATACTAATTAAGAGAATAATTCTCAGTCCTTTCTTTTTCTCCTGTTTGTGAAATACAAGTTCAGACTAAGTGAATGTTGTATGGAACTTAAAGAGGAATGAATGCTCTCTATTGCAGTAGTAGAATGAGTAATTCTTGTACAGGATCCAATACTAAAGAAATTTGCTAGCTGGAAGAATCTGAGGATCTGATGCAGCTGCTATTAAATTTACCACACAGGAGCCTTTAATTTTACTTCTCTGAAAGATACAACTAAACAGCAGCTAGTTACAGAAACATGAAAAAACCCCCAACAAACCAGATAGCTACGTAATAATACTATAAAATATAAGAATACAGAATAGTTTAGAAGGCAACAGATAATTTTCTGAAGAATTCAAAAACCCTTAAAAAATTATTGTAATATGAACACTTACTGTAATCTGAACACTCTTACTAATGGTGGTGTACATCACGAGAATATCTTCCCTTTCATTTTATGACATGCAACCCATTACTTCTTTCATTTATTGACTTTTTTCTAAGAAGCCTGCAAGTGATGAGGAAACAGACTTAGAGTTTTAAATACAAGGAGCTTAATTGATAATATAGTTAAAATTATTGTATTTATGCTTCATATTATTTTGTAATGTAGTTGATCCTTCAGTTTCTCCTAAGGTAAAAATCAATCATTACGTGCTGGTGGATTTTTTTCTCCACAAATTCACAAAATATCAGTTCAGTTTGCCTTTAAGTGCCATGATAGAACTAGATTCATTTTGTTACCTAGCTAAAGGAGTGGAAGTTGGCTTGGATTGCTGCCCAGTGTGTGCATCTCCCTGATGCATCAAAAATGGGAATCAGATTGAAGGGGGTAGCTTGTTTTACTGTGCAAAAACTCTGGAGTACAGGGCTTTTAATCTACCATATTTTGAATTCAGATGAAGGTAACCAACTAGCTGAAATTGCAATTAACCCCATCTAAGTAAATAAATAAATAAATAATTACACTGTTGAACCTTGTTGACTCTGTATAGAGGAATGGTAGTAATAGATATCAATGTGGAGAGTTGAAATCCATATTTATCAAATCATAATAGAATCCAAGTTATTAAATTCATTTCTTCATGCTGGACAAGAAAGTATTGCGGGACTTTGGATCATGCAAGGCTACAGTGGATGCTGTTTGACTTTCTTATGATTATTGTTAAAGTTACAGCAACCGGTGCTTCTCAATAAGGTTGAGCATAATGAGCAAATATAAGATTTTTCAGGGGAATATACTAAATATAAGAAAACACAGTTTGATTCTGAAAAACAAATATAATGCACTTATGTCATGTTTTAAGCCCAGTCAGCAGCCATGTCCCATGCAGCTGCTAACTCACTCCCCACAGAGGGATCGAGGAGAGAACTGGAAGGGTGAAAGGTAGAAAACTCATGAGTTGAGATAAAGAGAACTTAATAGGGAAAGCAAAAATCACACACACAAGTAGAACAATACAAATAATTAATTCACTCCTTCCCGTGGACAGGCAGGTGTTCAGACCTCCCCAGGACAGCAGGGCCACATCACACAGAACAGTGACTTTGGAAGACAAATGCCATCACTCCAAATATCCTCCCCTTTCCTCCTTCTTCCCCCCAATTTATATACAGAGCATGATGTTATTTGGTCTGGAATATTCCTCTTGTCAGTGTGGGTCACCTGTCCTGGATGTGTCTTCTCCCAGCCTCCCATGTACCTCCAGCTTCCACACCAGCAGGCCAGTATGAAAAGCAGAAAAGGCCTTGGTTCTGTGTGATCCCTGCTCAGCAACAACAAAACCATCTCTATTATCAACCTTGTGTTCAGCACAAACCTACTTGTAAGGCTAGATGGAAGTATGAAATAATTTTTAAATGAACATTTTACAGTTTTAGTTTTACATTGGGCAATAAGTGTGAAATAATTCATCTCATTATCACATTCTGACTAAGGCCAGTCCAAGTACAAATATCCCTGAGAAGAAGGCACAAAAAGTGTATCCTATAATCCCTTCTGTCCTTTACTAGTACCATCTGTAGTGGAGAACTAAATGAGCAGTTTTGAAAATACCAAAAATATGCAAGAATCCTAGCCCAGCTGACTTTAATGAAAAATTCTATGAATTTAGATCCTTAAATACTTGCCTCTGGAATCCTCTGATTTCAGGAATTACACTTTAATAGAAGAAATTGAAAGTAATGAACAGGAAAGAAGACCAATATCTGTGACCAGTCTGGAGCTGATTCTAAAGCTCAGTAGAAATATATGCTATTTCTAATTTTTTTGTTAATCTAGTTCACTAGGAAATTCCAGAGAACGGTTTTTTCTTAGAGTATTTCAACTCTATTGCCACTTACAATAAAGCTATAATGATTCATAAGTATATCTGGATTCACTGTTTGTCTATTTTAGATGATATTTTAATAGCCTATTTTTCACTGTTCTTAATAGAAAGCAAGTTGATAAAGCAATTGGATTGTGTGCAAGGCTATGACTTAAAGAAATGCTCAGTGCAATCACACATCTTACTCTGAATTTTTTCATATTTTTCACATTTTTTTATTTGCAAATGAATCTGACGAAGAAAACCTAGCTGAGAAAGCATCATCATAATGTTCAATACTGAAAAATAAAACCATCAGTATATGTCTACTCCAATCTTCTTTCCTTCCCCAAATTATTACATTAATATGGCCAACATTATATCTGAAGGCATCATTACGTAAATATGTTGAAAATCTATTATAAAAGCATTTAATGTATTATATTATGGAGACAAAAATTGTTTTTGTAATGCTATCAACTCTATACATTGAATGTCAATGAAAGTTCAGCTTTTTAGACATTATTTTGACTACAAAAATTATGTGATACTAAGAAATTGACAGCACAAATACAATTGTTGCACTTTTTCAGATTTTAATAATGCTACTACTCTATGAGAAAATTTCAGATTACAGTTTTCATAAATTCCTTTCTAATGCAGGGGTCCAGGCAGATCAGAGGAATAAAAAGAAATAGGCAGACACTAGGTCAGGTGTTCAAACACTGAAGAAATAATGATTTAACTAGAAAATGCTATAATTAAAGACTATTGTAAATGTTTGTGTTGTCAAGGTAAAAAGCCAAAAGAATAAGAAGATGGCTTACTCAAACAAGGTACAGGTGACAGGTACAGCTTTGATGTGCCAAAAAAATGACGATCATTTGAAAGGGCAAGATTACACAGCTACTTGATACATGCCTTTTTTTCTGTAGACAAAAAATATGTGAAGTTCATGGAAAACTAACTGGACAATAGTTTGCCACTTCAGGTTAGTAGTTTAAATAGCATTACCTCAATAAAGCAGGACAATTTGAAGATTGCGCTCTATTTTGCGTCTGAAATTATACAAATTCAAATGCAAACTCCAAGACTTTTGGAATATTATCTGTAAGAACTGATTTTAAAGAATACAGCAAATTATATTGCCTCAATTCTAAGCAGTTGTCAAGAAACTGTAAGCAAAATTAAATGAAATAAAAACTGTGTTTGTGTGTATCTGGGTGGATGTATAGCATCAAGTACATAATATTGGTCCAGAAAAGAACAAAGGAAAATGTGACCAAGCAAAAAAGAACACTTTTGGATTGCCTTTAGCTGCAGGTTGGTGGCACGTTGAATCTGAGTCAGCAGTGCCCTGGCAGCCAGGAGGGCCAACCCTGTCCTGGGGTGCATCAGGCGCAGAATCGCCAGCCGGGCAAGGGAGGGCATTGTCCCGCTCTGCTCTGCACTGGGGCGGCCTCACCTTGAATACTGCGTGCAGTTTCGGGTGCCACAATGTAAGAAAGACATTAAGCTATTAGAGAGCATCCAAAGGAGGCCATGAGGATGGTGAAGAGTCTGGAGGGAAAGCCGTATAAGGAGTGGCTGAGGGCACTTGGTCTATTCAGACTGAAGAAGAGGAGACTGAGGGCAGGCCTCATTGCGATCTTCAAGATCCTCACGAGGGGAAGTGGAGGGGCGGGTACTGATCTCTTCACTCTTGTGACCAGTAACAGGACTTGAGAAAATGGCATGAAACTCAGGTTGGGGGAAGTTTAGGTTGGATATCAGGAAACAGTTCTTTATCCAGAGGGTATTTGGTCACTGGAACAGGCTCCCCAAGGGAGTGGTCACAGCATCAAGAAGTGTCACAGAGTTCAAGAAGTGTTTGGACAACACTCTGAGACACATGGTGTGATTCTTGGGGTATCCTGTGCAGGGCCAGAAGTTGGACTTGATGATCCTGATGGGTCCCTTCCAACTCAGCATATTCTTTGATTCTATGATTCCATATACTTCTGAACACATAATGAGTGAAATATAAGCTGTTTTGTCTTATAATAATTTTGGAATACCAACCTAAAGGTAAAGAGTAAAGCAAGAACTATTTGCATGACAGAATTTTCTGAAAAATATTAATCTGGTTTTACTTTAGTAAGTGTTATTTGATTTGTGCATTGTTAGAAAACCTCTCTCTTAGAAAAGTTAAATCTCAGAACAATGACAAAGATACCTCAGTCTGAAGTCCTGGTCTTTCACTAAATTTTACATTTCTCCAGTCCTTCTCATCGCAGTCTTGAGACCCTGTTCATTATAGAATCATAGGGTATCCTGAGTTGGAAGGCACCAACAAGGATCACTGAACTCCAGCTCTACAAGGCAGTAGCTCTACAAGAGTTGTCGTAACCCATCCATAATATTGTATAACATTAACAGCAGCTGACCACAGTCTCACTAAGTACAGATAAATCATCCATTCCCTGAGAATCCCTGTTATAAATACAGTCACACTATGTTATTAGGAGTCAAGAGTTGCCCAGATAAACCCTGCAAGTGCCTTCTACAAATTCAAGTTTCATAAATTCAGTCTTTCTTGGGTGAGACCTTAAGGTATGAAATAAGAGAGGAAAACAAGAAAAAACCATCATCCCCATCTATGGTGTTTTGAGATTGGTGCATGTTGATGTGAATCAGAATATAGAACTGAGAGAAAAATAGCAATGCTTCTAAAACCAACAAAAATTATATAAATATTATTGGGGAAACAGCTCTTAAAACCACTGGGATGCTCCAGCTATGTAATTAATAATTTACTGAATAGTTCCCCAGTACAAAAAAAATCTGTGACATTCAGTAAACATTAAACTCCACCAGAAACAACACACATTTGAGACATACCATACAATAAATGATCAGCTCACTTGAGCACATAAGTTCAGACACTCTTGAAGCTCAAGAGTATTTCTGTAGTTAATTGGCATATTCTCTGCAGGGAGGATATTTTTTAAAAGCAGGATTAGATTACACAGAGTTACCCTTGAAACTGAGTAAAAATGGTGTTACACAGTGAAAGAAAATCTTATCAGAGAGTAATTTATTTTTTGAAGTTTATTAGGAGGCTCAGACATCCTAGCAAACTGCCATTTTACTCGGAGAATTAGTGTGCTTTTGTAAAAGGAAGGGTATGAGCGCATGAAACAGTATTCACAGAGGATGAACATGGAGATAATACTGTTCTGATTTTCTTGACCTTTAAAAGCAAGAGACATGTTCATTTTAATAGACTGTAATAACTCTAAACCATATTCTGCTAAAAACTCTCCAGGGTTAAAAGATTCCCTACAAACGTCTGTGTTAGGGACAACATAAGTTTCCAAGTAAGTTTCTGAATTTTTCTGACCTTAACAGTTTAAATGGCAGTGTGTCAGACTCACCAACTACTCCCTGTAGGAAGGGAATCAGGGCTCTGTCCATCCTTGCTCTCCCAGCTGGCAAGTACAATCCCTTTATTCAAAAGAAAACAGACTTTTACTTATTGCCTACAGGTATGAGCATTTCTGCAGTCTCCCAGCTTCTCTCTGAAGACATCTTTTTCTTGTGGCTGTTATAAAATTTAAAGTAGGATTCACTGTGTTTATATACATATAGATAGACAGATATATGTACATGCATGTTTCCCATTTTCTAGTTTTTACTCGTTTGACTGTAGGTGAAGCATAAATCTTATGTCAAGGTTTC
Organism: Gymnorhina tibicen; assembly: GCA_013399875.1. Taxonomy (NCBI): domain Eukaryota; kingdom Metazoa; phylum Chordata; class Aves; order Passeriformes; family Artamidae; genus Gymnorhina; species Gymnorhina tibicen. The sequence continues at coordinate 55,417 of VXAZ01008436.1, read as the reverse complement.
TTTGCTTGAATCTTTATCTTTTTTTAAGATGAAGTGACTCCAAAAGATGCTAGACGAATTAAAGAATATTTAAAAAAAGGGATTATTTTCAAATATGTGGTATTTCACAGCCTGGTCACTGGCCTTTAGAGCATGTGCAAATTTTTCATTGTTGCTTGATTGCAATTTAAAAATATTTTGCCATGCAAAATAAAGAGAGAAAAAAACCATTTTAGCATATAACAGAAGTCTGTTTGCAACCTTCAGTGTGCAGCTGCTCTTTATCAAAGTATTTTTGATGACCTGTAACTCAAAAAACAGCTTGACAGATTTAAATTCACAATTTGCGGGAAATATACACATTTGGGTGCCACTCTGCAACAAATCCATTTCCACTGCAGAGGCGATAATCTACATAAACCATACAAACCTTCATATCTAGGATTAGCTCTTGTTAATCCTCTTTTTACTTCTCTCCACCGTCTTTCCGTTCCCTGCTCCACCAAGCATAAATTATTTGCTTTCATATTTTAAGTCCTTATGACCTATCTCTGCCCAACCTTTCATCTCTCCTGTGATAGCAACACATTGACCCCCACCTACAGTTTTGCGTGCAGTATCTGTACATGTATTTGGTGATATTCAGCTGCTTTTCAACAAAGAAGTTCCCTCCTTTTCCCAAACCATCTTGAGGGAATGGGCAGTATATTCTTTTCATTCTGACCTCCCATATCTTCAAAAGGATGACATTATCTTTCTTCAAGTCCCTTAAGCCTATTCTCTGCTTTACAGCCAATAATGGGTAGGTAAATGAGGTGGTGTGATTCAGGTGTATCCCTTACATAATTTCCTCCATCCTAGATATCCATAACTCTACTTCATCTACTAATACAGTAGTACATAGCCGTGTTGGTTCTCGTGATACAGATCATTCTCTGTACTTGATCGCTGAAGGGATAGTTTTTATCAGAACCAGTCAAACACATTTTTTCCCTTTCTTCTTTTTAGAATGCTGAGATTCTAATATGTCTGGCTTTGGAAAATTTCAGGTATCCTGAAATGTATCGTAGTGTCTAATGCCAGAATGAGTGCTTGGGTTCTGGTGCTGGATTCATAAATAGTAATTTATCATTCTAGAGTCTCTGACAGAATTTTCTGACAAAAAATATGTTACTGACATGGAGAAATTCCATCTTAGAGTATGAGTAACATATTAAAGTCATTTATCTTCTTCCTGAAAGTCTAAAGTACCCTCTCAATTGGCAGCTGGCAGCCTAAAGAAATTAGGGGCATTGGTTTATTCTGACCACAGACTCTGAAGTGTGATAACTACCCACACGTCTTATTTATCAACAGGCCTTCTCATGTACACTGCCTCACCTCATATCCCATCTTTATTGAAATTCTAATATTCAACTCATTTTTCTGACATTACTAAAAACAAATCTAATAGAAAAGAAATAAATTAATCTAAGTGAACAGGTGCTGTCTTCTACTTTGACTTATACCAGCATTTTGGAAATTAAATGTAAACTTTACACTGTTCATCTTCTCCTTTTTTCCTATGGTAAAAACTATTTTATAACTACTAAACAATCACTGTGCTTGATGTTTGTCTGTTTTCACTAGGCAAAAGACATACAGACATACATCAGTCAGACCTGACACAGACAGCATCAAGCTCGAATGTCCTGCCAATTTAGACCTTTACAGCATTAAAAAGGCAACAACTTATGCCTTTCCAGTAGCATGCAATCATATAATTTCTCAGTACCATATGTCATTAGAGTATACATTAACTATACTCTTCCTAGCTGAAAATAATAGAAAATCTTTTCAGACTCCCCGTGATATAGGTGCTTCCTATTATGGGGCTAACAGAAAAAGTTAAAAACACAGCCTTCCATTTTTTGAGACTTGCGTAATTTGTCAACCTCATTTTCCATGTAACAAGCAATAAGATGAAATGATAAAATGATGCTTCACAGAAAAGTTTGAGGCAATAAAAAAATATGCTCATCTGGGAATGTTGCCATCAATTCACGCTTTTCAGTGGGGAGAAAAATAATTATGCTGATCTGGCTTTTATGTGAAGAGTAAAATTTGAATTGTAAGCATGTTTTATATTTATAATTGTTATCATTTAGCTGGATTTTTAGAAGTGGAATGATAATGGTGAATAAAAGGTGTAATTAGCCTTTCTGTGGTAGTTATGCATGAGTGATAACACACATAAATCCCTTGTGATTTTGTTTTTGCAATCTGTTAACCTATCTAATGGATAGCAATAAATAGCTGATAAGGGACAGAGTTAATCTCTGCAGTTGCTCTGTTTCCAGGGTCTGGCTATTGGTCTACAGACTCAAACTAGTATGGATAGTTATATTTATATATATTTAAATAGAGGTTTTTTACATTCATGTAAGAGAGGAGGGAGAATAGATATACCACTATCTGCATGTGTATAAACAACTTGGATTTTCCTTTGCATATTGTGGTGCTTCTGAAGAAAAAGTTCTGTGAAAATTGGACCAGTTTTGAGAGAACCTATGAAGATGTGGCTGGACACAAATTATTATGGTGAAGCAGCCCAAAATCATTCTGAAAATAAATGTTTTACTTCATCTTTCTGAAGTGCTGCCATAAAGATTACTAAATTCTTAGGCTTTTCCTCACTGGGACACCAGTAATCTTGAAATGCTTAATCCTGGATTAATTCTCAAGCTTGTCAACTTTACTGGAGAGTCTTGCATTGTCCTTGATTAGCATTGTAATTGTGTTACCATGTCCCAAAGCCATATTTTCCACCTCATTGACATTTCACTACGAAATGTTCATCTGCCCTGCAAAGCCATTGCATATTTCCTTAAATACCTACACTGAGTCCTACAGACCATCTATTTCTTTACATTACATGTACAGAACCGTAAGTAAAGCAAATTAAATTTCAGTGAGTCAAGTTCACACTCAGCAACACACTTAAATTCAGAATATCATGAGTACTGGGAAGCAACGATTTTTTCCCAGTCTCTAATCTGTGGTTGCACTATGGGCCTAGAATTTCCAATCTTTAGAATCTTAGATCAGATCAGAAATCAAATATGGTTGAATTCATAGTAGGGGTTAAGAAAGAAGGACCTTCAGAGTCTTCAGGAAACAAAAGGTAGTACCAATATAAATGTCTAAACATTCTAAAGAATGTATAGATGATTTTTTGCTTTTCTGTATCACAAACCCAGCAGTTCCTACAGTTCACATAATTTTATGGAACGATAAAGAGGATTTCTAAGATGAAAGTGTTTTTGTTTGGTTTAGTCTTAATGCTAAATTGCCTAAGAATTTTTTAACATGTTTTTCTATTTATTTTACATTTGGTGGGACCATTCCTTTGGCTGTTTTTTCATGACAAATTGCTGTGGAGCAACTGTCCAGCTGTTTTATCAAATGACCTCTGGGCTTTATTTTTTAGAGTCCTGAATAAACAAAGCTTCAAGACAAAATCAGTGGGAGATGCGGATGTTCAGACCTTGAGGAAAAACAGGAGAGAATTCCATCTTATTGCCAAGCTGACGGCTCACAGAAGATAAATCACATAAAATATGCAAATAGTTGTCAACTCTTTTGTCATTATTAAATGTGTATTGTTCTTGCTTAAGGAAAAAAAAAAACCACCCTCCAATATTTGAATTGACCATGAACTGTATTTATTGTGCATACTTGCTGATTTTATTCCAGCAAGAACAATTCCCTTACATCTCGGGTGCAGGAAAATAAGAAGGGTAGGAATTGGAAGATATAATTAGCAATAATGTAATTTATTTATTGCTGTAATTAGCCTAGTAAGTGGATGCTAACAGATTCAGCTGATGGAAGTTGTAAGCTTTCATGGTTAGGAATTTGTGTTTAATATTTAAGGTCTTTTAACTTACACACTTTTCGAGTTACTTCTTTGTATGAAAGATTGCTTTGAATTTTCTCCCCATAAAAACATACATTATGGTTATTTTAATTGTGCAAAATTTAAGAATTAATCCTGCCTGTACAACCCTAATTGTATCTTATTCATAGTAGTTCTAAGCAACATTTTGCCAATATGATTTTCTTAGTTAATGGGCTTTAGTCACTGATCTGAAATGTCTGCATGCAGAAAGCATAAATATTTGTGGATGTCTTTCTTATTTAATAACATGAGTATAAAGGTTATGGCCAGGGATTTTTTAATTATAGGTTCTCTTTTAATGTGTTTTCTTGAAATACTTGCTCCATGCAATATGTATAAAACTGTACAAAATGTGACTGAAAGAACGTTAAAAATTCTATGCTACGCCATTTGACATATAGATCCTCATTTGTCAAGACCAAAGAATTTACCAAATGTTATTCACAGCTTTGTTGTCAGGTTACAGCTCTTCAAAAAGGGTTCCTTCTATTTAACTGAAAATTATCTCAAAGTTTTCTAAAAGGAAAATATTTTCATGATTATTAATTGATTAGCATAAAAACTTGGAGTACCGTATAGGCAATGTTTTCAAAATAATCAGGGGCAGAGTTATCCCTATTGCACTTGAGTAGGAAATTGCCTATTGCTGAAAATTAATCTGAAAAATTAATTTGGCAAGGTTCAGATCTGGAAATTTCCATACTTAGTGAAGCAAAGGATGAATCTAAAACTCACATCAGAACGTCTTATCACCAATCATGAAAACACATGAGAAGCCTTGAAAACAGCAGGGTGAAGAAAACCAACATAGAAGGCCTCTGAAGGGTAACATGAATGTCAGCTTTGATCAATGGTGACAAATTTGTTCGTTCAGCCCTTTCCTGCTATGACTCAAAAATATTGAAAAAGCCTTGGGGGGATATATTTTTTGGAAGAAGAAGTAAAATGACAGTACAAAGTGTGACCATTTATCACATAACATTGCTTGAAAATTAACCATCATATAGGTACATTACAAGCAGAAAATGTCAGCTTGCACACTGTTACCAATCTTTTTCCTAGGCGTTTGAGATGTCACCCAAATCTGAGCTCTGAAGTGCTTAGGGAAAAGAATAAAGTGGGGACTTGACATGACCTTAGGCCATCAGATATAAAACATACCTGTGCTCATCACTTTACATGACTTTTCTGTTGGAAAGAAAGAAATGAAACCTTGCAGTTCTGACCTGTAAAATGAGAACCCACAAAGAGAGTTAGGAGGTGTTTGTTTGTGTGCTTGTTTGGGCTTTTTTAGAACTGGAAATAATAGCTTTTTTCTCAGAAGAAAGCAATCCAGTTTTGTAAAGAAGACAATAGTTCTATCAATAAAGTATAGACTCTTTATCTATATTGATACAATTCATGCAATGAAATCTATTTTCCACTGAGTGATTGTTTGTACAGGCTCAGAATGAGAGTCCTTGTCCTCCCTCAAAAAACAAAATAATTTTAAAAAGGGGTCTAATACCTCTAAAAATGGCCTTACATCTGTGACAAGCTATTGATAGAAGGGGAAGACCCTGCGATCATGTAGGTCTTCTCTGTCACATCTTAACAAAAGCCATGATAAAGATTTGGTCAGATCTTGAAACTGAATCTTTATCTTCTGAGACTTACCTCAGAACTTTTCTGATTGAGCACTTTCAGTAGCTGGGAACTAAATTTAAAATTTTTCTTTGAGTTCCTGCATGACTGGATTTTGAGGGATGCTGAAATAAACTCATTTTTCTGGCAATAGGCCTATGTTTTCATTTTTGGATCACTGATCACTCTGTCACAAAAAGTGATTGAAATCTGTGCTTTCAGCTTACTGGCAAAACATTATTATAGATTTGTTAAGGGGGGGTAAAAAAAGGGAAAAAAAAAAAGAAAAAGAAGTCATGAACTCCAGTCCCTTCTGTGTTAAAAATTATGAAATGTATTGGCATCCTATAAACAGTATGTTGATGACAAAGGCCAAGTTTGCAATAATTGTTCACTTCAACAGGTCTTTATGCAATTATTACAAAGAATTGGCGTGTTCTGAGTGACACAAATCCCAACATGAGATTCAGGGCAAGGTAGGTGATTTTGCTGTCTGTGGTGTAGGCCAGTATGAGAACAGTTTGTCTTAACAGATTTTGCACTGTCCTTCGTTTATAAGAGAATAAAACATACAGTGTATAGAGCTGCAGGCTTACAGTCTTCCTTTATCATTTAATTCAAATGCAATGCTTGCTTTAAATTTGATCTAATCCTTGGTATCTGCCTAAGTTGTGTGGCAGCTGTGCCCATGCCTGGCCATATGACTTGTGAACCCCAGTCTGCTGTCTCAACTGCCCAGTCACCACAACCTCACCTGACCATTGCCCACCCACGCCCTTGGCCAGACCAGTCCTGATCTTGACCCTCACTGGGACACAGGGGGACTGGGCCCCTCTAGGGATTATTGTACTCAGAATGTTTGAATTGCCTATGAATCTATGTATTTATTTGTTTACTTATTTGTTTTAAAGCATCATTAATATATTTGTAGTATGGCCACGTGCAGCACTGGAACCAATGATCCATCATGCAGATAGATATGCTGCACAAATCATTTTTTAAAGAAAAGTTATTATAAGCAGTTCTCTGATTCATATATTGCCATGATTAATGGTAAAGCAGAAAAAAGATGTTATTCTGCAGTGGTTTATACATATTGATAGTTTTTTCTGGATTTTGCATCCTGTCATCTTTGCACTGCACTTTGGTTCAAGGGTCTGCATCTATCCTGGTGTTATATATGAAATCAATTACCAGAGAGAATGGTAAAAATGAATGGGTCAAACTATATCCAAGCATTGTAGAAAGCCATGACTCTGAGGATCGCATCATGCAATGTCAATGAATTTGATAAGAAAGGAATGTGTTCTTTCATGATGGAAGCAGATGAACCAACAAAATGAGCATTTTCTTACTGCACATAGAGCAGTTGCATTAAACTGACTAATCAATTGTCTGCTATTTAAAGTGACTGACATACTAAACCACTACTGCAGGAGCTTTCAGGATGAACATATTTTTAAAAATACAAATTAATTGCTGTTCAAGTTTTCTTCTGGTCCCTTTTCCTTGTATTTCTGTCTTAATCTTATATTCAGCTTCAAAAATAGCCAAAGACAGACATGCTTACCTTCTGTACATCCTTCTGGGAGGCCAGAAGGAGGGAGTTTCATCATTGTATGTACATATTGTTCCCCTGTGCTCAGCACTGGTGAGGCTACACTACTGTGCTACGTTTTTGACCCCTTACTACAAGAAAACATTGAGGTGGCTGGAGTGTGTCCAGAGAAGGGCAACAGACCTAGTGAAGAATGCAAACAACAATCATCAGAGAATCATTCATAGAATGACTTGGTTTGAAAGGAAACTTAAAAATCATCTAGTTCCAACCCCCCTGCCATGGTCAGGGACACCTTCCACTAGCCCAGGTTGCTCAGAGCCCCATCCAACTTGGTCTTGGACACTTCCAGGGATTGGGCACCCACAACCTCCCTGCACACCCTGTTCCAGTGCCTCACTACCCTTTGAGGAATGAGGTTTTTTCCTTACATCTAATCTAAGTCCCTCCTCCTTTTGTTATAAACTCTTCCCTCTTTTCCTATCACTATCTGCCTGTATAAAAAGTCATCCTCCCTCTTTTTCATAAGCCTCACCTACATACGGAAAGGCTGCAATGAGGCCTCACCAGACCCTTCTCTTCAGGGTGAAATTCATAGCAGAGGTGCTCCAGCCCTCTGATCAATTTTGTGGCTCTCCTCTGTACCCACTCCAACAGATCTATGTCTTTCCTGTACTGAGGATTCCAGATGTGGACACAATACTCCCACTGGGATCTCAGAAGAGTGGAGTTCAGGGACATAATCAGCCCCTCAACCTGCTGGTCATGGTTCTTTTCATACAGTCCAGAATATGGTTGACTTTCTGGGCTGCAAGTGCACATTGCCAGATCACATCCAGTTTTTCATCCATGAGAACCCCTTTTCCACAGTGCTGTTCTCAATGAGTTCTTCTCCCTGTCTGTACTCATGTCTTGCGCTACCCTTACCCAGCACCTTGCATTTGGACTTGTGGCACTTCATTATATTCTCATGGGCCTACTTCTTGTCCAGGTCCCCCTTGTCCAGGTCCCTCTGGATGGCATCCTGTCTTGTGAAAACTGCACCTCTCAGCTTTGAGTCATATGCAAACTTGCTGAGGGTTGTTACAACCTGCCTCTAAAGACAAGGGTAACTCAGGTTCTTGTTAATACATCCCTTGGGGTGGATTAGAGTGAAATGACACTGAATGACCATATATATATTTACAGGATTTAATTTGGAACAACTTGGTTGCAATGCAAAGGAGGTATGTAACCATTTTGATTATTATTTATAGAAATGCAATAATAGAAAAGCATAAAATAACACTTAAGAAACTGTATAAGGAAAAGAAGGAAAGAGAAAGAAAGGATAAGAGTAGAAGGCTATCAAGATATCACCAACCCTCAATTCAGTAACAAGACTTGATTGTTGCCATTGAGATGTCCATTGTTTGAAGTGATGATCACAGTCTCGGGTGGGGGAAGCCCACAAAGCTCAAAGTTCAATGGGTTAATATACACTTAGGTTTTTGTGGTAATGCACAGGTTCCTCCCCTTGCGAGGGAGCTTTACATTGTCTCTTGTAACACTGTGGATCATGAACAGTCCTCTGGTGGAAGGCCCCAGAAATGAGTCTGGGGGCACTTCAGGGGTCTTTGATGGTTTATGACACCTTTTAAGATGTGACAGCTCTCCTGTCAGTGTACCTGAATCAATTATACCTCATCAGAAGGGATGAATACTTTCAGGCCTACGTGTGAATGTGAATGTCCAATATATCACCTGGGGGGAGGTTTTACCATTGAGTCAGTGGAAAGAAGGACATTGGCATGATGAAAAACACTTATCCCACCTCTGCAGTGTCTGACAAGAGTAAATGGTCTCAAGGTGTACCAGGGGAGTTTTAGATTGGATATTAGGAAAAATTTCTTCACCAAAGGTGTTGAAAACACTGGAACTGTCTGCCCAGGGCAGTGGGGGAGTCATCATTCCTGAGGTATTTGAAAGGTGTAAAGATGTGGCACATAGGGACCTGTTTTAATGGTGGAATTGTCAGTGGTGGGGTAACATTTGGAGCTACTGATTTTAAAGGTCTTTTCCAACCTAAACAATACTAGGATTCTGTATGTGCATGCACACAGAGATTCCACAAATTCTTATTTGACAGCCTGGTTTTCAAAATTTGCCATTTACATAGCCACTCTCACTAAGTGTAGGGAAGGTGACCCACCACTGAGGCCAACTGAACTTAAATTACATTTGTGTGATTTTTCCTGGGGAAAAAAAGGGCTCATTTTATAGTTTTAGCCTAAGCAGCAGACTCTGGGGTATTTAGCTCTGAATTTACAAACCTGTCTGAAGTTTGGATTGTCAGCCACTGCACCTCAAAGCCCCTTGTAAACACCATCAGAAAGACGTGAACTTGGAGACCTGGTTAAAATTTGTTCTTCAGTTCTCGTGAACTGCACAGGTCCTGTGCAACTCACTTTGGCAAGTAGTATTTGAATATCTATAATTGTGCTTCTCTCACCTTACTTTCAAAGAGGCTGACTGAAACCATTTATTGTAAACACAGAAAAGCTGTTAAGCAATCCAGGACCTTGAAACACAATAGACTGGATGTTGTCCTGGACAAGTGTCAGTACACAGGCAAAGGTGAGATTTCCTTGTCCGTGCTACAAGCTGGCAAGCAGTGTGCTTGTGTGGAGAAACAGATGGCTGCTGTGCTCCACTAAAGTAGCAGAACTAGTACACACTCTCTCCTAGCCTCTATATCGAAAATAAAATAGTTCCCCCATGTAACATACACAGTTTTTATTTGGTTATGAGACTTCAGCCCCATTTTGTATTTAATTTATTATGCTATGCTCAATCCAGTACATTTGCACTGTCTCCGTTTAAATAATTAATTATTTTTATTTATATTTTAGCCCTTATGGCAAGAAATTTGAAAGTCTGGCTTATCTGCAGTATCCTGCCTAGAAGCCAGAAATGAGATTGGTAGGAATGAAATATTAAGATAAGATTGAGTTATAAGCAAGAAATAGTCCACAATCAGTACAGAAAATAAATTCTACAATATAGTAGAATGCCAAGTGTGTACCAAAAGTAAGGAGGAAATTAATTACAAAATAAAATAAACCCAAAACACAAAACCTGATGAAACCAATCACTTTGATCACCAAATAAAAGGCTACAACACAACATGAAGGAAAACTACTTTATCACAGGCTTGATCCCAGTTCTCATTATAAGCAAAGGGGATTTTGTCACCACCTTCAATCACAGCTACAGTTTTATGTTACTGCAATCTCAGTGCCTTTTTTTGCCAGACTCTCAGCTGAAGAATTAGGTATATTCTTACACTGCTGTTCAAGACACTGATATTACTCTAGAGGTTTCTTATGACCCTTTTTGGTCACCTCAAAACCTTACACTGTATCTTTGAAACCTGGCATCAAAGGGTACAAAAATTCATACAAAGCCTCAATTAAAAGCAGACCTCATACAGCCAGAATTACTGTATCTACAATCAAAGATAAAAGAGAAAGAAATCAAAGTTCTCCCAAAGTCTTGTACTCCAGAGGGATTTTATATATGCGATCCAGAGCTTGATTTTTACATACCATGAGCTTGCATTTGACTGCAACAGTTTCACTGTCAAAGATATTCATAAAGGGGGGAATATGGCCTTTGGTTTGTTTCAATTTCATGCTGAACACTGAAGAGATAGGGTCTGTGTAGACTCCCCCATCCTCCAGTCCAAAGCAAAAGGGGAAGACAAAACACACAGAAACCAAAGGAAAAAAAAAAGAAACAAACCTCATGGAACGTTAGTACCAATTCCACATGAATTATGAAATATGAACAATTTACTAAGGAGATAAAAAACTTCCTGAGTATATTAGTTCCAGACATATAACTTTCCTCATGTGTTCTGCTTATGTTGTAAAATGCGTGTAAAAGTTTTTACATACTCATGTATTATTCCCATGGCCAAGAATCTGAGGGAAAGCAAAAATGTTAAAAGATAACATTTAGAGATAAAACATAAATTAAATATAAAAAACATAAAAGATAAAACATAAAGGAAATTTCCATCCTCAGCTTCCAGGTTTTATATCTTTAAAATTTTTCTGTTCTTACTTAATTTCTATGTACCATAATGTATCAAACCAAATAGTTTCGCTCTCTTTTTGTGTTTTTTTACAACATTTTTATATAAAGAGGAAATTTAATACTTTGCTTCTTATAAATTAACACACCAATCCAACCTAACAATAACTTCCTTTTAAAATTTTACAAAAGAAAGATATTACATATATATACGTATATGTGTATATATGTATATACATCTGTATGGTGTATCTTCTTTTCAAGTGAGTACTTTCACATCATGATACTTGCAGTATTGAGGTGTCACAATTACAATTTGATTTTCAGAAAAAACCATGCAATAGTATGCTAAATGAAATTAAAGGGGGCTTTTCAGGGATCTATAATCCATATTTGGGAGGAAAGCTACTTTTTTTTTTAAAGGAAACTGAATTTTAATGATCACAGCCCATAATTTATTAGGATTTTCTGGCATAAAAAACCTACATAATGAGGTAAAGGAGCAAAGGAACAAGGGCTATGCTTATGTCCCAGAGCTAAGACAGTACATTCATAGAGCCTCTTTAAGTTTACCAGTGTTGATTGTGGCTGCATATTATACTTATGTTGGTTGTAAATGCTCATTTTTGATGTATTTCTCATCTGACAGGCAGTCTTGGGGTGACTTTATGCTGTTGTATCCCCTATCACCGCTCTATGCCCAGACAGGATTCCTGAGCCTTTCTATGCCTTTAAAACTGGATGCAAGAGAGAGAAAAAAACTGAGTGAACTTTTCAAAACAGTTCCTGCTTCAAGGACACAGAGATTAGCTACTGCTGCTGGGGAGCAGAGGAAGCATCTCTTCTTGCTTTTCAGCCAGCTTTTTGGCTCTGTTTCTTTGGAGAGAGACAGAGAGTTGAGGTTTTTTTTCTGGGACTTCAGCTTTTCCCTTCTCTTCTGGACTTGTTCAGAACATGGGAACACCAGAACACACTGGGAAAATTTCCACCTTACGCCCGGAGGGGGGCCCACACCAACTCAGCTCCGAGGAGGAGGAGAGAGACCACACCCACAGGACTCTAAAGTCTTTCAGGTTTCCTCTCACAGCAAGCGGTTTGGTTATTTAGCATTATTATTATTCTTTTCCTGAGTGTTTCTTAAATAAATAGTTTTTATTTTCTCCTTCACTTTCCTCCAAGGAAAATCTTTTTTTTCCCCAAAACTGGTTGGGGGAGGGGCAGCTTTAACCTGCCTTCCTTTGAGGAGACATTCCTTTTGGACGTTTCCCTGAATTTGGCCCAAACCACCACACAGGCCTAGAATTGTAAGTTATAGGCATTGCTTTTCTCTTCCTCTTTTTCTATAAAGGTGTTAAAGTCTTTATTTTGTGATTTGGCTAGTGTCGTGCTTTAGAAATGGTACTCCTCAATTCAGTACCCACTTACTGTCCAAACTATGATTTGCTCTCTCACTCCCCTTTTTTCCCCCTCCCTCCCGCCTGCTGTGGGATTAAGAGGAGAACTGGAGGCGCAAAAGGCAACGATCACAAGGTGAGATAAGAACAATTTACTGGAAACAGCTATGAAATAAGAAAATGAACAATAACAGCAATATTAATAACAGAGGGTAAAAGAAACCTCTTGACTATAGACAATACTGGACAGCTCCCATCTTCATGTTTCCTTGACCCAAAGGAGCCCCTTCTCCCCGGGAGATAGTCCCTTTCCCCCCAGCCCGGAAATGATGTGAGGTGGTGTAGAATAACCTCTGTGTCCTAGCCATGCCCCTTCCTTGATACTGCAAAAATTAACCCTTGTCCTGGCCTGAAACAGGACAGCAAGGAAGAACTAAATGGCTGGTAGGATTTATAATGAATGTAAATTGCAGGAGAGGCTGAATACAAAAGAACTTGAGATCAATGAGAGTATGAGTAACAGCAATGGCTGAGGGAAAGAAAGTGTGAGAGGAACATGGAGAAAGCATGGAGCACGGGAGGAAAAACTGGAATAGGCAATCAATATCAGTGTATCCTTGGATGCTCTCAAGTGTCCAGATGCAGCCTGGCTACATTTGGCTTGTTCCTGTAATTGGGTATGTCAAAAAATATGGAGAAGTTCAGAAGATACAATGCTATGTATGTGACTTTTTAGTGGTAATAGATTTTTGATGTTCTGCTCCAGAAACCCAGTAATAGAAGCTGTTGAAATACAACTACTTTTCAAAAAACCTAAGGTTTGACCTTTAGACTCTGAGTTAGCCCAGTCAGAATTAATATTGTATCTCAATCTTTGTTTAAGCTTGCTGTGCCCAGACACTGCAGAAACCATGAATCGTGACTGATAATTGTTATGTGTCTGCTGTACTGCAACATTTGGAAACATCTTATATGTGGAATTTAAGGACAGAATCAAAGAATTAAGCAGGTTTCTGGCTTACAGCTGATTTTATGTACATGGAACTTTAACAGAAACCTTGGGCTGGACATTAAAAAGACAAGCTATATTTTAAAAGGGAAAGAAGAAGACACACAAGATGTTTAAGCTTCCTCTATGCAGGATTACCTCTCACTGTACATCTCAATATGTTAAGTAAACAAACAATTTCTTTCTACTTACTGCCTGCCTAATTCTTTATCAGGACTCAAATGAACAAAAACTTTACTGGATCTCTTCTCTTACTAGTTCCAAGGGAAACAATTCTCAAAAGTTAATTCTTTCTAAGTGAAATGTCTAAGATGGTAAATACACAAAACAATAAGATTTTGAAAAGAAACTGTTCTAAATAGTTATTAGAAAATATGTGTTTGTACTTATCCAAAAGAAAATGTCAACTTGTCATTTACTAGGTGGAAGATGTTATAATAGTTCATTCATCTGTAGAAGAACATAATACAGTCAAATGTCAAGACAATCTATATTCCTCCCAAGGTAAAATATTTTAGTACTTCAGTCAGAGACTCAAGCTTCTTAGAAAAAAATAAGCAATGCACTTCAGCATTATATTCCAAAAAAAATGTATTTCAAAGGAAACCTTGAAGAGAATCTTCACTGATCTTGAGGAGAAAAAAACTATTGCTGTTTTCTTCCTCACACTGTTAAATGCACACAGAGAAAATGTGAATTTTACCAAAATGAAGTAGATTTAACCCCAAATCTCTCTATAATCTGTAAATAAAAGCACATGTGAGACTCTATTTTCTTGCTAGCCAGAAATTCATTTGTGTCTGGGGGAAAAAAGGAAAAAAAATGAATAATTATTTTTTATTCCTCAACAGTTTTATTTTGCTCATTCTGTCATTACTATGTTAGTTTGTTAATTAATTAATTTTCTGCTGGAATAAAGGCTTTCATTCCTTTTCATGATTGCACACATCATTTCTTGCATTTTAAAAGTTTTGCTTCCTAATGGTCATCTACTTAAGTGTGTTGCTCTTTATTGAATTAATCAAAGAAGTCATCACAGATCAGTATGAATGGTTCTTGTTTCAAAAAACGTAAAAGTTGGTGTTTAAATAAATAGGCAAGGTGCTGACCATATAGGATAATTTCTCACTGTGCAAAGTTTGTCCCTTGGTATTTTTTGTCTTTTTGTCCTGCAACAGCAAGTTGTTATAATACAGCATTAGGATTATGAAATTTTAGCAATAAATGTATTAGAGCGATAGAGTCAGAAATCCTAAGAACATTTTGCCGAACTGTTGTTCTAAGGCATTTATGCCTCTAATACTTCCAAACTGACAAAGAATTTAATATGCACTGTTTAAACACTCAAGAAGAATTGGATGCAATCTGTTAAAAATTTCCCCACTCCCCCAGTTCTGTCTTTCCAACTAGTGAAAACAACATTTGTTTAGAAGAGTAGGAATGGCATATGATCTGAATTTAAATGAAGTTAAATTTCTGCAACTTCTTACTTAAACTGAAAAAAGCGATACCCTTAGCAAGACCAACATTTCAGCTTCTACTGACCTGAGTTATATAGTTTATTTGACATTGCATGCTAGAAGAGAAGTTGAATGTATGTCACACGGTGCCCTTTGCTAACAGAACAAAAGGAGTTTGTTCTCATCACTGAAGGAGTTGTGGCTAAGTCCTCTGCCAATGTTAGTGATCCCAGGCCTCCAGATTCAAAGTCAGGAAGGAGTTTTGCTGTTTGACATCACTGTAAATTGTATTGACCTCACATCGAGGAATAATGTAACTGGGCAGAAAATGATACACAAATATACTTCAAGATTATATTGGAGCAAAGATTCTGTTCATGCTTACAGTTTGAATTTATAAATTTTACAATTGGCAAAAAATCATCTCTTATCCTAAAAACTCACCAAATAATTTTCAAGTATAGGTTTTCTTTCTGTTACTTTCCATCCCACAAAACTAAGTTTTCAAAGTAATCCAATGGCACATTGCTTTGGTTGCTTTAAGGACTACAAAGATCTGCATAAATACTTACAGAATACAGTTCCTGCCTATACTACATGTAAGAATTTTTTTGACATCCTTAGAGACCTGAACTTTACCAGACTGAAAACTGTGGTAAAACCTTCAAAGTATAAGCCTGTATTTGATGAGAACAATTTCAAATAAACTTCCTCAGGAGTATTTTCTTAATAAAAATGACAATTGCCTTAAAGCTCACTCTGGAATACAAGATGTAATAAAAACAAGCAAACACAAAATAATGAATAGATGTGCCCATGCCACCACTGTGCTAACTCAACATTTCACTTTTATAAAGCTTCTTCTTCCAGTCTTTCCTCTGATAAGTGATTCCTATATAAAGATTAAAAATTACTCAAAATTCTCCAGGTCAGGAAACTCAACTTTTGTCTGTCTATAAAGCACTTTGAAAAGCTATGGCTCCTGGAAAATAGAAAGAACCTAACAGTGATTTTTACATTCTTGTTTACTGAGCTATTTTTTTCCTCAACATATTATTGTTTCACATTACTGTAACAAAAACATTGAAAGTAAACTCCAAATGTATTCCTGTTTGACTTCAACTAGTTTCCTAAAAAGAATAATACTGAATTTTACTGTTGTACATGAAATATTTCTTTGTATAACTTTATTTTGATAAATGAAAATTTTTTACAGTTTAATACTTTTAATTGCCAGAAAAGCAAAATCCAGGTGTTCTTTATCTGACTGGTTTGAAAGCTGTCTGACAGAATTTTACTACTATATCATATGCCCCTGAAAATGGACATGCTGACAAAACATGAACAGGAGCAGTGTAACTGACATTGAACTTATATATTCATCCACTTATTTATTAGTGCCATGTCTATATTTTTCTATTTAGTGTTTAGTTATACTTTTCATTTACTTGGAGATATAAATTGCTAATTTTGGTGGATAAAATACTAGCAGAACTCAGAAGGTCATTAAATAATATAAATGTTCAGTATTTTTATTAAGTTGCCAAATACAACAAACAGCCATCCAACTTCCTTTGATCTGTGTCTGCAGAGGAGACAGTAAAAAATATATTCTCTCACTTATTATTTCAATTTTCTTATATGGATCTCTAAGAAATCAAATCATACAATAGAAGTCTGAAACTTCACCTAGTAGCATAATATGCTCCTGTCACCCCTTATTAATAAGAAAACATTAGAACAGTAATTTATGTATACTCTTTGACCTCTTTATTCATAGTCATCTTGTAGTCCTGAAGATTTCTTGTAGAGAAACTTGTGCAAACTTTCTTGTTTTCCAGGTGTTTTTCAGTATATCTTTTCCTAAAAAATAATTTAAAAATTCTCCAACTGAACAAACAAAGAATATTGGACAAGATTGTAGCCTGCTATCAAGGACAGGACATTTATTTTTATTAATATGTTACCTGTAGCATTCTTACATGAGTAAACACTGTAGTATTCAGGTGCAAACTTTATGTTTCTTTGTAAAATTCTAAATGCATAAATAAAGGCATGAAATAATAAAAACACTATATACTGTTATATAGCAAATATTGTGGAAGATTTAATATTGAGTTGCCATAACTTTAAATTTTATATGAAGTATTAAATTATTTTGGGGTAATGTATAAATGAGAAGTTTGTGTCAAGGGCTTTCTTTTTTCTTAGAATAGAGTTGAATTCTATTCATAAATTACTTACTAGTCCTTGACTGGGACTCTTGTACCTTTGATAACAGAGATGGCTGCCAGAAGTTGTTATGAAAAGTCTTCAGCATTGACATTATTATTATGCCTTCTGTCATATATACATGACTTTTAAAAATCTTAGTACACTGCTATAAACAGTCTTATCTAAAGCCTATTTCCTTAAATTCAGTATAACACAACACATTTTTACCTGTGGATTTAAATGAATATTACATTATTGATGGTGAAAAAGCTTGAAGCACACCACAGAAGTTATACTAGGAATCATACCCGGTACTGTAGGTAATTTACTTTCCAATAACATTACTCACAACTTCAAGATGTTAAGGACATGTAGTATCATGTTTTCATGATACTACATCATATAGCATCTTGTTGCAGTAGGGAAACGGGAGACAAGGGAATTTTTCAGACCTTAAAAGAACTTTCTGTATCATGAAAATTTTGCTTCAAGTGACAAGTTCAAGTGAGTAGCATCAGTAAACAGCAGAGTAGAAGATATAAGTCAGACTAAAGGATCATATATTATTTTGCCAGTCTGTGCCATTGTCCCTAACCTGTCCTCTCTCTGCAGGACATCTCCAGCCTGTTCTGCGACAACTCCAGAGTATCTACCCAAGAGATCATACTCAATATTAATAAAGGAAAACTTCTGTTACTTTTCCATGCTTTACATGCTGCCTACTTTTTTCCCAACCACTTTATCTAACAAGTCAGTACAGTCTATTAAGAAGGCCTGAAAAGCAATCTTGTTCTTCAGGTGAGACATCAGTTTCGACCAAAGGTTCAGAGGTGTTTCTTCATAAGGTAACAAAGGCACAGCCCTTCCTAACCATTCACAATTTTCTCAAAAATTTTCTCTCACATTCTTACACCTTTTACTTTGACCATGCCAAATGCAGTTTTTCCTACTTGTATCCTGTAGCAAAGCAGAATTTTCCAATCCTATTTTTTCATCAGGTGACTTCTGTTCACTTTTTGCAATGGCTCTGGATTCCTTTTACCTCATATTTAAACTGTCTTTACTTTTAAAGTCTATCAATTATAATTTATGTATTTTTGTCCATTTTCACTCTTCTTCTGCATTTAAGTTGTAAGGCCTTGAATGTAATCATAAACCTGAATTTTGTTCTGTTATCAAGCTTATAGCAAGATATGGCTTAACATATGGGCTAGGACTGCTGATGCTTTCAAAACCTCATAAAGACTTTACACGTTTACTTAGGACATAAAAAAATGAGATAAAACAAAAAAAATACCAGAAAGACCTAAGACTACAGGAATATGTTTCCATTTACTTTTTTTCAGTGGAAAGTCTATGATACAGCAGTAAACAGTTTTATTTTAAGGTAGAAGGGACACATGGTTAAACCACTCTGATAAGATATGGATGATCCACACATTTGGAAGTTAAAAAGTTTTGGTTTTGTTTGTATTCTTTTCCCTTATTTAGAATAAGCAATCATTTGGCCAAGAGAACCTACAAACTAGTTATTTATTCAACAAGTTAGCTGCATATGGATATTCCCTAGAAATACACAGAGCGGCAGGGTTTTTTTAAGAAAGGATGGATCAAAACATTCACATGGTGGAGCCCAGCTACCTTTGCAAAAAAATCATTATTTATTACATTAAGACTAGTCTCTCTGGGTCAGCTTAGCTTCAGAGAAAAATCTTAATCTTTTTTCAATATTCTTCATTTAACACAAAATGTCTTCTAACAGTACTGACTGTGTATCAGTTTAAGAAAAGTCTTTGCTTGTTTTCCAGAGAGGATCACTATAGCTGGGAAAAGAGCTCATGAAATGCTGATGTCTTTTGTGTTAATGTAAAAGAAAATGCATGAAGTGATAAAAATATTAACATTCTGATATTTTTGTGCATCACATCCATTAGTTTGGAAACTACACAATGAATAGTTGATCCGTGTCCATGGGATTCATCTTCAGTGGGGAACTGAGCTCCAGTTGTGTGAACAGAACTCTTCCCACTGAAATATACAGGAAGATTCCCAACTTCAAAGACGTTAGAGCACTCTTTCTCTCTTGGGTACAAATATTATTATTTTGTTAATGCTACAGTTACTATTTTTAACATGACTGAGTTCCTCAACTGTGGACATGCTGTAAAAATCATTCCTTTATGACTGACTGTACTTTTCTTATCATTCTGTAGTGATTCCCTATTGAATTCTTAGACCTCATTTATGTTTCTAGTATTCAGAGGATCGGTTTTACATCAATAACAGGAAGAATGGCCACAATACCTTCTGTGAGGAGCCAACTCAGCCATTTTAGTTTGCCTCAACTCTGGTTGTCAGGGCTGTCAGAGGCACGTGGAGGAGGGGTGCACATGTGCCACTCGCAGGAGGCAGCCAGGAGTGGGGGAAGCCTCGTCTCTGGGGTGACTTCACCTGGCAACACCTCCCATAAGGCAGGCGTAGGAGACACTGTGGAGGGGCTTCTCCAACCAGGTTGTGAGAAGGTCTCAAACAATGGACGGCAAAGAAAGGTTGGACTGGACCAATGGTTCCCCGCTGCCAGGTGGACTTTGGGAGGGGCTGTATAAAAACCAACTCCGTCAGGACTCATCACTGCTCATCAGGGCTCACTGCTGTTCGCAGTTCTCGCTCGCTTCCTCTTTTGCCCCGATCCAGCCGGTCGCCGCGACCCTCTCCAGGGTCGCGATCTTCCTGTCCGAGCTCCCACTCACCGCGTGTCCGGAGCCGTCGCCGCGGGAGCCGCGCCCGTGGAGCCGCGCCCCTCTGGGATCCGCACAGGCTCCCTACACCCA
This sequence comes from Gymnorhina tibicen, assembly GCA_013399875.1. Lineage (NCBI taxonomy): Eukaryota > Metazoa > Chordata > Aves > Passeriformes > Artamidae > Gymnorhina > Gymnorhina tibicen. The sequence continues at coordinate 35,332 of VXAZ01008436.1, read as the reverse complement.
GCCCGGCCACAGGCAGGCAACCCGCACACCCCTCTGCCGCCTGGATGCCGACTGTACTGCCCTGGTGGTAATGCCCTCTTCTTGTCTCTGTCCTCTCTCTCCTCTCCCCCAGTCCTTTTCCTTTCCTTTTTCCTGTCTCTTCTAGCCCTCTTTCACTCGGGCAACCTCTTTTCCCTCTCCTTTTGTTACCAATGAACGGTTCCCAGATACAAGGTTTGCCTCGTTTGGCTTCATTCCGTTCCCGACCATCCGTTTTCAAAAGAACACCTTGCAGTTCCCCATAGTGGAACGCGACACCTTCTTAGAAATTTGATAATGCTGTTCAATTGTTACTTGCTCAAGGTTGTATTACACAGGTTTTCATGAGAAGGGATGCTAACTTCAAGTGAGCTTTTTGTATACAACATATATAAAAAATTAGCCCCTTAAATTTTCCATTTTGTGAGTAGATTGTCTATTCTTCTAACACCTGCCAACAGAATTGTGCCCTTGCAAAATAGGCGGCCAGTCACATCCTGAGCTTTTTAACAAGGACTTGTATGCAGAAAGTCCAGAGAAATGATCCTTCTTTTTTGGCAGTTGTGTGATAAAATATGGGGTGTGGTGGCTACCCAGTACAAAAAAGAAAGATAGCTATATTGGAGTGAGTACAGTAGAGGCCCACTGGAATGGCTGGGGGGTTCAGCACAGGATGGATGTGGAATGGCTGAGGCAAATTTTCTGCTCAACAGAGGAAGAGACAGAGACCAAGAAATCTTACTATTGTCTGTAAATACCTGATCAGAGGATACACAGCAAATGGAGTCAGTTTGAAAGTGCAGAGTGAATGGACAGAACACAACAGGTACAACACACTTGAACAAAGGAAATCCAGATAAGATAGAAGCACTGTTTCACTCTGCCATTGTGTTGGTTTGAAAGACAGGTGTCTGCTAAGGAAGGCAGGAGCCTCCCTTGGAATGGAAAATGTAACACCCTTCCATCCAAATTATTATAATTTTGAAATTAAGGGGCTTTCAGGCAATTATATGAGAAATAGGAATAACAGGTTTTTACTAATATATATATGTAACAAGGCAATAATACAGAAATACTGGCTTAACCTGACAGAGTCAGGATACGACCTGACACCCTGCTGGGCAGGGTGGTGGCTGCAGTCTGATTAGGTGGTGGCTGCAGTTCTCCTTGAAGTGGTTCTGTTGAAGCGGTGATCCTGTAGAAGGGTCTGGTCCTCCTCGGAAAGTCCAGTGGTGGTTGTGTAGCTCTTGTCCTCTGGGCACCCAGTAGGTAAGGGCTGAGTGTGGTGTTCCAAACCCCAGATTATGTGCAGGTAAGAATGCTTGGTTCCTCCCCCTGGGCGGAGCATCTCACAAAGGGATGATGTAATTTTACGAGTCACGGCAGTGAGGCTTGGTGGCCCATTAACAGAAGACATCTCCCAGAGGGAGTTATCAGGGATGTGTCACGGAAGAGATAAAGAACCTGCCCCACCTGGTTTCAACAGATGACAATAGAATACATACTTTTGGTTACACCTTACGTTGTAACCTAAGACAGCCATGATGGGGGATAAACACTGGAATAGGTGCTGAGAGAAACAATGTGGTTTCTGTCCTTGTATGTGTTCAAGACACCTGGATGTTTCTGAGTCTTCTGATCAGATTATTTTTGCTATGACTTTGCAAGGAGTAGTTGGACAGGTTGACCTCTGGAGGTCCTTTCCAACATGAGTTATTTTGTGCTCCTGACATTCTGCGTACTATCTGACAACTCATTTTTGCTATGCAAGAACAGCCTTGTGTTTACAGTTCTATAGTTAGAATTAATATTTTCTACCATTTGTTGTCACAGTACTGTTAACATATCTATTTTTTTTTATATATATTTGTAGCGGGTGGGTCTCTGAGTTAAATTAATTAAGAGATTACAGGCACCATTCTACATTACTGTCTTGATAAATTTATGATTAAATGAGATTATAAAAGCTTCTCTCTTCTTTCTTAGACTTTTCAAGACAATAGTGATACTCTTCTTCAAAGACTTCCAAAGGCAGTTTCCAAGTCTTTCTTCATATTTTGTTTACTTCTCTTTGAAAGCTCTTCAACTGAATTATTTTCTTTTCAAATTTCGCTCTGTAGGATCAAAAAAAGAGAGAGTACTCTTCCCTGTTGTTTATCATCAAGCAAGATAAATGCCAAACATGCTGCCTTAATACTAATGTGTTCAGTAAGACTTGGAGAGTTCTTTCAGAAAGCAGGCAAAAAGCCATTAAATTAGAAATGCCATTATCCCATGTGTCTGTATGTCAAACAATTAAAGCACTGCCAACTCTTGATAACTAGCAGACGAAATGAACTCTTGTTAATAGTTTCTGCTGGAAGCAAACGAAGACCAAGAAGAACTATGTCACAGGTGTATAAGATGGCAGTGTGGGCTGAGAAGTATACCCAGATTTTGTTTGACTGTGAAAGTCAGGAACCTAGCCAAGCATCAAAGCACTACGATTAATTTTCAAATGTTAGTAGTGTTTTAAACTGTCCCTTTAGTTGGGGCTGTGCTTACATGTGTTATATATTCTAAATTACAGTCTACATAAGTAACTTCACAGAATCACAGAATCATGCAGAATCATGGAATGACCTGGGTTGGAAGGCATCATAAAGATCGTCTAATTCTAATCCCCTTGCCTTGGCCAGGGACACTTTTCACTAGACCAGGTTGCTCAGAGCTCCATCCTGGCCGTGAACACCTCCGGGGATGGGGTGTTCACAGCTTATCTGGGCAACCTGTTCCAGTGCATCACCACCCTCAGAGTAAAGAATTTCTTCCTAACATCTAATCTAAACCTACTCTCTTTCACTTTGAAGCCATTCCCTCCTGTCCTTATACCTGCTCTTGAAAAAATTCCCTCTCCATCTTTCTTGTAGGCTCACTTCAGGCACTGGAAGGCAGTAATTAGGTCACCTTGAAGCTTCCTCTTTTCCAGGATGAACAAACTCAGGCTTTTTTTGTAGGACCAGTGCTCCTTCACTCTGACCATCTTGGTGACTTCCTCTGGACTTGCTCCAAAATGTTGACAGCCTTCCTTTGCTTGGGACCCCAGAACTGGATGCAGCACTGCAGGTGAGGTCTCACAAGAGGGGCAGAATCACTTTCCTCAACCTGTGCTGCCCACACTGCTTTTGATGCAGCCCAGGTCTTGGTTGGTTTTCTGGGTTTATTGAGGTTGTCCAGGTCCTTCTGGATGACGTTTTTCAGGCATAGCAACTTACTTCCAAATGGTGTATCACACGCTAGGCTATTTCCCACAAGACAAAATCTCTCATTCATACTGGAGAACTCCAAAAGACACAGAAACACACAGCACTTAGCTTTCCTTGTATTAACTACTACAATTTTAACAACGTCTAACATGATTGTTGTTTTTTTCCCCAGCAATACAGATAGTGATTGAAACTTTCCAGAACTTTTGACATGTTTGAAACCAAGTCTTCACTAGTCCTTTTATATGAACAAATTAGTCTTTTTTTTTTTTTAACCAGTTAGTTCACATAATTTCATGTGGAGGGGTTTCGTTAGGGTTTTTGGTTTTGGTTTTTTTCTTTGTGGTTTTGGGGTTTTTTGTCTTTTGGCCTTTTTTTCTTAATATCATAATGTCTGGTGTAAAATCATTTTATGCTATACCGTAAAGGAACTCCATAATGTTTTTTTTACTTTGAAACCCATTCACTCCATCCAGTTGAATAAATTCTTTGGGGCAAAAGCTGAAAGAGTTTGCAACTCAAGAAAGATGATAACTTACTAGGTAATTTTTTTTCCTAAATCTTTAATTTCTAGCACTCTTCTTCTAAGCATTTCATCAAGTTAAATTGTAAATCACAAACTGTGAATATCTCCTCAGTTGCTCAAAGGCTACCCATTAGCAACAGAGCCAGCATAAAAGGGTATATTTCTTGCTACATAAAAGAAGTAAACTATCAAGTTACTTTTTAACTAGCAGTGATATTCAGAGAGGCAATCCTGTAAGGCATATGCTTAGAGAATGTGAAATTCAGGTCTTTAGACTGTTTTTTGCAGTTTCTTTCACTGTTATCATTAATTTTCCTTGCCTTTGATACTGAGGAATCACTGAAGCTGACATCAAAGCCATCTTTCTTGTCCCCTCAGGAGACTATACCAAAAACTGTGTATCATACTGGAAGGCAATAAGCATAGGTTCAGTGATATATTCACTGGAACAGTGGCAATATTTTAAATAAATATATGTGTAAAGGGAAATATAGGCAATTAAAGGAGTGAATTATGCATTTGAACATACACTTTCCTTCACTAAAATAAATATGCTGTTCATAACTTTCAGGTGTAATTAAAAGTAAAATCTATGTTATTTAAGACCACCTATCCACAGATACCCTGATGAAAGCATTCTTTGATTGTACTGAGCACTGTGTTTCTATTAGCAGATCTTTGGTCTTTGCTGGTTTTGCTCCTTTTAATTTATCGTATCGAGTGAAAGAGACATTTAGCAGGTTTGACATCTGATACTTTCATTTAATTTGTTTTGGAAAGCACCTTGAAAATTTCAGAATTTTCCAGAAAATGAAATTGAACTGGAAAGTAGCTATTTTTTCTTTTTAATATGGCATTTATTGTATAATATAATAAATACCAATTAAAAGTCAAAATGCAGGGTCATTACAAGACTTAATATCAGCTCATTTAATTTCAAAAAACAAACAAAATAATTTTCTGTGACACATCTGAGTAAAATCACTACAACTTTTTTTTATTTATTCATATTATTTATATATTTATATTATGCCTGTATTTACCATTTTTCTCTCTAGTAGGTAGACAGAAATAAGTATACTGAGGCTTAGCCTCTATGAAATAAGTTATTAGTGATATTTGAAATAACATACTTTGTAATCTTTTCCTATAAAGAACTATCTTCAAAGTAAATAAAAAGACATTTGCAGGAGATCATCTACCAGCACCCTGGTTTACTGGAGAAGTTCCAGCTGACTGGAAACTGGCAAATATAATGCCTGTCTACAAGAAGGGTCAGAAGAATGATCCGGGGAACTACAGCCTGTCAGCCTGACCTTGGTTCCAGGCAAGGTTACAGAAGAGGTCATCCTGAGTGCCATTGCATGGCACATACAGGACCACCAGGGGATCAAGCCCAGCCAACATGGATTTATGAAAGGCAGGTCCTGCTTGACCAACCTGATTTCCTTCTATGACAAGGTGACCTGCTTGGTGGATGAGGGGAAGATTGTGGATGTGGTCTACCTGGACTTCAGTAAAGCATTTGACACCATCTCCTCTTAGAAAAACTTCATGAATGGACTCTTTGATGGTTAACAAACTGCCTGGATGGCCAGGCCCAGAGACTTGTGGAGAACGGAGCTAAATCTAGTTGACCACCAGCCATGAGAGGTGTTCCCCAGGGCTGTTTTGGAGCTGGTCGTTTTTCATCTTTATTGATGATCTGGACATGGGGACCAAGTGCACACTCAGTAAATTTGCAGACACTAAGTTGTGTGGGAGTGTTGGTCTGCTTGAGGGTAGGAAGGCTCTGTAGAGAGACCTGGTCAAACTCAATCAATGAGCTAATGACAACTGACAAATGCAGGAGGTTCAATAAGGCAAAGTGCCGGGTCCAGCACTCAGGTCACAGCAACCCCACGAAATGCTACAGGCTGGGGGAGGAGTGGCTTGAGAGTTGTTCAGCAAAAAGGGACTTGGGGGTGCTGGTTGACAGCCAATATAAGCCAGCAATGTGGCCAGGTGGCCAAAAAGGTCAGTGGCATCTTGGCCTGTATCAATAATAGTGTAGTCAGCAGGACTAGGGAAGTGATCATCCCCCTGTATTTGGCATTGGTGAGGCCACATCTCACGTGCTGGGTTTGATTCGGGCTCCTTCACTTTACAGAGGCATCGAGGTGTTGGAGTGTGTCCAACAAAGGGCAGCAAGGCTCATGAAAGGTCTAGAAAACTTGTCATAGGAGGAGCAGCTGAGAGAGATGGGTTTGTTTAGTCTCTAGAAGAGGAGGCTCGGGGGAATCTCATCACTCTCTACAACTACCTGAAAAAAGGTTGTAATGAGGTGGGTGTCAGTCTCTTCTACTATGTCTACAGTGAGAGGACCAGAAGAAATGGCCTTAAGATGAGACAGGGGAGATTCAGATTAGATAGCAGAAAAAAAATTACACAATTAGGGTGGTCAGGCATTGGAATAGGTTGCCCAGGGAGGTGGTGGAGTCACCATCTCACCATCCCTGGAGGTGTTCAAGAGGTGTCTAGATCTGGTGCTGGGTGATATGTTTTAGTAGTTTAGGGGTTATAGTGGCAGTGCTGGGTTGACAGTTGAACTTAATGTTCTTGCAGGTCTCTTCCAACCTTGACTACTCTATGAGTCTGTGAGGTATGTATGATGTTGCACCTTTAAAACAGTTAAACTGGGTTTACTGTTTGGGTTTATTTTATACTTCACCTTACTTCATAATAAAGATTAACCTTATGAAGAGTTATTTACATGTAAAGCCAGGTTTGCTCATCATGTTTGTTCATTATTGGTCTGTGTGCAAGATTTTAGGTTAGCTGAACGTTAATATGCACTAATCCTGTTGGAGCTGGGCTTGGCCAGTCTCGAGAAGAGATGACTGAAGGGGCCTCACTAACGTGTATAAGTGTCTGAAGGAACAGTGCCAAGAGCATGGAGCCAGGCTCTTCTCAGTGATGACAGGCAATAGGACATGAGGCAATTGGGCAGAAACTGATGCACAGGAAGTTCCACCTGAACATGAGGAAGAACTTCTTTATTGTGGAGGTGACCAAGCACTGGAGCAGATTACACAGAGAGGTTGTGGAGTCTCCCTCACTGGAGATACTCAAGAACCATCTGGATGCAATCCTGTGCCATGTGGTCTGGCATGGTCCTGCTTGAGCAGAGAGCTTGGACCAGATGACCCACTGGGGTTCTTTCCCACCTGATCAATTCTGTGATTCCATATTTAAGAAGAAAAGGGTGGCTCTTTTCTTATGCTGTTAAACGTATACTACCAACCATAGACAAAGATGGGGCATTGAGGTAGTTTTATTGAACACTTCTCAGCTCTGTTCCAGTTCCATTAAACTTGGAAAACCTCTTCAAATGGCACTGCAGGGCTACTGAGTTACATACTGTGACAATTTATCTGGCAGTCAGTAATGTAAAGGTAAAATGATATTAAGATGTTATAAGGTATAACTTGCCCTCCTGTGAGATGACAGAGGAGCACTGCAAGCATGATGACGATCAGAAGATAATAAAGGAAGGCACTTCTGCATATTAAAGCTGATAAATAAGGGCCAGGGATAGAATTAACAACAAAAGTATTTGTGTTGACAGATCTTTTTTTTTTAAGACATGTGGAAAAGGGCCATTCTCCCTTCTGTTTTATTTTATCAGTGATTTCTGTGGTTTAAAAAAAATAAGGTTATATAATAAAATAGGAACTTTTTCTTGGATAATAGAGTAGTATTTTTTCTAAAAAGTGAAATGATTATCACTAGAAACACTAGCAGAAGTTACTTCTCTTTCCTACTTCAGGCAAATTCTAGGAGTTCATATAATTTGGTGTGTCCCAAGGGAGTGATCTGAATGGCCTCTATGAATGACATGAAAATAAATGTAACTAACATTTGATTCCTCTTCCTCCTGTATATTTAGTCTTTATTCAATTAAGCAGTTCCTGGGTATATTTTTAATATGATTTTGTATATGTTGGAGAAAAAAATAATCTTTCAACACTTTTCCTGTGTTGATGGATTTCAGAATGCACTTCTGAATAGAAATTTTTTAATTTACAATACCTGATGATTCTTCAACGTCCTTGACATACCTACATAGTGTCAGAATAGAAGAAGCATATTTTATTCAATTCAAAGAAAATAACACAGTCCTATAAGAGCTCTTTAAATTATATAGAGGCTTTCACTGCTTGCTAGCATGTTTAAGGTTCATCAATGCCATATTATCCACTTAGGAATGCAATAATATTGCCCTGAGCTTGTTTTTGAACTAGACTATGTTTTCTCTCTCTTATATCTCTTTATAGTTTCAAGGATTAGGGCTATGTTGAATTATTTACATGTGGTACTCATAAAAGAGGTTGTTGAGATTTTTACATATTTATTCAGATGGCTACCTGACAAAGACAATTTGTTGACAGCACTGAGTTTTAATTCAGTGTCAGTTCAGTGTCACCTTTTAAAGTCAAATGTTAGCATAAGAAGTCAGGGGACAAAAAAGAAAAAATATCATTAAATGAATGAAATATTGAAGAATAAAACAAAGCAAAAAAAGCAAAAGAAAAATTAGACATGTACTGGCATCGACTTCCATTCTTTAAGCATATTCAACTTGACTATCCATTCCATTTATTTTTGGGAATCACAAATTGTACTAAAATGACCACCTACTTACCACCATTCCTCTTCTCTTATTTTTACCAATAATTATGAGTCACTGAGTATGAAAACACATATGCTAATAAAATTTGTTGCAGCTACTAGTTATAATATTGGGAAGCTTTGAAAAACATATTGAGATCTATATGTTGTCATTTACATGCACAACTCCTCTTGATTACAGGATGCACATTTCTTTGAAAACATAGCAATATTACCAGTACAAATGAAGGTACAGACCTTCGTGTGCTTTCAAATTCTGTATGTGAAAGTATTTCAAGTGTTGCAAGTGGATTGTACTCATTTGCAAGTTACTTTCTCCTCCAGAAAATGTCTCTAGAAAAACTGTAAGATAATATGTCAGCAAAGTTAATCACCATACTGTAATTAAATTTATGGGGAGATGTTCAGATTAATTAAATACAGTATATTATAAATAGACACCAAGCTTATGAGTAGTTTGTTTTTCACAGAGCTTTGTTACAGGTTCATAATTGTCCACTTTCTCTTTTTTGGACACTCTAGTTATTAAGAGATTTCCTAGGAAGCTTAAGATTTAGAGTCTCTAAAATTCTGACCCCACTTTTCTGCGCTTGAAGTTATAGACTAAATAAAAATCATCCTTTCAGAAAGGCATTCATTGGAAAATACTGTATTATCATCTGAAGAGACTTGGAGGCAGAGCGTAAAAGCACTTTATTTCCAGCAGGCATCGTGATGGACACACTGCTCTTTTCTGCCTCTCAGCAAAGCTGAATGTAAAGAGCAAGTTTTCTAGCCCTTCCTTCTGTTTTCAGTCCATTACTTCCTCACAGAATTCTGAATAATGCTAAGGGAATGGAAATCAGACACCAAGGTGTTTTAGTTTTGCAGTGAGTTCTCTGCCATTCAAGATTCACAAAGAAATATTTCTTCTGCTTATTTTTATTTTGGTATCACTAACTTTAAATTCTTGCCTGTATTCCTACTAAGGATACTGAATGTAGGCTTACTTTGCTAGGTACTGTTGTTTTAGGATTCCTTCCATCAGGCTTTGAATGGAAGCAGCTACTTTCTCACCTTGAAACACCCCACTTGCTAGATCCATGTGAAAAAGGTAGAGCCATGTACTCCCACAGCACTTTTCAAATAAAATCATGATGGGATATGCCTTCCCCGTAGCAAATAATGCAAAATGGTTAGTGTAGGTAGAGAAGGCAAATTTTTAGTCCTAGATTGTATGAGGAAGCAAAGGGGGAATTGGTACATGGAAAAAGCAGGCAGCCACAGATATTAAGTGTGCATTATCCCCGGGAGTGGTTCAAGGATTTCAGGAACAATGACATCTAACTTGTGACTGCGGAATGGTCTCCCATAGGACCAATGTTCAGCCCAAATGCTGGATATTTTGAGTATGAGATGAGCAAAAGCTTAGGCAACAAATAAATTTTGAGGAAACAAACCTAACGTATGAAACAAAATAAAAGTTGCATCACTCAGTTTCTTTTTTGCATCCCACTACAGTATTAAACTAGTAGTGTATTAGTGTATTAGTATATTAGTATAATACTAATCTGCTATGGAGAAAGAAGAAGCAGAGAGAAATGCAAATATGCATAAAGGGGCACTGATAAAAGTGAAGGAAGATGGTCTTTAGGGCTCATCAAGCAGAAAGAAGATGAAACTTTGGGGTTGTTTGGATTTTTTTTGGTAGACACTTGTTTTTTCTTTCATTCCCTTTCTTCAGGAAAGCTATTAGTTTCTCCAATACAACTGAGCAAGCGTAAGAAATGCTGCTGGTCTTTTTAGGAGGAAGAAAAAAATAAAATAAATTCTAGAAGAGGGAGAAATATAAACATTATAATGGACTGTGTTCAATGCATTCCATAGGTAAACATTGAAAATGTACAAAATATCAAATATATACATTATATTAATTTTCATTTACGTTATTTACGTCATTCATTTACGTCACTTAAATTTTGCTTTAGTCATGCTGGAGTAGCAAGGAAGAACCGAACTTTATTATAAAAAAATCCTGCCATCTGGACCTCATATATACCTATGATTTTAATTGTCAAGAAACTGCAGTTAAAATGCAAATGAAAAAAAGTCAGATCTCAGAGAATGTTCTAGATTCTACAAAAAGTGAATAGACGTATAAAATAAATTCATACTGGAACAGCTTTCTGTTTAGTTGATCTTGCTTCTGGACTATCACTGATATGGGTTAAAAATCATCTGAGAATACAAGCTTTTGCAATACAGTTTTTTTACCTACCTTTATGTTAAGCAGTTTTTCTACAAGGCATTTAAAGATCTGTTTCGAGAGAACAAACACTTTCAGCTCTAAGGAAGATAAGTTCTACTAGAAGTTATTTTGTTTCTCCCTATTGGTACACTGGACAGAGTTTTTTTCCTAACTTTTGCTTTTCTCTAGAGACTTGAAAGTGGAAAAACCCCTGTATTTCACTGAAATAAAAGATGGTATCTATTTTTAGATGAATAAGAAATGACAGAGATGTAATACTAATAGTATTTTTCCACATTACCTATTTTTGTTACTGATTGTTAAGTAAAAAAACAGGAATTAAAGAATGAACAAAGTTATACTTGGAACTGATGTACGTGAATTTTGCAGTTGCAATAGTTTACAAGTAGGCTGTTTTATTACAGCAACACCCAGTAAATTACCTTTTTGGAATAACTTACTAATTTTCATTGTTCTTTGGACTGGAAAGTGGGTCTGTTAAAACCCTTTTACCTGGATTTAATCAGAAGGGAGAAAGACTTTGTAGGATCTGTGATAATTCACCTAATTACATCACCAGGTTACAGACAGCGCAGAAATTAATGTTTGGCTTTGACCTTTATTTGCAGAAAGCAGATTGTGCTTCTGTGCAGATTTAGTACAGTAGTTCTTCATTTGGCATCACTGTGCCCTGACCCATATGTTATTTAAAGAAAGATAATGTAATTAATTTAATTTTATCAATTTTTTGAAATTAGCAGTTTAATTGTTCATAACCACTTGCTTCTGTGATGAGGGAATCCAAGTAAATTTTATGATATGATGAAACGTTTTGGCATTTTTGAAATCTCAGCATGCTTGTCTAGGGTAGGGTCTGATCTTGATTATGCTTCTACAATCACAGAAATAGTTTCACGGAAGCTTGTAATTTATAATGTCATAACTGAGACACATTGTCCTTCTTTGTCCTTTGTCACATGTGTTTATCAACATACTTGTTACTGTCAATTGTGTTTTCATTGTTCCCTGTCTCATTCTCTTTTTTCTGATCATCTGCTACTGACTCCTGATTCCCTTGGCTCAGATCCCATCTTTATTAAGCCTTGTCCAGTTGAGTGCAACATACTTATTCCTCTTTCTGGCAGACACAAAAATGCCTCATTAGTCTTCTGATGATATATTCCACTACTACTAAAATAATTTTATGCCTTATAGTCATGGTATTTTGTTATTTAGTATTTGTTACATCCTTCTTATCTCTACTTCTTAGTTTAGTTCTTAGATGAATGTTTGCATCCAGAAATGTTATTTTACCTTGGTTTTAAGTTATTCTATGAAACTGTATTTTATAATATGGGGTTCCTTTGTTGGTCTGCTCTTTATTGGGGTAATGTGTGGAGGCCGGTGGGCCTGTTGACTGAGGGACCACAAGGGTCCCTTGGAGGGAATAGCCCTAGGAGGCACTGTAGGCCATGGTGACAGAAAAGGCCTCTCCCAGGATGCTCTGATTCATTATGTTAATGTACCCCAGTTCTGCTTCCCCAGTTGGCCCTTTGGCCTCCCCACCCCTTTCTACCTCATCTAGAAGGTTCTCCTATTTCCCTGTTCCCCACATTGGTCCTCTCTCCCTCGCCACTCCCTCAGATTTTCCCCATTGGCTCCCATACCCTAGTCCTGCCTGGGTACCAACCCCATGCCCTCAGATTATTGGTCCCTGATGCTCTCTCTCCTCCCTGACCCACCCCGTATAAAAATCTGGACCCTTTCACTTTCTCGCTCTCTTTATCCTCTCCTTGTTCCCCTCCCTGGATCTGCTCCATGCATGTGGCTGGAATGAACTTCTCCCGTGGACTCTTTGCCATTGACTTACTGAAGAAGCTATCCAGTTTGTGTGTGTGTGTGTGTGCGTGTAGGAGCCTGCTGAGTGCCTCCCAGCTGGAGACACTTTTGGAAGGTTACGGCTTACCACCACCAGACCACCGCCATAACAGTAATGATTTTGCACCTGAATAACAGCTTTGTAAAAGAGAATAGACATTTTAGCACCTGGATATTGAAAACCATTAAAAACAAATACAGAGGGAGGCAGTGATACTGCTGATTTGTGGAAGTCACCATTTTTTTTTTGCCTCTGCTTTTAGAGACTACAAAATATAAAATATTTTATTACACTTAGCACTTTGCAGTGTCCTTCTATTTATCACCTATGTGACTATGTAAGATGGTTATTTCTTGAGTTCTTTTCACTGCCATTGCTTCCAGAAGTACCCGTTGCATCTTCAGCTTCCTTCTCTGCTTTTCTGCTTGTGTCTCAATACAAAATGAGATGTTACATTTTTTGAATTTGCCATGGCCACATGCGATAAAAAGACAGGTCTTTTTCTAACATTAGCCAGGGTCAAATCTACAAACTGACCCCAACAAGCTTACATTCAGGAAAATGTGAATGAAACTCTGTCTCCTCCATTCTACTCTGAAGTTTTGTTCATGGCATGATTACTTTATATAATGTCATTATTCCACTCTCTGATACTAATTTTGGTGGGATGGTAAGCAGTTTGAAAGTCTTTCTGCTTTCTAAACATCCCTGAAGTACACTGGTTTTCACTTCATTTTTCATAGACGTAAGTGCTAGGGCTTTCTCTGCTTTTAGTAGAATTCCTCCCATCAGGCCTAGCTTGTCCCCACATGATCAATACTGATTTTATGCAGTGCTATCATACTATAGATCAGATGCTAAACCTGTTTTTATTGGTAGGTTGGTTGGTTGGTGGGGTTTTTTGAGCCATATGTCTTTTTTTTTTGGGTACATATAATTTCCACCAAATTAATGAAAGTAAATAATCTTTCAGTAGAGTATAATTGAGTGTGATTCTTTTTCAGTTTCAGTATTAAAAATACTTGCAATTACTGTGAACATGATATTTATAAATAAATCAGAAAAAATTCTATACTCATTTGCAGTATGGGATGGAGGTAAGTTTCTTCATAACAGCCCATGTGGTACTTGATTTGCATTTGTGGCTAAAACAGTGTTGATAACACACCAGTTATAATTTTGGCTATTGCTGAACAGTCTTTGCACACAATCATGGCCTCCTATCTGTTCCCCCTATCACAAGAGAGTAGGAGGGGCATGAGCTAGTGTCTGTGAGGGGACAGGACAGCTGTGAGGAGGCAGGACAGCTGGCCCACACCGACCAAAGGCCTGTTCCATACTATATGATAGAGTGCTGAACAATAAAAGATCAAGGAAAGGAGGAGGAAAGGCAGACACCTGCAGTTAAGGCATTTGTCTTCCCAAGCAATGGTTGATTCCACATGCTGAGGCTCTGCTTGCCAGGAAGTGCCTGGACATCTGTAGTGAATAGTTTTTGCTTTCCTTGCATGAACAGCTTTTGCTTTCCCTGATCTTTTTTCAATCCACAAACATTCTCCTCTTCCTTCTCTTTTCTCTCCATTTGGGAGAAGAGGGAAGAGAACATGACTCAGGGTGAGTTTTGGCTGCTGGCCAAGGTTAACCTACCACAATTATTTACCCAAACCTACTTGCTCTTGAAATTGGTTTAGAAATATGGGAAAGATATTTCCATGACTTTTTATAGGAGACTAAATAATATTTTGTCATCCCTACTTTTTATCTCTGGTGCTAGAAATGAACTAAAGAAGAACTTAAAAAGGATGCAATTCAATTTGCATGCTCCCTGGCTAAATTGTTGGTTTGCATTAGGTTGGAATGGGGTGGGGTAGTTAGGTGAGAGACAGATGGTGTGGTGTTCTTTCTGTATCTCAGTAAGGAAGATCTGACTACAAATTACTTCATAGTGGAGGGAGATTCAAACACTTGGAAGGTGCTTGATTAACAGTATGAAGGTTAGTGGACTGTAGGAAGTGGCAGGGTTGCACTTCAGGCCAACGCATGTACATCTCCCACAGAAATATGCAGTCAGGGTACCTTCACTCGTGGATGAGGGGGTCAACTGGTCATTTGGGGACCTGTGCCCGTAACTCTCTCTGTGAAGGAGGAGATGGATTAGACTGTTGGCTGTTTCTTGAACTTTCTAAGTGGCTAACATGATGGTTTATCTCTTGCATTACTGATCCTGATACTGATGTATAATTCACTCACTGCTGGTTAATAACATCATTAATAAATCAATGAACCGCCTTGCAATTTTGTTTAAACTGGCTTTTCTCTATGGCAGTTCACTACAGAAAGCTCTTAGATATGGGTACAAAGTCTTCATGAGTTTCTTTGTTTTGCTTTGCTTTTTGCATATTGGATTTTAGTTCTTCTCTTTAGCATTTCTTCTTGTTCTGTATTGCATGCTCTAATATCTTGAACCAAATAATCCAATCAGACATTATTCAAGTATAAAATTTATATACTATGGGAGCAAATATACAATGATCAAACCCTCATGTATTTGTCCTCCTCTTCCAAGAAGGTGTGATATTTCCTGTCCTACTAAACTTAGAGAGTTTGTTTTACTGATGCTGGTGTTTAATAACAATGGCAAGTACTTCTCTTTCTTCCACGGTGCACAAGATGATAATATAATGATGCCTAACACCTCCAATGCACCAGGTAAGACATAGCTTTCCTGTTGAGCAGTCTGTTTAATTCTGTCATAATCAAGATGTTACAATTGTTATCTGTATTATATAAAGCTGACCAAGTATAAGGAGAAGGGAGAGTGGGTTAAGTAGTTAGTATAACAGTTACTGAAAAATGTCTGGCTCAGTTGTCCTGGGTTACAGTGTATTCTATTACCATGAGCTCTTGAGATCAGGTGTAACTATGTTCCTTGCCTCCTCCCTCTGGACTAGCTTCTGTTAATAGGCCCAACCATGCCTTGCCACATGACTCATAAATAACTTGCCCCTGGACTATCTCCTGCTAATGGGCCATCAGTGCCTTGCCCCATGACTCACCATCCCATTGTGAGATGCTCCGCCCAGGGGGAAGGAACCAAGCATTCCCACCGGGATAAAATCTGGGGATTGGAACAGCACAGGCAGACTTACCTACTGGGATCCCAGAGGACAAGATCTACACAATCCCCACTGGACCTTCCAAGGAAGACCAGACCCTCCTACACCACTGCTGGACCTTCAGAGAAAGACCAGACCCTTCAACAGAACCATCACTCCAGGAGGACTGCAGTCACCATTTGATTGGGCTGTTACCAACCCCGGGTTATCAGGGGGTCAGGTTTGTGCTCTGACCTTGTCAGTGGGTTGGTTTTTTTGCGCTACTGCATTTATTTTATTTTTCCTATTAAATTGTATTTCTGACTTGGAGTCTCTCACTAGTTTGCTTTCAAACTAGTACATCAGTTTAGTGGACATATGCCTGGTAGAATTTTGTGCACACTTGGAGAACTACTTACCAAACTACAGAGTTCAAAAAAAAGAAGAAGAAATAATAAAGGGGTTCTAACAAAGAAAGAATACAAAAGAAACCCGAGAAAAAGGCAGCAAAACATAAGTATTACATCCAGGTAAAATCCACTACTGAGGATGACAGTACAAGCTGTATTCCCATCTATGGCTGGGTCTGGTCACATCATGAATCAATCAGTTTTGCCAGATGAGATGCTGATGTTGCAGAAGATGGTGAGAATAGTAGTCAGAGCGGTACAGTTTTCCTTTCCACTTCAGTTATCCCAAATATTTTATTTTTTCTTTGCATCACTCTTTGAAGGAACCAAAACAGATTAAGGATTTGCCTCTTGTCATTATTTTATCCCTCATTTAGGCTTCCTTCTCTATGGATTTGTTTTGGTCCATTGATTTCCAATTCTTTTCTCCTTTGCTAGTAAAAGATGATCATAATGCAGTCCTTTGTGAAGCTAGTGCATTTTTTTGTTTGAAAGAATGCAGATGTTTTGTCCTTCATTTCAGAAATGACTTTATACAAAAGGATGAAATTTGCCAAAGTCTTAAAAGTACAGGCCATGATTCAAATGGTTCATAAGCAACTTAGTCATATTTCAAAATGTTACCCACAGTAATTAAATTAGAAGGGATCTGTCATATACTAAGCATATTTCACAGAATCACAGAATATTCTGAGTTGGAAGGGACCTTTGTGTGACACTATTTTAATTGGTAAAGATTAATGGACACAATCCTGTGTTAAAAAGGGGAAGAATATTGCAACCTGGTGATGAATGGCCTGATGACTTTTTTTTTTTGTATTTGCAAAGATTTTGGTTATGTGGTTGTCTTTTCCTCTTTTGTGATTGAATCATACTGGAAAAAGAATCAGTCATTAGTATGTTTCACAGCCTATCTCCTCTGTCTGACTCCTAGGTGATGTATGAGTACATTTGTCGCAGTAAAGAAAATTATTACAGTGAAGTTTTTCTTTAATGTTCCAAACATCTTGTGATTTGGGTAATGCCAATTGACAGCAAAGCCCAGATCTGTAAAGTTAGATGTTCTGTCTGCTGGCTTGGCAAGGTTGCAAAATGTGATATAATGTTTTCTACTTTTCTCTCTTAGTCATCTAGTATGATATTTGCAAATTGCTAAATGACTTAAAAGTAATTAAAATGTAAATTGAGAGAAGTACTATCTCTTATGGGGAAAACCAGATGACTACAGGGTAAGTGGGAGGTTTATTGTCTTTAGAGCTGTAATTTTTAAGAACTTTTATCAGTCAGCTCTTCTGGACAGAATAAGTTTTGCGATCAGCAGGGATGGCACTAAACACATCAAGGTGATAGAAGTCACTTAGGGAAATAAACTCCATAAGTTCATTAAGTTATAATCCATATCTATCAATTTCTGCACTAAAATTATAATATATATAATTTTCAGTTTGGTAATTTCATGGTTTATGTGATTCATATTTGAATTAGTCTGAAGTTAGTCTACCAAACTGTAAAAAAATTTGTGCCAAGTTGAAAAGTGAATACAGAATAACTATAGTGCATTGCTTATCTATTTAAAAATTAAAAGGACACATACAAATTAATAAAAAAATACCTATCAGGATGCCTGCCTACAACTCTAAATGCCCTAAAATAATTAGATGATTTTAGGCTATGCCTGTATGAGAAAGTATAGTTGCACAAAAGGAGTGGGTGCATAGGGTGCAATCGTTGGCATTTAAAGACTTGGGAGGGCTTACAATGGACCAGATAAGGTATGATTCCATGGGACTCCTCCAGCCAGCAAACTGAGTGCAGGAACCATGATCCTAGGGTACCTCTTCTGACAAAGAAGGGATCAGGAGATTCACAGCAAAACCACAATGAGATGTGAGCTAGAGCACTCTTGCAGCAACACCCTTGAGGTCCTAGTAAACCCACGACTACATGAACAATTTTTTAGCCAGTTGCACAGGTTTCTATGGCCTAGAAAGCCTTTTCTCAGGCTTTCACTAGCAGATATTTCTCAAGCTGTGCTAGGAAACCCACAAGTACTGCCAGGAACAGACAAAGATGCTGGATGTCCCTGAAAGCCTTAGAGACCCTGTCAGATACTACTCATATATGTGAAAGATCTTATCCAGCATACAAGACTGTTGTCCTTGTATGCTTTTGCAAAATCTGCTTCATTTTATAGCTATCATTGGGAGTTTGGGGAGTGATGGCATTGAAAATACTGCCAAGTTTTTAATTATGTTCATTCCACTGTTCGGTCTTCAGCTATGCAAAACTCCCAGGAGTCAGCCATATTTTAGAAAATGTTGGCTGGCATATGCTTGCTATTAAGTACAAGTGGATGCTAGTAAAATTACCTATATATCTGTTAGACGTGTTTAAGGACCTTTCTAATTTGAAAATTCAGGGGGCTTAGAATAATTTTTATGGAAATAAAATATAGTGACACTTGCCTGGTTTTATAAGTATTTACAAGAGCTTTTCTGAATTAGTGCTTTCAAATATGCCTTAACTGTGCTAATATAAAAGTTAAACTTTCCATATGATTAATATGACATTTTTAGTAATCAAATAACCAGTCTGTTTGTGATGAGACTATAATTTAGATATTTACATGTGTCCTTTTTTGTCTGAGAATAACAGAATTTGTGTTTGGATAGCTCATCTACACAGTTCCACTAATTGAGTATTAAAAACTGAGAGAGAATAACTTCAACATTGCGTGGGTTTTTTCCTCATCAAAGCAATACATGAATGAATTATTTTTCTAAGACTTGAGACCTGAAAGTGACTTAATATTTGATTGTTCTTAAAATAGTTTGAAACAAATCAATAGACTTTAGCCATGAACATCAGTCTAATAAAGTATGTGTGTGTGTGCGCCTGTGTGTAAGTAAATAACCTGGAAATAAAAATAAATGTTCAAAATACAGCTATTGCCAGCAGCTATTATCCAGTAGCCTAAAGTATGAAATTCTCAAAAAATTATGCATGCATTCAGTTCTTCATTGTTTTGCTCAAACCAGCTCATGACAGAATTTTAAATAACTAAAGGCAATTTTCTGAAATTGCTGTCTGGGTGGTGAGGTGAGAGTAAGGGCAGTGCACATATAACAAGTTAGCAGATATTTCCAGGTTTTCTTTCACAACATAATAATAGTAATTTATACCAGGCGGAATGAGTTTTAATTGAACATCTTTCAAGCTGCAGTACATGGAGTAGTTTGGATTAATGTTAGCAAATGTGGAGAGCTAATGCTCAGTTTCAGAGCGTGCAGTAACTTTCTGTTTTATCAACATGCCAGAGTGGAGCTTACAGCATATTTGGCATATTTACATATTCATAATACACTGTTACTGTGCAGATTCTACAATGTCACATTGGCACTACATGGTGAGAAAATGCAAAAGCAAGTTAACATTATGACTGTTTATAATCTCCAATATTTTTCCAATTGTCTTTATTTACAGATGGCTTCTTAGGCCAACAGTTTGCACAATAACTAATCAAACTAATTTGTTGCTGGCTCAGAATGTAATGCTTTGATTAGAAAGTTTACTTTCAAATCTATATTATCCATATATAAGCTAAATTGTAGTGCAATTTTTAATTGCTCCATGCAGTTCAAGTTGGCAGAATTATGGATGAATACTCTAGAGAGAAAAGAAAAAAGACTTAGGTTCAATGCTTGGAGTTTTGGAGTTATTCACTCCAGCAGAGGTACTGAAACCACAGATATACAAATGGCAAGATGCTTATTCCACAGATGTAGCCTAAAACTAAGCCAACCATATTCATTCCAGTTCACTTATAAAAGCAGCAGCCTCTCTGTGTTGTCATTGGGTCCCCATTCTTTTGTTCAAGGAAATCAGCTGTTTCAAGATCCATGTTGTACTTAGACATTTTTGCTCACTAAGGGAATGTTGTGATTTATTTAAATAATGTGTCAATGTCTTCCTTTGATTTGTTTTCAGTCAGCACATAGCAAAATGTGCTGCTGTTCTTACACTTATTTAAAAGCACAGAGCAGACACATATATACATATGTGCATGTTTATTTATGGTTGTATATACATGTACATATACATATATATATTTCATGGAGTGTTTCAAGAAAAGAAAAGGCACAAGATCAGTATAGTATCTTATGTTCAAACAAATGTGTTAATTTGAATTGCAATAGGCAAGACTGCTTGATTGTGAGAAGTGCAGTGCTTGGGAAAGCAATATGTGCTCATACTCTGTTAAAGCATATTCTGTTGGGAGGAAGCAATGGCCCTGGACTGTGATTTGTCTCCCTTTCACTCTGTCAGAGAGTTTCCTGCTTTCTTCTTTGTGAAAAGCATGCAAGAATATTTCCAATGGATTACTTCTTACTGATGAATGAAATGTAAAAGAAGGCACAAACGTGATTAGTGTTGATAAATCTGCATTTGAGTGGACAAACATAATTCTCAGGTTCTCTCAGCAATCACATAATTTTTACAGTATTAAAGCTACTATTATTTATCCTTACATTACTATATGATTTAAAGTGAACACTTCTTGGAAGAATGAATATGTAGTTACTATTTTAAAGTATTAATTGCAGAAGAACCAAATACCTTTCTTTCAGTCTATGGCACCTACTTTTATTTCTTTCAAGAGCAGAATATTAGGAGCAGAAAATGTTGCTGTTAATCCTCTTCTGATTTCAAAATTTATGTGACAGTGAATGTAATTAATCCATTTTCTCATTACTTTTCCTGAGAAAATATGCACAGGCATGAACAAGAAACAGCCTTGACTTGATAAAATAATATTTTAAACTCAGTTTATAAAACTTCAAAATAATGCTTCAGAATTTTAAAAAATCTATCAAGTGGTTTAAATTTTTCGTGCCTCTGTAGCTTTTCTCTTAATATAGCATTAGAGTAGCTGTGTCAGATTAAAAAAGGCAAATGTAGATGTCTGATTAATTCATGTTTATTTTGATCACATCATGTTACATCAGACCAGAACAACATAACACGAAGTGACAGAAAGGCAACTTAATCTTAAACTATGCTCTTCACTCACAGTCAGAAGTATGAACTTTTGGAATGAAAATCAAATTAATTGAAAGTTCATCATCCCCTTCCCTTCATCATCCTTTCCTTCATTTTTCAAAGATAAATAAAATGTGGTGGTGTTTTTCGGAAAAACTTTCATGGGAGAATGCTAGAGAAAAGAAGCTGGACAGAAGAAGAACAAGGGAAACTATAGGGCATTACATTGCTATTTGTCAAAAAACACTTTGTATGCTGCAGAAGGCTTCCTAAAGATGATTATATTAAGAGTAGCTAAGCCTTGCTTTTGCTTTATATTTCCAGTCATTTTTAAAATGTAGAGTTTGATAGCAATGACCATCTGTGGCATTCAAAGCCCATTAATTTTATTGCAGATATAAGTATGTACCAATGACTTATGGAAGGTGACTGTGGCCCAAGTTAGGAAGACCGGCTTTTCAATTCTTTTCAGATGTCTAAAGATGTGCCCTGATTAATTCCACCTTGCTGAAGCAAGAAAGTTTACAATATTCAGGTAATTGAATCTATCATAATGGAAATAAATGGCAGCACCTGCATGCTGAGCAAGTCATGACCTGGATATGGTTCTTTTCCGAACATCAAGTGATGGCTCCTGGAGCAGTGAGACTCATCTCCTGGAGAGCTCAGGTAAGTGTCTAGAGTTAAGTAAACTAATCCAGAACTGTCTTGAGCTTAGGCCATTAAACACTACCAAACCTATCTCAGGACTAGTTTCAATTATCCAGCCAGAAAAAGGCTGGCATGTACATGCCAAGTCCAGGATGCTCCTGTTGTTCCAGAGTGGTTTGTAGTCACTTGGAAATTTTTCCTTCCTGTCTGTTTCTATCTTCATGTGTCACTAAGTCAGAGGTATAAGAAGTGTATGCAGGTATGTGTATTCTTTCCTGTCCTCAATTTGCAGCGGCCAATAATGTTGACACTAAAATAGGCTACAGAGAATTCCTTTGTTTGGTGCTGAGAAAGATCAGAAATTGATGGATACCTTCTCACCAAAGAGTAAAGCTATACGCAGTGACTATTCTGTGTTATATGAAGTAATGTGTACACTATACTGCTATTCTGGTAGTTATTTCTCAGTGGAAACATTCATTATTATCCAAGGCAAGCATTTTGTCCTGTGAGTCACAGCCTGGACACATGACTGAAATAGGCAAAATATCTGCTCTCTCAATTTTATCTTGTAATAGATGAAAATACACAATAGGTGTCACACAGATAAAGTTATTGGTTTAGTAACAATCTGTTCTTAATTCTGATGTATAGCACTTGCAAAAGACACACAGAAGTGTCTAGGTAATGTTTTGTAAAATACTGGGTTCCAAATCTGCATCAATTTCTTTTGACTGTAGTGAGACTTAGAAAGCTACATTTCTGCGTACTGCCTTGAAAATTTAGGGGCAGATGTCATGCAGCAGAGAGCAAACAAAGCTGTCACTGGCTTAAGGAGATTTTGTCAATGCTGTGGTGTTGGTGACATATTTAAACAGCTGAAGAAACTAGCACAGTCCTTTATTTCTGATACCAGTTTGACAAATTTGACTGTCTCACCTTTGCACATCTGCAGCTTTTCCTAATAAGTTTTTCATATCCAGATACTGCTTATAAGTGCTCTTTTCCCTCCCTTGTAATATTTACATCAGGAGGTAGCAGAGAAATAAATATTTTCTCACAGGCTTTTGATGACATTTCCTGTCAGGAATCATGCAGGCAAACTCCTTCACTCTTTTTCATTCTTAAATATGAATTACTGTAGATTGTCAAACACTATTGTCTATTTATTCCAGAGGCCATGATCTCTATGGATAACCTAGATATTTCTTAGAGTTCATTAACATTCTTTGTGACTTTTTTTAGCAATGACCATCAGGTCACTGCTTAAGGATGATTAGCTGGAAGGTACCAAAATACAATGCATAGCTGAAAACCATTGGCTCCAGGTTCTTTTTCAAAACAAAGCAATTCCCTTTCCTCTAAAAAATATTCAAAACCTCAAAAACACAACAGAATCTTGAGAGACAAAGCCAGTAAGTTTAAAATAGTTTGATATAAAGCTCTTATATTTGATAAATTATAAAGAACTTGTGCACTGTATACAAGTTTGATTAACATTCCATCCATCTTAAAAGGTCTTTCTCCTACTAGTTATTAATTCCTTCACAACAGGTGTGCATTAAATATACTCTTCATGCATAAACACCATCTGGAAAAGAGTGAGTAGAAATAAAGTAAAAAACAGCTGCTATAAAAGAAACACAATGGAAGAAACATAAATTTTGCTTACAATTTCTGTTTCCATTTTTTTTCCTTTGCAGCATATTCATGGGAACATCAGAACATTGAACACCCACTGTGATAATATTTTAATGGGAAAAACCCAAGTCAGTTGAAAGGTAAGTATTCTGCTACTCTTATATGACAAAGTCAAAGCAATTTATTTCCAAAAAGCATCTTTTGTGTAAAGTACCTCAAAATTACCCATTCTGAAACATAAAATAATAAGATGGCATTCACAGGAACATCTTCAGTGGACTTTTTATAAAGACAACAAGCCAAAATAAATGAAATTGGAGAAACTTGCTCACAACATGTATATGAATTTCCCAATAACCCTGAAGGTAAGTTCAGATTTACACTGTGAATCCTTTTCCTTTAGTCCTGGCTGAATAAAAATAAGAGTTTCAATGAATTTTAATTTAACTGATATTGGTTTTTCTTTTTTTGTTTTGTTTCCTTTATATGTATACACTGCTATTATCACTCATTCTTTTCATTTGTTTTGGTTATAATAACATGACCATAGTCGTCTGACTATACCTAAGTAATTAAAGGGGAAAAAAAAAGTCACATAATGCAACGCTTAATTATGTTCTACCATATCTAATAAAAAATATGAGTTGTTAGTAGTGGCATATTTATCAACTACTTATTCCTTCTGTAAACAGTTTGGGAAAAAAAAAAAGCTTTTTCTTCAAATCCTTATTTTATGAAAAGATGGGATTGATTACCACGTGAGAAGACATATATCTTTTGCCATCTGTAAATCTGTTCCAGCAGAGCACAGAAAGAAGTCATGTGACTTGGTGACCAGATGCACTTTGACTGACCTTCTATGTGCAAATGTCATGTCTGGTATTTCTTTACAATTTATGCTCCTTTTTAACAGCTAAACAAGGCAGATAAGCAATACTGACATCCTGTATATTCAGGAGGCATGACTGAGACCCAAAACATTTTGTGCATCTTCATTACATATTTCTAGCTGAAACTTAATTTCTAATAGTTTTTGAGTTATATAGACAAAAATTAAATTGTAAAATATTTAAGAATTTTTCTTGAATTTTTGAGAACTAAACATTTCTGTGAAAGCAGAAAGGAAGAAGATTCACTTTGCATCATATGGTCATAAGATGAACATCCTCTAAAATATTTCAGATTAATTAGATGCATTTCCCCAGCTTCACTTTAATTCTCTATTAGACATGATTTTCAGTCCCAAATGATTAGCTATTTCCATAACTGGCCAGTTTGTGAATATCTATAGCATAGACTACAATAATCCAGGTCATTGCTCATGTATTTTTCATAAGAAAGAACTATAATTTCTTGGCAAATTACACAAGCAGCGACTATTACAGGTCTTCTAATGGTAATGCTTGCATCTGGCTTACATATTAAGTTATTTAATTTTGATGTACTTATAAAAAACTCTTACAACAGACTTGACTTTAATGCTAACTTATTTTGTGGATTTTTTTCTGTGTTTTGTTTTTAATGAAAAAAGTCCACAGAATTGTAGAGGTGATGCTTGCAGATGACTGAAAGATATTTTATGCATTTATAATGGCTCCAAGAACTGGTGAAATTAGACATCAGTATTTACCATATTACTATCTAGTAACTTAGCAGAAGGTGTGGAAATGTATATGTTTGCCAATACAATCAACCAGGTCATACCAGGTCATTTTATGTAGGAGATAGATCTAATAGTCTCGTGGGTAAAGAGTAAAATTGCAAATAGAGAGTTATTAAATCAAGCTTAACTATATATTTAGATTATTCTGTCATGGAAGATCTGTGAGGGTGATGAAGCTGGACATCTATGATTACTTGAACCATCACTTATTTTCTTCCTTTTGTATTATAGATAACATTAGGTTTAATTTTGAAAATAATCAATCCTGAAAAAAAAAAATCCATTGCAATACATATTTGTATATAGAGTGCCAAAATATGATTCATAGTGTCTGTTGTGAGTAGCTCCTGCTGGATAAGCAGCATGGGGGACACTAACTAAGTAAGAAACCCAAACAAGTGACAAAAATTCCTATGATCCCTCTGGTGACAAGCAAGCAGACATGTAGGCAGGACTCAAGGATGTGAGTGAGAAAGACATTTGTCATAGGCACTAAGTTCTAAACCAAGAGCCAGTCTGGAGGGGAGACAGTCCTTTAAGGACGGAAAGGTCTGGGAGGTTGCCTTTTTACATACATTTTTATCACCCACCTTAGCAGGTCTGTTCCACTAAAAAAAAAGCTTCAGTTTTGATTCTGTCTTCAATGAAAGCTTATCTTTAGAGTGTGTAAGCTTTTCATGTGGCTTCTGTTATATTTGGTTTAAGCAATATTAGACTTACCTAGAAGCTCTGGCTGATTCAAGGTCTTATCAGAGTTGCATTTAACACTTTTTTTTCAATTCAGAAATAGATTTTAAAAAATCCACTTGGACATGCTTTCCAAGGTTTTATAGACACAGACTTGCCTCCACAAGTTGTGATTAGTTTAAATAAAAAATAAAGTGCATTTGGAAGTGTTTGGAATAGTTATTTATGAAGAAATACAGCTGATACTCTGACATTGTGTCAAACTTTGCTGAAAAGAAGAAAATTTGAAAATCAAAATATTTAACTTGAACTACTTTTTTATTCACTTCAAAGAAAGCGTTCAAGACTATATTTACACATATCAAAAAATGAAGCAAAACTGATCTTTTGTCTGAGATTGATCAGCTGTTTTGTGCCAAATGCTTAGTTCTTGGTTTTCAGCTACTGAACTTGCAAGTTAGTGTCTCAGCTGTAAGAGGTAAGTATTCACACATATATAAGCATATGGCCACTTGGAAATAGCTATTGTTTAATTTTGCTGTAAGTTACCTTTCTCTTGAAAAATCATATGTCAGAAAAAATACATTCTGGAATTCCTGGTTGTACATCAGATTTTCATAATTTTCCGGTTTGCCAGAATCAAAGGACTTCTGAAAGAAGCATTTTTACTCTCACTTTTTGTGCCCTAGTCACAAGGAAAACAGATAAAGAAGATTGCGCCAGAATCCTGATTCCATGCACACTGCAAGCATTTTTTTCTTCCTACAGATTTCAGAAGCATACTATTTATTTTATTTCAGATGGGTTTTTGTCATTGGTCAGAGTCCAACAATTTTAACATGGGAACATTTTTTCAGATACATGTAAATCCAGTTTTTGAAAGCACTTCACTTTCCCCAAAGTTTTCTTCACTGGCAATCATTAGTTTCATATTCTACTCCAATGAAGTCGTCTAAAAAATTTACCCTTAGGACTATACCTCCCATTGTTTTCCTTGAAAAAGTGAAGCCTTTTAAACATTTTTTAAAATTAAATGTTTTTTAAAGTTTTCTCTGTTCCCATTAGTAATGCGTCCCTTGTATTTCCTTCTCTTTCAGCAAGGTCAGTGTCTTCTCTAAGGCTACTATGAGAGACTCAAAATTACATAGTATAATTCAGTAAAGCTTATGCTACGTGCTGGGAGCTATTTTTGTCCTCAATATGGTAGAGAGGATTTGACCAACAGTTTGCTATCCACCTGCCTGTAAAACACAGAACTCACTGCGCTTCTGCAGCAGCTCACCAAGAATCCTGTTCATAAAATATCTTCATGACTTCAGAGTTTGGTACAAGTAAGGTGTCAATTGATAATCATAATGGTAGAACACAGCCCTGCAACAGCTTAGAAAATGAACATGCTCTACCAGTGAAACAGAAATTAATTAATGATGGGTTCTGGTTTGCTACAGAAGGTGTGAATAACTGTATTGATCCCAAACCCAGTGGCCTGTATTTACATGGTATACCTGAAGACTACTTTCACAGTAGAAACATGCAAAATTAAAGGGCTTGGGGATGGCTTCAATCACAGCAGAATAGTTCTACCTACCAGATAATCATTTTAATGTGTGACTTGATATGAAAAACAACACTCAAGTTTCCAAATCACTGTGAATCAAGTGACATACTGCATAAAATAAATATGCAACGGAGATAAAAAAGTATATTTAACATTATGTGGGCATGTATGGCTCATTGAATGCTTTCACACTTTTCATGTGATTTCTTTGAAAAAGCTATGAAATAGAGTCTATGAGGGAAAACCTTTTTATAATAAAGTATAAAAGAATTACTGATGGATAGTAACTGACAACCAGATACTAAAATGAAACTTTAAAATTGATTAGATCATAAAAATAACCAAAAAAAGAGATATCTATGTCTTTACTTAAGAAAAACAGGTAGATTCCCTAGTGCTACTATAAGTCATAAATAAAATAAGTTTATTAATCTTATATAGCAGACACATGAATGAGCAAAGCTATTACTGTACTAGGTGTTTTCTCCCTAATATTTCAGCAGTATCATGGTGACTTTATCTGGGAAAATCTAGCATAATATTTTACCTACAACTAACAAATGGACACAATCTCGAACGCTTTATGTACCAAAACAAACTGCATATTATTTTTCTGACTTAAATGAAAATAAAAGCACATCATTACTCTTAAACCACTTTTTTATGTAATGCTCTTTAAGCACTCCCCTTGAAAATTGCTTTTGGGTTGCAGTCAGAGCACTGCTGCTGTTTTTTGACCATGATATTTTCTGTTGCTAGCATGATAAGACACCTTTACAGTTTCATAAACAGTAGGAGTAAAGACAATTTATGATGTGGGAAATCTGGAAAACTTTGATATCAAACATTTTTGGTTTGTTTACTCCTAACATTAAACCAATACATTCTAAAAATGGAATCTGATTCCCTACAGCATAACCGATGCTTCTTACATTAGGGGCTACTCTCACTATTCTAGTATCTACACTTTTTTTTGTTTGTTTCTTAGTATAAATCAAACTCATCAATGCTTCCACTGCTTCTTGAATCTTGAAAAGTCTTCTATATTTTTTGCACAGGACAAAAGAGAAGCCTTTTTAGTATGTTTGAAGCAATTTTGTCATGTTATTCCTGAAAAAGTAGCACATCATTTCCAGAAAGCATTCAGTGTCTGGTGCATGCAATAGAACAATCTTTGGCTTTGTGATTTTAAATGTTTTACTGTATATCTTTGATGGTATCTTATAATGCTTTTATTTAGGATAAGATTTGTGATTTCAGCTATTTCAGTTCACCTGTTCTCTTTGTTCCCACACACTCTCCAGAGATCAATTCAAATACTTTGTTGAAGAGAATAATGCTTTTACTTTGATTAAGTGCTCACATTTATATAGAGATGTTTTATTTAAGGTGAAATTTTCTTGGGTGCAGAATACTTCCTTAACAGCTTAAGCTTTCCTCTCAGAAAATCTTTAGACCTTGAGAAGGCACAAACGCCTCGTCAAAATGGATTCTCATTTTCTGTTACAACAAATGCTTTAATCCTTGGTATTTAAAAGGAAACCTTTCATGAGTACCAGCACAGCAGTGACATATCTAAGGAAATGGCTTTCTTACTGAACTGGCTGTATCTTCTGAAGTAGAACTCTCTTAGTATTTGACTGATTTATTGCATAAACTCAAATTATTTGTCAATTGTATCTGTAATTCAGGTTTAATTTCTAACTTTAAAAATGAGTGAATAAGAAAGAATGAAGCACAAGTTGCTGAAGTTTCCTAGAAAAAAAATTAATGTCTGAGTATCTTGGGGCAATCAATTTTTATTTAATCTTTCTTATTTGTATTAATAAGTCTTCAATTAGACAGTTCATATTTCAGTTACACTAATAAATTACTGGTTTTACACACCTGGTATTTCCTTTAAACTGATAAGGAGATTTTGGGTGTAACAGAAACTACTCAAATATCTTGACATCAGATGTCTAGATGTCTTTTAATACACCTTACTGGTTTGTTAATTGTGTTTAGGTCATCAAGTACTTTGAAGTAGAAATACCAGTTTGTTTTAGCTCAGTTAAGGAGGAAACTAGCTACCAAAACGTGTCACAGAATTTCAGAATCATAGAATGTTTTGGGCTGGAAGGGACCGTAAAGATCATCTAGTTCCAGCCATGACAGGAACACCTTCTACTAGATCAGATGGCTCAAAGCACCATCCAGCCTGGCCCTGAACAGGGATGGGGCATCCACAACTTCTCGGGACAACCACTTCCAGTGCCTCAACACCTCACAGTGAACAATTTCTTTGTAATATCTAGTCTAAATCTACCTGTCTTGGGGTGACTTTATGAAGTTTTATCCCCTATCGCCACTCTATACCCAAACATGAATCTTGTGCCTTTAAAATTGGGTGCGAGAGAAAGAAAAAAAAAGCCAGGTGAAATTTTCAAAGCAATTTTGTGTTCAAGGACATAGACACACACTCCTCCTTCTGTGGTGGCAAGAGCAGAGGAAGCACCCTTCCTTTTTTTTTCCAAGCTTTTCGGCTTTTTCTCGGGAGAGATAGAGAGTTAAAATTCTGTACTAGTTTGAAAGCAAACTAGTGAGAGACTCCAAGTCAGAAATACAATTTAATAGGAAAAATAAAATAAATGCAATAGTACAAAAAAACAACCCACTTACAGAGTCAGAGCACAACCTGACCCCCTGTTGGTCAGGGGGTTGGTAGGAGTCCCATTAAATAGTGGCTGCAGTCCTCCTGGAGTGATGGTTCTGTTGAAGCAGTGATTCTGTAGAAGGGTCTGGTCTTCCTCTGGGAATCCAGTGGAAAAAAAGGCTGCTTGTGGTGTTCGAAATCTCAGATTATATCCAGGATGGAATGCTTGGTTCTTCCCTCTGGGTCGAGCATGTCCCAATGGGATGATGTAATTTTATCAGCCATGTGGTGAGACTAGATGGCCCATTAACAGAAGATAACCCCTGGAGGGAGGATGGGTCATGGGAGAGATAAAGAACTCTGGCTCACCTGTTTTCAATACCTGTTCCATTAACAGAAGATATCCCTGGAGTTTATCAGCGAGGAGTCACGAAAGAGTTGGGGGAACACTGTCCCACCGGTTTTAACAGCTTATGAAGATGGTGATAGAATAGATACTTTTGGGCACATCTTACATTGTAACCTAGGACAAATTCTTTGCTGTTTAGCCGGCTCGATAGCGGAGGTAAGAACTTTCTGGGCTGTTCTGCTCTGGTCCGGATCACCCGCACCGGGAGGCCCACACTATGGCCTGGAGGGGCCACACCCCAGCTACGGAGAGAGAACAGCCACACCTACAGAAGGACTCTGAAATTTACCAGGTTCTCTCCACAGCGAGAGGTTTTATTATTTAGCATTATTCTTTTCCCGTGTGTTTGTTAAATAAATAGGTTTTTTTTCCCTTCACTTTCGTCCGGGGAATATTTCTTTCCTGAGCCAGGTGGGGGAGGGGTGGCTGTAACCTGCCTTCTGTCAGAGGACGTTCATTTTGGGCATTCCTCAGAATTTGTCTCAAACCGGGACACTACCCTCTTTCAGTTTAAAGCCATAAACCCTTTTCCTGTCACTACATGCTATTGTATAAAATCCCTCTTCATCTTTCCTTGCAGGCCCCCTTTAGGTACTGGAAGGCTGCTCTGTATCTCTTATATAGATAGGGATTATAGAAAATCAGAAAGAGATACTTTTTTACTCTAACAGATGCCAAACTGAACACAGAGTTGAGTTAAAACTCTAGTTAATGTCCACAGATTTAGATGACCCCGGTTTAGACTTCAGGTCAGTCTTTGTGACCTATCTTTAAACAAGACAGTATTGAGAATATTGAATTTCAGTTGAAATGAAAGCATGAAAGAATACATAGAGGGAAACAATATATTTCTAATTCTTTTCTATGCATACTTTTCCCATGCTTACTTTTGTTTGAGAATTTCTCTGAATCAGGGAAAGAAGTATATCAAAAATTTATTCTGGAAATTGTCTGAAAGCCTCTCATATCAACTAGCTAGTTAGGAAACACTCATTATCTGAAATTCCAATATAGATTCTTTCAAGTCCAGTGTAGCACTTATTAATTACCTGCATAAATATATATTATTGTGTGTTTATATCAGATTGCAAAGAGTGATGTTTATTATATAACAGTATACATTAGACTTGTTGACCTGTGTACTCACATGAATTTACAGCTAGGTTTAATTTATTTTTTTGTGTTGTGTTCTAAATAATTTCACATAGAGCATAAGAGTGAAGTTTCTTTTCTTCCAGAAGCACAGTTTAAACACATATTACTTGCAAAATATCTAAGAGAAAAGGGAAATTCCATTAAAAATAACTATAATAATTATTCTCACCACAATTTTTTTCTCTTAAACCCATAGTAGCTTCCTAAGCTGAGTGGAAGAATCTGAAAATAGAAATGCCTAGATCTGTGTCCTGGAGATTATGAAATCCAAGCAGTTTTACATTAACTTTGTGACATCAGATGGTGTAATCAAAACTTGCTTAGTATTCTACTGTTTTACTTAAGGCTATCTAAGATGCTTAATTTTTCTGAATCAAACCAAGCCCAGGGAATAGCATTCTAGATGCACATAATAGCTGAGAACTTGGCTAAAGGTAAGAAGAATTAAAAGAAATTCCACAATTAATTCTTCATCCAGATTTTGTTACTCTATTTAGGTAAGAGGTCACTTTATCTACTCACTGCCAGGAAAAGTTAAACAAGCCAAATTTCTGCTATAATTGCAGTTTCATGGTCTGAACATGATATCACTGAGACCAAGATCTTAGAAATTAGAGAAGTGAATTTGACATTCATGTGGCAAGGAGATATTTCTGCTGTATTAGAAAATGGCGCTTTTTTTAAGAAAAAAAAAGATAGCAAAAGGCATAGCCTTTGTGCCCCAGGGCACAGGTTCACCCTCAGCTGATGATTAGGAAGTGAGTCAGTTAATGCACCATCAGCTATAGAGACTATTCTCGCTGTTTCCACTGAAGTGAGTAGGCCTAATTTCTGGTGGGAATAAAATGCTGAACTACAGAGATCTTCGGTCTGATTTTTTACGGTGGCCCTGGTATTTCATAAAAGCCCTTTCCCATTCAGTCCTAAGATACAGTTTTAAAGGGTCATTTGTTAACTCTGTCTGCAAACATGTAAGGGCACTTGAACCAGTGGAGCTCCAATTCCATCCAGAAGAATTAAACCTTACTAGAGGCTTTTAAAATAATTAATAGTCTGAGTAAGTTCATTATCATTTAAGATCTATTTTAGCTACACATATTAATATTCTGTTTTTGTTGCAAGGCTATTTAGATACTGCCATTCATTGATAATAAGTCATTTATTCCTCATTAACTGTTAGAATGGATGTAGATACTCATTATAGCAAGACAACAGACTCATTTAACTGCACACAGTACTTGATTATACACACGAACACTGACTGGAATGCAAATTTCCTTCTACATAAGTCTCATCTTGTTTGTTATTCTCACCATGGGATAAAGTATCTTATCTTATCTGCTGTCCTTTTTTTTTGTTTGTTTTTTAGTATCTGTCTTAAATGGCAAGGAAGAACATAATAAAGATTGATGATAATCTCAATTTGGGTAAACAGTGGCACAGCAAATAAAGGTTTCCTCACATAAACTGCTGTTCAGCTTTAAAAATGTTCAGTGAAATCATGTGTCCTTGCTTGACAGTTCTCCTAAAATCAGTCCAATCTTAAAAGAGATGAGATTCAGATTTTGAAAATGTAAGGCTTTAACAAATACTCATTACACTTGTCATGGACACAAGCTTTTGTTTTTTCCTGAAACACTGATACTCTATGTCCCAGCTACAGAAATCAAAGGCCAGTCTCTCCCTGTCAAATGGAAATTAATTATATTCTCTGTCATCTTCTGCTCCACATTAAGTGTGATGAAAGTGATGACGTCTTTTACTCTGTATATTTGCGTTTTCTTTCCGTTTTCTTTTCAGTTTTACCTGTTTACATTTATTCAAAATCACTGTATAAGCAGAAGAACTGCAATCATTTTTCTGTTATTATTAAATATTATGGCACATCTATGACTGGGGCATTGTACAAGCCTTTTAGTAATGTAAGAAAATTACATCTTAGGAACAAACTGAGGCTTTGTGTGATGGGTAGGTCAGGTCTACTGCTCTATCTCATGAAAGGAGCTATGACTCAGTAACACAACTGCATTTTTTGATGCAAACAATATAAGATAAATTTGTGTTGTTTTTCCATGGCCTTACTCAAGGATTCCCCACTGCAAATATGTATATGCACATATTTTGCAAGGTATAGGCTCATTCCTAAGTAGTGTACAAAAGAACTTTTCTGTATGGTCAAAGATGTTTGCTCTTTTTGAAGGTAAATAGCTCTCTTCTTAAATGCAAACAGTGGCTCCGCATATTCCTCCTTGAAATACAGAGGATAGGTAACAGATCTATCCAAAGCAGCTTAAAAACTGGAAGGAGAACAGAATTATGTTTTAAAGAAGAAAAATACCTTCATCAAGTCAGTTGTCCCAGTTTTGCTGTTTGGCTGGTGGAAGGCCTTGCAGAGAAACTATCAGCTGCCTAGAGCAATAGTTCTTTCCCACTCTGAAATGAGAAAATTGCATTACTGTTTGCTACCAATTAACACTTCACATGCAGAAATTCAGGGTTTTAGTGTGGGTAAGGTCTTTTTATATTTCTTTCTGCATACTGAGGTGATCCCATTGAATCTGGCATCGTGTTATATGCATATCCAGACAATGTGATATCTACATGTGGTATTGCATTGGTATGTAATGTCACACATATATCATACATGTATAGTTGCCTATGACATATCTATACATGCTAACTTAAAAAAATTAGTTACTAAGTAATCATATTTTACCTTTTCTTTCACATTTGGGATTTATCAAAGTTGGACCATCTAGATTTTAAGAACAAAAGTCCCAGACAAACATTCTGAAGACTTTTACTTAGTAAGAAATCTGTGTGGTCAAAACATAATTTTACACTGCAGAATAGCTCCACTGGAAAAAGTTCAACTAGCTTTATTAGGAACCTTTGAACAGGAAGGAGACAAGACATTCAGTATCTTGCAGGACTAAACTGTCCAAAGGTCTATGAAACAAAGCCAGTGAAGAATATGCGGTTTATAGGAAGTAATACTGAAGTCTCCAAGTGCTTCTAATTTCTACCAGTTGAAACCAGTTTTCCTGATAATATACTCTCAAAAGGAAATCACATTAAAGACTTTTTCTGTCAACATTTGGATTTTCTATTCTATTGTAGAATATTTCTATTGCACTTCCTTTCACGTCCTTAGAAGTTTTTGTTTTCTAATGGCAATATATATTTTGGGGATTCTGTTACTGAGAAAAAGTTGTCAAATTAATGCATCTGTGAATAGATAATGTAAAAGACTACAAATACTTTTGAATCAGGCATTGGAGAGCAAGAAATAGACAATACCATAATTTGTCATAGATTCCATTGCCTGAACATTTTTTATACTATGTCATGCTTCCAGAATTATGCAAATGCATGTTTTATTAGGTTAATTCACTTGATAATTTAGATGGTAAAAAAACTCCTTAAGAATATCTAATATTTAAAAATCCTAGTAAGTAAACTACTACTACAAAAAAAAATTTTTAAGTGGACCACAAAACTGAAATTCCTGTTATTCCATGAATCTCCAAAAACCCATAGGAAACTATGTTTCATTATCCTAGTAAGCCATACTGAAACTTTCAATAAAGCAAATGCTATTTATACTTTTCTTTAAAGTGCACAGTTTAATTGGCAAAATGTCAAGGCTGATTCAATCAGATTGGTGGCATGATCAGTGACAACATTCTTCAAGTATTCTGATTCACATTAGAAATTGAAGACATATGTTGTGGGAGAAGATGCCTTAACAATGAAAATATTGTTGGTTCAGACAGATGGTACGTTTTTTAGTAAGGAAAATGAGAGCAAGAATATGACAGC
>VXAZ01008435.1:248750-261115 GCA_013399875.1 Gymnorhina tibicen | reverse complement strand
TATATATATATATGCATGTTATATACTTTGTGTTCAGCATTTTGCTGTCTATGGTATACAATATGTAATTCTGTGTAAAATAAATAATAAAAACTTAAACTTGTTCTGTTCAGAAAAATATTTCTTTGTATAATATTTAGATGTAATTAAACTCTGTAAGTGACACACAGAGAAAATTATAGAATCACAGAATCATTAAGGTTGGAAAAGACCTCCAAGATCATCGAGAGCGCCCTGTGTTCAAACACGGCTAGTGTGAAACCACGACACCCAATTAACCCATTATTTGGTTATGGGGTCCAGCTTTGTTGATGCAAAATACTTTTAATGTGTCTCCCAGAAGATTTACTTGTTGGTAATACAAGTAAACACCATGGCCCTTCAGGATTCCGTTAAATCACTCAAAGCAAATTATGCTCTACGCTTTATTTATTAAATATGTTTCTTATTTGCTCATGTGTCCTGAAGGCAATAAAATTTTTACAATTAAATTTAATTTACAGTTAAAAAGGTAATTCTGTTATAGTGTTTTCCTAATTTAAACAGTAGATTTATTGACAAAAAGAGAGTCCTCACATATATGTAAAAAGGAAAAAACAATTAGCATTTCAGGCATGTGTATGAAAACATTTACTAGGAAAATGTATCTAGACCAAGGAAACTTAGCTGTGATTATAGTCATAGCTGTTGGTCTACTTATATAGGCCCCATTTGTACATAAAATATTGAATTAAAATGTGCCTGTGTTTCAATCAAGTGTCATTTAAAAACTGCTAACTTGATATGTCATTCTGACAAATTAGATAATAGAAGAAACAGAGTATCTTTTTTTAAATTAGCATCTTGCCATCAGAGATTGTCAATTTTTAAGAAGTATAATCAAAACTTTTTTTTAAAAAGAATGCCCACATGCCATAGATAACACCTACAAAGATTTCCTAATGAAAATAGTGAAGAATGATGTATAAAGACTTTGATGGTTGGTTTCTCCCCAAAATATTGTGAAGAAATGAATGTTAGAGAATTATAGGTGGTTAGATTGTGCTGCTCTCTGTCCACGGTTGTCTGATGTGACTTCTTTCCTTGGGTGACAGAAGGATTTTAGGGCTTCCTTTTGTTCTCAACTCTTCTTGGAACCTCTGCATCACCTTCACAATAGTCATGCTCAATCTTGCTGCTTTCTTCTGATTTTTCTTTTCACAACTGTATTCTTTTCCAGTAATGGGTACTGAGTGCTATGGTTCAGTTTTAATTGTGAAGATTAGTAATCAGAAAGATGATGAGGATAACAGGACAAATGAAGTTTGTTCTGGGTGGCAAAGCGGCTGGGTTTATACATAACACTGGAAGGGCAGAGGAAAGGATTTTGTCAGCTGGAGCTGCAGTCTTGGTGTTCACAGTTTTAACAGAGTAATTTTGGACCCATGCAATGGAGAGTTCGGTTTGGACTAGTAATGATGTGCGGATTGGTTCTTTTCTTTTCCTACATAAAGGAAACTTTATACTGGATGGATCTAGCAGCTTAATCCATGATTAAGCCTAAAGATAAACGCTGTTGTGCACTCAGCAGGAAGTTCTTCCAGCTTCTACTTTCCAAAATTTTGGTGATCTTGGAAAGACTAATAGCAGCTCTCTATTTTTAAGCTTTGTATTTCCTTTGCTTTCCTTCTTCATGGTTCATAGTTGAGTCAGAACCTACTATTCAAATATAAAACCTTATCAAAAATTTGGAAAAGTTTGTCTGAAAAATCATTATGTGAAGAGAACAAAAGACAATAAGGACAGGAAATTGTGGGATAAATAAACAGCCTTGTTAGGGGAAGATGAGTTTCTGGAGAAGGAGTTCGAGAAACATTACATACAGGTGAAGTCACAAAATCATTTTTGTCTGGAGTGCTGAGAAGGGCAGGTAAAAAAGGGAGACATAATTACAACTGATGTTAGACACATGAAAAGTCCGTCAGCTGAGGGCACACACGGGTGACACAAAATCAGCAAATGAAAAGCGTGATTGCTTTGGGGAACACAGAGAGCCAGTTGCTTTAGATGCTAAGAAAAAGTTAGAGGTGAACAAAATTAGCAAAGGAAAGTGTTGGATGTCTTCACTGAGATCCAAGTTTAGTCAGTGAGAAGGAACTAGCCAGAGACAGTGAGGCTTATCAGATGAATTTCTGGGGGTCTGAATACTGAGCAAAGGATTTCTGAGGGGTAGAAGATTGGTAATGGAGCTGTGGGAGATTAAGAGATGCTTGTGTGGAGAGACGTGACAGAGATTTAAAGGAAGTATTTTTCTACCCTACATATAATTAGCTTATGGAAATTCTTGCCATGAAATAAGAAAGTAAAGAGCTTAGTGGGATTAGATATCTATACAGGTAGTGAGAACACAGGCAGTTACATTAGATGGGATAAAACTAATTAGGCCTAAAGCTTCTCATACCTGGAGGCATGAAGCAAGCAGTAATGGTAGGGGCTAGAAAGAAAGATCCCTAGACATGATTTTGGTGGACTGAATTCTGAAGTCTAGCCTGAACAGGTCCTTGATTAATATAAATCCTAAATGCCAGGCAGACCAGATAGATGGTCTAATGATCACATCTAGTGCCAGACTTATGGGGGTCATCAGAAGTGGTAATGATGATGGTCTGAATTGTTTAACTAACTGCATTGTTAAACAAATTTTCACTTTTCTGGTTGATCTAACAACTCTTCAAGTTATCTAAAACCAATAAATGTTATTTATAGACTTGATTTCAAGAACAAAACAGAACAAACCCCTCAAGAATAGGAGACTGGCAAACATTATTTTGGACTTGCATAGCTTTATAAAACTGATTTTGAAGGATGACTACAGAAAATAAACATGATTTTGATGTATTTGGGTATATTGTGACTATGCTAATAACACTGGAAATACAAGGAGGTTGGGTCAATTAAACAGTTTAGATAGTTTTAAGAATCTTAGGTAGTCCAGTTCACTCATAATTTATTCTCCATCTATTTCTGCCATTAAACGTAATGGTTTTGCTTCTTTCATCTAACACTACTTCAAAGCTTTCTACTAAAATTCTGCTTTATTCTTTTAGGTTGTGCAAATATAACTCATTTACCTCCTGCCTCTTCCTCTTGACTGCTGTTATGTTGTGGTCCCTAACACATCCTTGAAAAGGCAATATACCTCTGGCTTCCTGAATCGTGCACTGGATGCTGGATTGTGTGTGTGTGGTTGGCAGAAACATTTAGTAAATGCATTGTCTGCAGTAATAATAATCAAATATTTAAATTTTCCCTTACAAAAAGTATTTGTTTTTCAAAAGAATAAACATAAGCATTTTTCAATAAATACCATTAAGTACTTTAAATGCTCTAGCCTTAGAGCTCAGAAACAGAAACTCTTTTTTCCCCTTTATATTTGTCCTTTTTCATTCCATAAAAATGTCTTCTTTCATTAGTAAGAACCATGAGACTACATTGTTTATTAGAAACTGCTGTCATGAAGAAAAATTCCCCAAAGATTCAAGCTCCCACACTGGAATATAGCTTATGTTTTGCCAAAAAAGAAAAGAAAATAAAAAAGAAAAAAGAAGAAATAAAGAATAAAAAAAAATGAAGAATGATGGAAACTAGTACTTGGAATATCCTTACATACAAAGTTATTTATCAAAGGCTGGTTATAGAGATGTTCTATCTTTGTAATCAGCCTCTTACAAATGCACAGCAATACTAACAGCATACAGGAGATGTAATACCTAAAATTTTTTGCATTTTGTATTAGTGAAGTTGGGGAATGCTTGTGATACAATCAGACAAGTTAGGGAAGTAACAGTCTGCTGGCACGATGGAGACAACAAATGTATGCGTGCCATATATATGTGTGTGTATATTTTTTTTCAGCTACGCATGTCCATTGCAGATCCTTTTTTCTTTGGAGTACATACAAAAACCACCTGTTCAGACCTGAACAACAGAAATTTGGGGTCTGTATCACAATATTTAAGTGTGGCAGTTCCCAGTGTGTTCCTCTATAAACCTGCCATCCTTCATAGGATAAGTAGTAACTAGAACTACTGCCTTCAGAAAGCATGATTTGTGATGGTCACATATTACTGTCAGGAAATCATAATTTCTGACTGCCACTTTAGCAAGAGGTTGTAAAATTTCTCTTTAGAGAAAAATCTAATCCAGAACAGCATGCCCTGGACTGTTTGGGATGCAGCACAAAAAGCTACGCTCCTTTTGTATATTCCCGTGTTTCTTAATTCTTAACCTCAGCTAGTTTATTGCCAAGACCATTGATATGTCTTGTTTTTTCACTAGTTTCCCTATTTCTTTAGCATTCATTGTTAAGTTTTGTTTCAAGTACTGAAAGCACTAAGGATATTTGTTTTGATATATTTGGCTGAGTCAGAGAGAAAGGAAATTCTCTTTTTGAACTTCTAACTTGCTCAAAAACTCTCTTATTCATTTGTTCCAAGTTTCTTATTCTTGCAGCTATAAGGACAACTCCCTTTCCCTTTCCCTTTCCCTTTCCCTTTCCCTTTCCCTTTCCCTTTCCCTTTCCCTTTCCCTTTCCCTTTCCCTTTCCCTTTCCCTTTCCCTTTCCCTTTCCCTTTCCCTTTCCCTCTAAAAAGCTCTATTTTGACTACTAGTTTTCTTTTTCAGAAGTCACTGAAATGGATTTTCAGCTTGAACATATTGAAGTCTAGTAAAGGACAGATGTCTAACTTGCTGTTCCTACTTAAAGTAAAAGCCTTCACTAATTCTATTACGCTAAAATAATTTTGTTCCCACAGAAGAGTTCAGAATCTAGCACACACTCCTTGTCCTTAAGGAGTTCGTTGTTTTGACTCAAGTGCAAAAAGAATCAGTTTCAGCAAGAGGTTTTCACAAAAGAGTAGCCAATGTGGTAGAGAGAAGAGGATGGGATTTCACAAAAGCTCTTACTGTATTTAGAAGTGGAAATCCTATTGAAACTTGACAGGAAGTTTAAATTTTATACCTACTATTAGTAACTGCTTTTAAAACACAAGAGCTACTTTTAATACAACTGTTTTCTAAACAGTTCTTGATGTGAGCCGCATATGGTGCTTCACGATTCTGTAAGCTGAAATTTACATGTCTAAAACCTAAAAGTAATTACATTACAGTCAGTACACAATTACTGTACCTTTGTAAATGCAACAGATTTTGGGTCGTACTTAATTTGGGAAACTCTCTTTCTCCTGGTGTTAGATTAACATGATTTGAACTTTGGGTTTGGAATTCATTTATCATATCAACCTTGGACCAGAAACTGGTGGAAATTTCAAGAGGTTCCAAAGTAGGATGTTACGCATTTCAGTAACAATTGTAGTAATGAAATGATGAAAGGAGATTCAAAAGTTGCTTCTTAGTTGGTAATTTATAGGAGATAATGGCATCAAACTTATCTTGATTTACAAATACAGATTTGTATGAATCAATCAATAAAAATAACATATAAATAATATTTCAAAATTAATATAAACATATATTTTAGCATTAAAGCACACAACTAGCTTGATTTTCTAACTTCTTTAATAATTTGATGTATTATGCATATCCTTGTATTTACCTGCTTGTCCTGGGGTGATCGGGACACTGCTAAATGGCTTCTATATATGTATAAAAAAGAGGGTTTTAATATTTCCATTAAAAAAAAGTTTCACTGCAACTACAATCAGAAGTATATATTTATATGTGACTGTGTATACTCTATACCCTATTAATTTTTCCACTTTAAAACTGTGGTTTTGAAAGAACATCAAAATCTTAACTCCCTTTTGGAACGATTTTTAAGCATTAATTTAATCTGAAGATGTCTCCTCTTGCACATTTAGTCACCTATTTTTTAAGATGTATTCATCAACATTCTAAAATCTCTCTAAAGAATTTTTGTTGGAATGAGATTTTTTGTTTCTAAGAATTTTTCTGCTTTAGCAACTAGGTAAATGCGTTTTATAGAACATACAAATGGAACTAAAGTGAAAAAATCTTCAGGTCATCTATTTCTTATGTATACTCTAAAGGTTTGTGTGTGCAAATACCTCTTTTAACTGGGTTAGTCCCTTCAGCTGTGTGCATCCCATGCACGCAGCGGATTACGTGAATTTACATAATACCCAAATCTTATAGAAAGTTTATTTTTAGATATCCTGATTTCTTGTATTGAAGCAAGTTTCACTGTAGGCAGAAACACCAGCCTACTCCCTTCAGGATCTGCTTCCAAGAAGAGGTAGCTAAAATATTTCCATTGAGTAACATTTATGAACATATAAAACACATGAACAACCATGATAGCATCCATGATGAGTCCACCTCAGCAGAAGACATCAGGAGGGTGTCTCTGCATTTTACTTGGTTAGAAATCAGCTTCAAATTTGGATTTTTGTATTTGAAATAAAACTTGTCTGCATTTCCCATGTCTCAGAAGAAGTCATTGTGCTGTTGACTACCTGTTCAATTATTAACTTCAGAAACTATTTAAGTCTTTCATGTAAATGCATTTGTCTTCATAATTTTATGAAGGTATTGAGATAGGTTTTGGATTACATTATTACAATATTTCTTTCCTGATGCTGAATTCAGTTTGTAGTATTTAATTTGATTACTCCACTTGAAGTTCTTTTTCACTTGACTATACCTTCTGTGCCACTTGAAAGTTCAAATAAACAAAAATTTTCAAAAGCAAAGATCAGAAATAACCATACTCCTTTATTAATAATACTCTTTTTATTAATATTCCATTGGAGAAACTTCCATTTTCAGTTTTAAATACAGGTTCATGCACACTCTGCCATGAGGAAAACCATTTACAGGCAACAGCAGCAATCAGACTTTGATGAAATTCTGGACCACTTCTTTCCTCTGTGTCACTCACATCACCCAACCTATTAACACGTGCTGAATCTTCTCCCCATCAATCATCAGTCATGAGCAATCAGTCAGACACTTGATAATTAACAGAGAGAGAGATAACACAAAGCTGAAATTATTTCTTTATGGTGGCTTCATGCGTAAGCTCAAATAAAAAATGGAAAGGTTTAATGAGAAACTCACTGCCTGTACAGCTGTAAAACAAACCCATCAAAATGAAATCAGCAGTACATGGAACACAGAGACTTTTCACATGATTGTTATGTCCTTTACTTGAATTGCAACCCAGGGATTGTGGCGCAAAAGGGGAACTGAAGCTGGTTGAAAGCTTGAAGCAGAGGACGTGAAAAAGATGCTAGGAGGACAATCTGAAGCCTGCTGTTGTGGTGCACTTCTGTGGTACTTGTAGTGCCAATATTCTTAAAGGAAAGATCCGTCGCTGAAAAGGCCTCAGTTTAGCACTCTTCTTTACTGTCTGGAGTTGTTCTTGCTTGGATGCATGTGCTGAAAAGGCAAGACAAATATTTGTAAAGATTCTCACTCTGAGAGGGCTCAGAGACCAAAGTGAGGGCTACCAAAAAGATCTCTCCGGCTACCAAAAAGATCTCTCCCAACTTGGTTTACTGAACCCACTTTGATAAAAATAGGATCTGAGTGAAATGAATCATGGTTTGAGTTGACACAGTATTTTCACTGATAGAATGGTTTTAAGTTTAGCTCATTTGATAATTTACAAAAACAGAGAAAATCAAACTAAGATGTACTGTAGAGGTAAGAAGCTGCTAGAAACCCGCTGTAAGGATACTTCTGCATTCAAAGTAATTATCGTGTTTATTTTGAGATCAGTTCCATTTTTGATGTTCTGTAGGATCACTGAGGATAAATATATGAAGATTTACTCTGTGTGCATCACTTGCACATTAGGCATGAAAAGGAGTGCAGACTTTCTCAGGGACATTCTCTTGAATGCTGATGTTAGTGCTTCTTCTTCTCATTAACTGGGTGTTTCATGAATTCATGTTCAAGGCAGTGTATTGCATGCAAAATAAAGATCTTTGTATGTAAAGAGATCACTCTTGGCACCTCACTCCACACCCTTTCCTACTGAGAAGTTCCTGTGATGACTTTCCTATCATTTTGGCTTGTTAAAGGGACTTTTAATATCAAAGCTGCATTGGATCCTCTGCACTTTTATAATACAC
Source organism: Gymnorhina tibicen (assembly GCA_013399875.1). Taxonomy (NCBI): domain Eukaryota; kingdom Metazoa; phylum Chordata; class Aves; order Passeriformes; family Artamidae; genus Gymnorhina; species Gymnorhina tibicen. Next base: position 253,019 of record VXAZ01008435.1, on the reverse strand, counting down.
ATAAGTAGAAAACTGTTTATATATGAAAAATATTAATTTTAAATATCAGAAATCTATAACAGATATATCCCTCATGCAACATTAACGAGTTGAAACTTGGTTTTTATTATTTATTTAATCTTTTAAGTTGCAAAGCAGATGCAGCACACCAGCCTTCCTTGCTCTTGCTTTCCCACTCCTTTTTCTCCTCCTGCCTCTCTCCTCCCCTTTAGTGTGCAAGCTGCAGATAAAAACAGCAGAGTAGAAGCCTGGAAAATAAACTGATGTATTACCCATGCATATTTCATGAATTTGCCTACTTTCCTGTAGTTCTGACTTAATTAGGTAATTATTCCACCCTCTTATGACCAGTGAATATCCTTATCATCACTATGTCAATATTTTAAAAATACCCCAACAAACAAACAAACAAATCAATGACATTTTCAGTGACAATGGGCCACGTGAGAGCTTTTCAGTGCTTGTCATGCTGGAAGTGAAGATGAGTCATTGTTCTTTGGATGGGTGTAGTATCCTAGGGACACTCACTAAATTCCTCCCTGCCCCCAGCTGTTTGGTTTCAGAAGGGAAAGACCTTTCCATTTACTCATTAGCTTTCTGATATTGTTTGTTGCTTCCCAGCCTTAAATCAAGGCCATTCATTTTCAAAGATACTATCCTTCTTTCAATTTATTAATTTAGCTTTCATTTTCAAATATATTCTGAATTCTGAAGCCTGGTATACCAAATATGTGATAATGATGATGATGATGATGATGTCCCTTTCCTGCTGATGCAACTTTTTACAAAAGACATTAAATCCATAGGTTTCACCAAAGTCACAACTGGTTGGAAAAGAAAATTCCTGCTGATCATCCCCATTCTTCAGCCTCACAACCTCTTCCTGACAGAAAAAGTTGCATTAAAAAAAAAGAGAAGGGTTAGAGCTCTGTTCAGCCGGCAGTAAGAAACTGAAGGTTCTGTGATGATAATGAAAATATGAGAGGTATTATTGTAAGGACAGAACACAGCAACTTATGCTTGATTAAATTCCACCACAAATTAATTTGTAGAAATAGAATATATAATAAGAAAATTAATGCTACAGGTAAGTCATGACACAGCTTGTATTTCAGTTTTTTAGATCGCATGTAAGAGCTTCTTAGAGATGTGACATGCTATCAGGAAACCTTTGGCTTTCAATACAATAATTAATGTCAAAATTTCCTATCAACATCATAGGCGTTTATTCTCTCAGTTTAAGTCTAATTATGAGTTGGAAATATTTCCAGAGGACTCGAAAGGAAGCAATACACATTGTGCAAAAATTCTTACTTATTTAAAAGGAAGAGAACTTCAAAGAACATTTAATTGCAGACTGTGTTGCAGTGCTTTTTCAGGTAACAGTTTATAGCCATGAATGGCCAAAGGTGCCAGAACTACTTGTGTGCTTTCAAAGGGGTAACTTTAATTAGGAACAAGCTTTTAAAGGTCAATATCTTTATTCCAGGGCCTAACTGTGTGGCACACGCACGGAGTGCAATGACTTCTTTTTAAATATCAAGGGGAAAAGTGAGGGGGCGATGCCTGATTCACCAAGGTAGTTTGTTAACTTCTGCAGAAGTTTGCATGGAATCGGGCAGGTGGGATTTGCCTCTTGCTCCTGTGTGTTTTCCCCTCATTCTCTTCTCTCCTGTACTCCATACAGCTGCCCTGTTTACATGTAGGAAATAAAACTGGGCACTGCCACGGTTACTTTATTGTTGAAACTGATCCACTGAAGTAAATGCCCAGTTTGGAGGTCCAAACTTTTATTTTGTTATTATGCACACTTATTTCACGTGGCTGCAAACCTAGTAAGGATTGAGCACAGAAGGATTTAGTTAGAAGAATGATGTATCTTGGAGGCTTGGTGGTTGGTGTGTGGTTTTGGGAGAGGTATTTCCAGTGACAGGCTGGGTGGAACCTCTTCAAAAATGGTTAATTCTCTGCTGCTTTCCATCCATTAATGCACAAAGCCCGTTACTTCCTCTCTCCTGTTTTTCTCCCATTTTCAGTTCCTTCTGCAGATCTGAATGCTGCAGGTTTGGCTCCCGTTTGGATCTGATTTTGTTCACCCTTTAGCTCGGTGAATCAATCAAGTAATGTTCTCATCTGAGAATGCTAATGCTCAGTTTTCCAACAGCAGTGGCTTGAGACACTGTGACAATTCTATTTAGCTTATGGTAAATATTTCAGCAAGGAAAGAAATCCCTTGCCTTGCAGCTTAATAAACTGTCACAGCAGATGCAACTGTGTAAAATGGATTTGAAATCCTCTTTACTTTTCTTTTAAATATTTTCACTTCTGGCTTTACATTGTTCCCCGGTTGTTTAAAGCTGCTTTGGATTTCCAGCACCCTGTTAAATATTGGGAAATCTCAGTCACAAAACTAAACAATACAGTGTAAATGGCTTTAGTTTCCTTTTGAAGTGAAGATAGAGCTTGAAGTAGCCAGTGGGACCTCTTAAATCCTGCCTAATTACATTTTCCCTTAAGTGAGGCTATATATAGCTCTTAGGGAAGTCTGCAGAAAAGAGTCATAGGGCATTTTCAAAAAAACCCTACTAAAATGTTAATTAGCTGAAATTCAACATTTTTACTTGGGATAGTTTTTCAGTTTGAACTTCCCACTGCAGAGTACAATTTGAGCAATGACTATTATGGTGCTACATGCCAAGCTGAATCTCATTAGACTTTTAGTAAAGAAGGAATCAGCTTTTTGATACACGCATTTCAGCATTGCATACAATAAATTCATTTGCATATTTAAATTGTTCCAGCATGGATGAGAAATTGCAGTGCTCTGAAACTTTATGCTTTTCTGAGAAACAGTCCATGAGGAGCTAAAGAAGGTGAATAGCAGTAAATAGGTAATGCAGTAATAAAGAAAGAGTAAGTAAAAGTAAGATTAACTACAAAGAGATTATAGGGCTATTGGAAGTAAAAATACTCAGTGTTTTTGAAAAGTTTTAATGTCACAAGAAGTGGTGGTAGGGAGGAAAGAAATGGGATTTTTGGTGTTTTTCCAAACGAGGTGAGAATTTTCTCAAGAATTCTTTTAAGTCTACCAGTCACTATGAAAACAATGATACAAAAAAATTAAACTGTTTTTTGAAGTGCGGAATGAAAACTGTAGAGAAGTTGAGTCTGTGAATAATTGAGAAGATAAACACCAGCTACTGATGAGGAAAAGCCCAGGGTTTCAATATATCTGTCGTTTAAACATTTTAAGGTATCCTCACCAAAGATCTCATGAAAATGTCCTATAAATATCTCTGAAAGAGGTTATGATGATAAGAAATGTCAGTGGTTTACTGACAGTTGTCAGAAACACTGGTGACGTGTTGCCCTTTTTGCATCATCTAAGCACTGAAAATTCATACTTGTCTCTAGATGTTTTCAGCTGAAAATGGCTGGGATTTATTTTTGTTTCAAATAAAAAATATGTTGGGGGGAAAAGATAAGAGTTCAGAAAAATAGACTGGTGTGACTTTAAGATTTTAAAATGACAGTTCAAAGGTGAAATTATAATTGGAATCCAGAGCGCGCAATAGAGAGCTGAAGTTCACAGCTTGATGATTTTTGTTCTAGCATATGTCTTCTGTCCACGTGTCCACAGTCAGGAACAAGATTAAACATGCAAAAAAAGTCCTTTATAAAGCCATAAGGCAAAATTTAGGTTAGGATTAGCGTTAGCTACAACAAAAAATTGATACCATATAATGAAGAAGAAGGACCATTTGTCATGGTGTCGTGGTTTGACACCGGCCCAGCACCAGGCACCCACGAGAGCCGCTCGCTCACCCTCCCCTGCCACAGCTGGGCAGAGGAGGGAAAAGGAAAAAGAAATTAAGGAAAGCTTCATGAGTGAGATAAGGACCAGGAGAAACACTTCAAGGGCAGAACAGGCTCAACTTAAGTTGCGAAGTGAATTTATTACTCACAGAATCAGAGGAGGGTAATGAGAAGTAAAGTAAGCCCTTAGCACACCTTCCACCCCCAGCCCCTCCCTCCTTCCCACCGACAGCGCAGGGAGACAGGCACGGGGCTTTTGTCAGTCCCTCACCGAGATTTCCTTCCGCTGCTCCGGGAGAGGAGCCTTCCCCTGGGAGGCCGTGGGGTCCCTCCCACGGGAGACAGTTCTCCGGGAACTTCCCGGCGTGGGTCCGCTCTCACGAGCAGCAGCCAAACCGCACCTGCTGCAGCGCGAGTCCCTCCTACGGGCACACAGCCCTCCCAAAACTGCTG
>VXAZ01008435.1:222950-248327 GCA_013399875.1 Gymnorhina tibicen | reverse complement strand
CCCCGTGGATCCCCAGGGGCTGCAGGGGCACAGCTGCTTCCCCACGGTCTGCACCACGGCCTGCAGAGGAACCTCGGCTCCGGCGCCTGGAGCAGCTCCTCCCCCTCCTTCTGCACTGACCTTGGTGTCCCACGTTGCTCCCCTCTCATGTTCTCACCTCCTCCTCTTCCCTCACTAGACTCCCAAAATCTTGTGACTCTGTTTTGATTTTCTTCTTAAATATGTCCTCACAGAGGCGTTACCAGCCTCTCTCACTGGCCCAGTTCTGGCCAGCAGCGTGTCCATCTCCAGAGCCATCGGCCACTGGCTCTGCTGGACACGGTGGGGAGCTCCCAGCAGCTTCCTCACCGCAGCCAGCTTGCGGCTCCCTGCTACCCAAAACCAGGCCGTGCCAAACCAATACACATAGCCAATTGTATTTGCATCCTATCTGCTCCTTGCATTGAACCAAAGTTTTATAAAATCCGTGTTCTAGCACCATTCTGGTAAAATTTGGAGAAGAGGAAGAACATAATGAGGTGGTTTTTTGAAATTTGCAAATGTTTCTAACTGCTAAAGATGGTCTCAGGAGGAGACAATAGAAAGATCTTTGAAAGTTCAACAGATGGAGAACTGGTTGGGAAAGTAGGAGCATGACACTTTAGGGAACCAGTGATACAGGAAGATAATTTTGCATTTAATTCAGAGAGAAAAGAAATCCATTGAAGGAAAACAGAGTTGACAGGGTATGTGGGGTTTAGGAGAACTGATTTTTGTGCAGCATTTTGAGTGGATTTCCGTGGTGTAAAATGTAGAAGGTCAAGGCTGACGAGAAGATTGAAGTATGTTGGAAACCAGACCAACCAGGTGTTAATCTCATCTGTTCAGACACAAAAGAAAGTCTTCCCTTTAGAAAATTTGTGTAGGAAGATGAAGTGAGATAAGAATATCTTGGCATTTTGAGGGCTTGGGAAAGACCCGCACTGAAGGCAGTGCCTGGGTCTGTGGTTTGAATTACAGATAAGATGTTAATGGTATTTATAAAGGCTGAAAAATTAATTAGGGCAGCAAAGTGGAAAATATACACTTAGATTTGTTCACACTCACTGTAAAGTGATACCTGGCAACCCACAAAGAAGCATCAATACAAAGTTCACAGTGTGAAGCTCTTTTTGGGATACAGGCAAAGTTTTCTGCAAATTATATCAATGAAAATCCTCTTTTGTTGTTGCTATTACTGTTGCTGATTTTTGTTCCCTGAAAGTGGCAAAAATCACCATCTATGGAGTTAATCACACATGGCAGATGCTGGCATGCCCACATTTTATCAGACATTCCAGTTTTGGCAGTGAACTTTCCTTGCAATGAGAATATGTGAATGAGAGTGTTACTCATACTTCTTTGATACAATGCTTTGACTTTTAGCTACTGCCATATGTTTGAGAGCAGCAGATGTCTAAAAAAAGTTCAAACACAGCAAGAGATGGGAAAATACTGTATAAAATAACAAACAACTGTGAAAGTTTAATGAAGAAAATACCAAAGCATATACATTGCCTGAATGAATAGACTTCCCTGAAACCTTTTTTTTTCCTAGATACCTACAGGTTAATTTGGATATGCCAATAACATGTTTTGCTTTGTTTTCTGGAAATTTAGGTTCACAAAGAAGTCTCATAGGACATATTGGAATGTCAGTGTGGGACCAAATTACTTGTGAACTTGAGGTAAAAATGCATGTTATGTTGATAATTTCGTCAATGGGATTATGTCAGTTTATTTTTCATAGGACTCAAGATTATTAAAAGTTTAAAAACACATTAAAAAAACCCTGTAGATCTTTTTCAGATTACAGATACAGTTATTTTGATAAATTTACTTAAACTGAAATGCTCCCAGCGTAAGAACTGTAAGCAGTCTGTTGAGTTACCAAGGATGATGCCCTGTGCTGTCACTGTCTTCAGGGATATGCTGTTGCTTATGATGTTGTAGAGACAGAATGAAAGATACCGCTTTCATCTTGGATCGAATAAGTAAAAAATTCAAATTCTGAACTGACAGTTCTAGGCTTGCAGTGTATCTGTAACATTTCTGGTTTCTCCTATATATATACATTTCAATTTCAATCATTTTGGGACAAGCGCTATGACAAAGTCAGACGTGCAAAGCTCTGAAAGAGCCAAGGTTTTTTAACAAGAATATTGAGCAGCAGATGTATAATGGTAACTAACTACTTGATAGGAGCCCTTGTAATGGTGCTGCATTTGTGTGGCTGAGGTAATGCCTTAGGTGCCAGCACAAACCACCATTTTCACATTTTCTAAGGGCAAATTTAATACCTGCAATTCTTAACTTTAAAGCTGTAATTGGATTTTTGTTGATTTTCAGAGGAGACAAAGGTGCATTTTCCTTTTTATAAAATGCCTACTTTCAAGAAATGCTAAGTGCAAACAAAACAATCTGTAAGGGTTTGAGTGTCCTGAAAAGAAGCAGCAGAGTAAGCTCCTTGTCAGCATAACGAGGCACATGCTATCACCAGTGGTGGAAAAAAAGAAGATTGCACATCCACATCCTATCCAGCCAAACAGCGCACATTTCCTTCAGCTAAATTGTACATGACACCAATCTAAATCTGGAATTCCAGTGATATGAATATGAGTTTCCTCAGTGCTTGTAAACATCTTGATACAATATTAGTGCCATGCAACTGCAAAGCACTTTAAAGATCTGCTTGACAGCCTAATGTAAGTTAGACCTGAATACGTTAAACCCTAATGCAGAGCTATAGTAATTGATTTGGCTGTAATTGGACATCTGTTACTGAACGTAAAATGCTGGTGACTTTTGAATACCAGCTCTGCACCTCTTCTGCTGCTGTTTTCCCAGGTTAAAAAAAAAAAAGAATCAATCCCCTATGAATATTTTTTTAGATTTTCTGAGCCACTGCCCCACAAGACCTGTTTGTGTACTATGCAATTAGTGGGGTCCCTTTCCAAAATGTGTTAAATTTAATATATCTATTTTACTAAATGGCCTTTATTTGCTACAGCTTGCATTGACGATGTTTATTTTTCAGACAGACCAGGAACACTGTGATCCCTTTAATACTGGATATGTATGATAATAATAGCATAGACCATGAACTTATTTTCACTTTGCATGTTCTACTATCTTAAAATCTGTGATCTAAAAAAAAAAATCAAAGTGTATATTCATACCTTTACATTAAAAACCATGTACATTTTACTATCATTCAGCTTATGGCTAAAGGCTGCAATCTTTTACTAAAGCCTTTTATATTTTATATGACAGCCAAAGGGACCTTTTTAGATGAAAAATGGGTCAAACACACGGATTTGATGAAACCCCCATTCATTGTTTGCTCTGTCGGCTTTTTTTTTTTTGGCTCGTCTTTCAGCTAGGGCAAAGGCAGACCTTTTCATTTATGGCAAGCTAACGACTGTTTCGGTTTCTGACTTCTAATGCTCTAGGATCTTACAGTATTTCAGCTGCAAAACTGCAGATGCTTATTTACCTTGGGTTAAAAAATATGTGTAAAGATAACTAACTAATTAAATGTCCACTGTTGCATTTGATTTGAGAATTTTTTTAAGACTAAAGGCATTTTTTTAGTATATATTTTGCAGGATCTAAGACCAGAGGTACAAGCTCTTCTGACACTATCCATATTAAATTAATAAATTTCAGTTTTACACTAGCAAAATACTTGAGCATAAAATGAACAGAACAGGCACATAATTTGAGTTAGGACTGTTTCCATGCTTCTAATCTGAAATGCCTTGCTGATTTACCTTCTTGTGCTTGATTAAAACCCCTTTGAGTCCAGCTATGTGTCCAGAGTACATTAAAATAATATAGTGTGTATAGACAATGTAAAGCTGTGAAATAACAGTAGGCTGTGAAATATATTGTCATAGACATTTGTGTAAAACTTTATGCTGGTTCAATGAGAAAAAGCTTATGGGAAGATAAAGCCTTTCAGCCATACAACATCCTTTGAAACCTTTCATTTGAGTAATCTGTCTCACATGTTTGAAGGTGTTAGAGTACTGAAGGAAATAGCACATGTATTTTCTTTATTTTTGTTGTGTCCTTTTTGACCCTGCCATTGGTGAAGTTTCTGGGTATGACGAGCTTCAGGCCGACTCTCTGCAACCATTTATACATCTGAAATGCTGCTCAAATTTTCAATATTATAAGATTTTTGTATTCTGACCTAAGTGAAATGCACTTATGTAATGATATGTGCAGCAGTAGCATATGAATAATTTGGAGTTACATTTATTTAGTTACTTTTGGTGACATTTTAAGCTGTAATGTCTTCAGTCTTGAGCTTGGTTTTGTGGTTTGAGAACATAGAAGACACAAGGCAGATGGTATGCCAGTGGGCTTACAACCAGCTCATAAGAATAAGGACTGCATGTTTTTATTATTGCAGGCTACTGTTGGCACATTTAACATTAAAAAAATCTGGGTTTTTTTCAGTTCCTGTTGGAATCCAAGAGATTCTAAATCAAGTATAATGTTTTGGGGTAACTCAAACAATTTTGTCTTGCTGTCCAAGTATAACTGATACATGTTCTCCACATCTGAACTGCTGATAACCTTAATGTTAAAGCGGGACAGCAAGGGAATCCAGATTGTTTTGCTCTGAAGTGACTTAAATTATGCAACTCTGACTGGAGAGCCTTCTCAGTCTCAGCAATGCATTGCTGCTTCTCACTGTTTCTTTGAAACTTGGCCTTTACTTTATGACTGGAAGCTCTGTGGGCACTTGCTCAGATTTGCAGTTCTGGAAAATTATAGCCTAATTCTTCTACCTTGGATCAGGTGGCTATACTCATAATGGTAGGTGGAGGTACCTTTCAAACTTGGGAGATCCACAAGAAGGTTTAAAGGTATTTTATGAGTAAGTTGCCACTCAGCCAGTGAACTTCACAATGCATGCGTAATGTGGCTTTTGTGTTGTTTGTTTATATTTGGGATGGTTTTGTATGTGTAAAATTAGGTTCTCCATTATGCTTCTTGTTCAGGTAGACATACCTGATTTCTGTGCACTTGCATGCATTGAGCCTTATTGGTCTACATGCTGTTTTTTTATCATTTCATGTAATTCAGATTTAATCTGGGAAGGAAAAGCACTCAGACAATGCAGCAGGACCTTAATAAATGCGTGGATCATGCCTAGAATTCAAGAAAATACAGCAAAGGTGACCTCTCAGGTGGTGAGCAGTTCCCTATACTCACCCCTTAGGCAGGAGGTGTGAAGAGGGTTATGACAGAGTGTTTTGCCTGTGCTTATTTGATATATTGCTCTAGGGACTGTAGCCAGCTGGTACCTATTAGTGTCTTCTGTCTCATCTAAATAACATCAGGGTATAGAATGGTACAGAGAGTTTCTTTTGATAGCTTTCCTCTTGGCCATTGGTGTGCCAAGAGAAGATCTGCAGAGCTGAAACCTAATTTTTTTTTTTTTTTAAATTTTGAAAAGCCAAGAAATTTGCATAACGTATTAAATATGGACAGAAAGGTGACAGCAGTCCCTCTTGCACAATTTTTGTGTTGCATGGAAAGTAGGAATTGTCAGAAGTGCTTTTACCTGCAATATTTTCACTCTATTTGGGGTAACCAGCAGACTCAGACAAGCAGCTGAGACTTTGCATGATCTACAAGTATCAGCCTCTGAGCATTCTGGAGCTCATTTGTTGTTACTTTATTTATAATGATTTATTCCTGTATGTAAAAACTAAAATCCTTAAGTGACTGCACGATTCTAATCTTACTGCTCACTGTAATTTTAATACAAAATAGGTGTGGACAATTACAGCACCTATTACCCATCCTGTCACTTACATAATCTTGTATCTTATGGTGTAGGTCAAAAAGAGAGTGCTTTTGGCTTGGGTGGATTTCATATCACACTAATTTATAGTACAAGGAGCAACACTCAGTATAGCCTGACACAGCCCTGCAAATTGTTTCGTACAGCATCGCTTTCTTTTGGATCAGATATCTGTTTTCAATTTGCATAGAGAATGCCTCATCTAAATTTATTGCACTGGAGACAAGTGAGACAGACATTATCATGACTGTACTGGGTGCGTGTATCTGCCTACTGGTTTTGAGGAAACATAAATTAATTTGCCATTATTAATCTTATCTTGGGAGGCTAAATAGAATTTCATTCTAGTGAGTATTGCAAACAGTTTGCTGCATCAGGTTTACTTATAGTTTTATGAATACATTATACAGTATGTTGCATATAGCACACAACAGCCTGCTTTGCTTGTCATTGCTCTTGGATTTGAGTAGCTCACTGTCAAGTAAGAAAGAAAAGCTTAAAGAAAAAAAAATACTATGTCCTTTATGATAGTATCAGACACCTCAGCTAAGAGCTTTGCTTTGTCTCCAGTTCTGCAAGTGCCAGATTCTGCCAAGGTCTTTCTCCATCATGGCTTTCTTTTCCTCATCCACTGGCTCAAGTTGGGCTGTTCTCAAGTTCCAGCCTGTATGTGGAGTCTTAACTTCTTGCCAGCTGCCTTTTGTACAATATACTCTCTCTTTAAAATACAAACATTTATTTTTTATATCTTCCTGGCATGACTATTTCCTCTTTTAAACTGTCTGCTCAGTTATTCCCCCATTCTTTATCTGTACAACTGAGGAATGAGCAGCATTTCTTCTTACCTCTTCACCCTTTCTCTCTTTGGTGCAACAATCTAAAAACCTACTGGTAACAGATGCCTCTTAATATATGTTTCACTAACAAGTATCTCCAAAATGTCTTTCACTGTCATGAAAATTCTGTTTTAAAAAGGTTCTTCCCGGGAGGTCTATTAATCCAACAGTAATCCAGTAGAAAAAACAGCCAAAGTAATACACTACATTTGGAACATTTTAATTCTCCAGGTAGCCTATAGCTTTATTCTGCAACTGTATTCTTTAACTTTTAATTAAGTTCTGATTATTTTAAGACTATGTCAGACAATATAATACGCTTAATGTCAAGTGTTTGTGCAGCATGGAGTGGTTAGATGGGACCAAAATGCCCCAGAGGTGAAAGTCAGCCATACAAAGCTCGCAAAGTTAGAAGCATCTTTTTATAGAGTTGGTGCCTAGACTGGTTTTATATAACAAAATTCATACAAAAAATTTTCCATCCAAATTCACACAGGCACCTGAACCATTTAATTTTACCTTGCATTTGCAAAATTTTGCCAATAACATGAAATTTTGTTGTCTAGTATTTAATTTTTTCAACTGATGATTAAACATCTGCTTAATATTCTGAAAAACACTTTTACTTACCAATTATTTCAAATTAGGTTCAGTAAACATTTTAAAATTTCTATTCCTTCTTGTACCATAGCTTGTCTGTTCTATTATTCTACTTTCATTTTTACTGGAATTACTTTCCAGTGCTTCTCTTTATGAAATTACCTAAAAGCATTTTGCATGATAAACATGGATTCACTTTTTATATCTTTAGTTTGTAGAACAACTGCTTTCACTGACTTTTAAAATACAATTTTAGTTGTGGGCAGATTTGTCAGCTGTTTCAAAGAATTCCCAAAAACTTTAAGTATATCCTGATGAACAAAGAGTAAGAGGTGACTTTCAGTGGTTTTGAGGTATTCTTTAAAAGGTTTTTCTTGCTGAGTTTTGTTTTGAAATTGAGCGATAACTTAAGTCAGTGCGTTGTTCAACTGTCGCGGCTCTCTTAAAATCTTAATTATTGTATTAAATAAAAAAAAGGGTAGGCATTTAATTAGATGTAATGAGGTTTTGCTATAGCAACTCCTGAGGACACAAGCAAAACAAGTATGTAAACAGTTAATTCCTTTAATTAAACCAATGTATATAGCTGCAAATTTATACCCTCTGTTATTACCTAAAGAAGGACTTCTGCATATGAATGCTTGATAGTTTTATCAATTATGGGATTTAGCCTAACAAAATGTGTTTTAGTACCTATAAACCTATTTTTATCTCCTTAGATACACAGCATGGCTGTATACCATTATTCTGCTGTAAATACATACTGGACTTCAGCAAAGATTTGGATATTGTCTCTCATAAGAGACAATCTTCTGGACAAGATGTCCAGCACGCAGCTGGATAACTGTGGTTTGTGGTAGGTGAGCAACTGGCTCATGGGTTGGGCACAAAGGATTATAGGGAATGGGGTGACATCAGGCTGGTGTCCAGGTTCTGCAGGGCTCCATCCTCGCCCTGTGCTCTTCAACATCTTCATTAATGACTTGGACACAGAACTGGAAGGGATACCAAGTAAGTTTGCTGATGGCACTTAACTGGGAGGAGCTGTTGACTCCCTTGAGGCCCTGCAGAGACCTCAGCAAATTAGAGGGCTGGGCAATCACCAACCATATGAAGCTCAACAAGGACAGGTGCAGGATTCTGTACCTGGGACAGGGCAGCCCTGGTTGTGTGTGTAGACTGGGGAATGAGAGGCTGGAGAACAGCGCTGTGCAAAGGGACCTGGTTGATTGTAGGTTGAGTATGAGTTAGCAGTGCCCTGGCAGCCAGGAGGGCCAAGCGTGTCCTGGGGGGCATCAGGCACAGCATGGCCAGCTGGGCAAGGGAGGGGATTGTCCCGCTGTGCTCTGCTCTGGTGTGGCCCCACCTTGAGTCCTGAATGCAGTTTTGGGCACCACAATATAAAAAAGACATTAAGCTACTACAGACCATCCAAAGGAGAGCTATGAAAATGGTGGAGGGTTTGGAAGGGAAGCCGTATGAGGAGCAGCTGAGGTCACTTGGTCTGTTCAGCCTGGAGAAGAGGAGACTGAGGGGAGACCTCTTTGTGGTCTTCAACATCCTTACGAGGGGAAGAGGAGGGGCAGGAACCGATCTCTTCACTCTCATGATCAGGGACAAGATTTGAGAAAACATCATGAAGCTGAGTCAGGGAAGGTTTAGGTTTGATATCAGGAAATGGTTTTTCAGCTAGAGGGTGGTTGGGCACTGGAACAGGATCCCCAGGGAAGCGTTTGCAGCAGTATCTTGAGTTCAGGAAGCATTAGGAAAACGCTCTCAGGCACATGGTGGGATTCTTGGGATGCCCTGTGCAAGGCCTGGAGTTGGATTCCATGATCCTGATGGGTCCCTTCCAACTCAGCTTATTCTATGCTTCTATGATATTTTATCTTTATATGTTGGTTCTTGGTTCATACTTCCTTACACACACAATGATTGAGGGATGCATAAATAAGCTCGGGCATATTATGAGCATTGTACATGTGGGGTTTTGTTCAGGGGATTTTTGGCTTAATTTTTTTCTCCCCTATAGTATGAAGGGATTATTTTTCCCCTTCTATGCTTTCCTTATCTTTTAGTTGGTAGTCTGACATTAGGCAGATAGATTGTCTGTCAGTGATTTTAGACACTTTGAGAGTATTTCATTCTCTTTCACATCCTAGATTTATATGTTCAGCTTTGATCCCCATTACTTACTTATACATTTGCCTAAGGAATGTTTGAGATTTTTTATGGTCTGCCCCTGTTTTAGGATCTTGCAGTTTGCTTTTATAAGAAGATTGAAGCAGAAGTTTAATTCAGCAATGAAAAGTTTGTGTACTAAAATTCCAGCTACTTTAAGGTACAACTTGCATTTATCATAGAAACAGAACATGGGATAAAAAGGTGTGGTGTAAATGTTTACTAACATCTCTTTTGGGTAGATGTATCAAAGATTGATAATCGGCAAGGACATGAATGAGCTATGTAGGTCATCCGAGCGAGTGCCTTAGTAACAATGTAGTCATGCTTTTAGTGTGTGCCACAAATATCATTAGAGAAAAGAACCTTATTAACAATGGATTTAGAGATTGTTGTTGGTTTTGCTGTTTTGCTATCTAGGAAATTGCACAGAGACAGGTCTCCTTAGTAACATGAATCTATTTATTCTAGTCTCAGAGGATGAAAACAATTTTGATTTACTAAATTCAAGAGAACCTTTGAAATACTCTTAACAAAACTTTTCTACGAACAACAATATAACAATAAGATGTGGTGTTTGGGGCCACCTGTGCTTGAATATCAATGTTGCATGGGCCACTGGAGTCCCTGAAACCTGTACTGCTCTCTGGAATGGGCCTTCTACTGCCTTATGAGGCTGTGAGTGTACCATATGCCCAGGAACAAACATTATTCCATCTGATTATTATGCTTTTCAAGCTGAATAATGAGAATGTCCTGTGGCTTTTGTTTCAGATTTAAGAAAAACAACTAAGAAAGACAGCATGGCTTATAAAGCATGAGCTTTGGCGTGATTTTAACTGTTTGCTGTATAAGCTAGGCTATTGCTCGGGGTTAGCATTTGAGGGAAGCTGGGGTGCCCCAGCTACACTTCCATGAGGATCCCTTGGACACTGGGTTTGGGCCCAGCTCCACAGAAGCTGCAGATGATTTTAGATAGTAGTCTGGTTTTCCTTCATCTTGCAACCTTTCTCACTCCTGCTGTTTGCCAAAAAGATGAATTTCTTGTATTTCAAGATGTAGTTACTAAAACCTAACTGTTCATACCTTATACCCGGGGAAGAATAATCTGGCGTATTTTTCATTCTGAGATTGATGCAGTTGTTTCACTGAGCAGCGTTTTGGATCTTCCTGTGAAGCACTGGGTACCAACCAGGACTAAATGTGTGATAATGGTCTGGCAGAATCAATGCTCTGCTGCTGTACTTGGCACGGTGGAGTGAGTAGTACCTAGCAAAGATTAAATTTCTTATGTGTCTCCCAGTTGTATGTGTACTCAGGACGGATGCACTATTGAGGTAGGAAAGTATCATTGCAGGATTTTGAAGCTGTAGAACTAAGACTATGGAGAGAAACTTATGTGAGTCACTGAAGCATTCAGTGCAGAACCACATGGGAACTCTTCCTTGGTGAACACTGCCTTGGAGTTGCATAAATGGAGAGAAATAATACCTAAAATTTTGGTTGGCTGCTCCATGTGGGAAAACAATGACATTGCTGCTGAGTTATTTGAAAGCAGGATAAGACTCTTAAATTATTTTGCAGAAATAATTCTGTTATCCAGTGAAAAAGCTACGTACAAAACTGAAGAACNAGGCACATGGTGGGATTCTTGGGATGCCCTGTGCAAGGCCTGGAGTTGGATTCCATGATCCTGATGGGTCCCTTCCAACTCAGCTTATTCTATGCTTCTATGATATTTTATCTTTATATGTTGGTTCTTGGTTCATACTTCCTTACACACACAATGATTGAGGGATGCATAAATAAGCTCGGGCATATTATGAGCATTGTACATGTGGGGTTTTGTTCAGGGGATTTTTGGCTTAATTTTTTTCTCCCCTATAGTATGAAGGGATTATTTTTCCCCTTCTATGCTTTCCTTATCTTTTAGTTGGTAGTCTGACATTAGGCAGATAGATTGTCTGTCAGTGATTTTAGACACTTTGAGAGTATTTCATTCTCTTTCACATCCTGGATTTATATGTTCAGCTTTGATCCCCATTACTTACTTATACATTTGCCTAAGGAATGTTTGAGATTTTTTATGGTCTGCCCCTGTTTTAGGATCTTGCAGTTTGCTTTTATAAGAAGATTGAAGCAGAAGTTTAATTCAGCAATGAAAAGTTTGTGTACTAAAATTCCAGCTACTTTAAGGTACAACTTGCATTTATCATAGAAACAGAACATGGGATAAAAAGGTGTGGTGTAAATGTTTACTAACATCTCTTTTGGGTAGATGTATCAAAGATTGATAATCGGCAAGGACATGAATGAGCTATGTAGGTCATCCGAGCGAGTGCCTTAGTAACAATGTAGTCATGCTTTTAGTGTGTGCCACAAATATCATTAGAGAAAAGAACCTTATTAACAATGGATTTAGAGATTGTTGTTGGTTTTGCTGTTTTGCTATCTAGGAAATTGCACAGAGACAGGTCTCCTTAGTAACATGAATCTATTTATTCTAGTCTCAGAGGATGAAAACAATTTTGATTTACTAAATTCAAGAGAACCTTTGAAATACTCTTAACAAAACTTTTCTACGAACAACAATATAACAATAAGATGTGGTGTTTGGGGCCACCTGTGCTTGAATATCAATGTTGCATGGGCCACTGGAGTCCCTGAAACCTGTACTGCTCTCTGGAATGGGCCTTCTACTGCCTTATGAGGCTGTGAGTGTACCATATGCCCAGGAACAAACATTATTCCGTCTGATTATTATGCTTTTCAATATGAATAATGAGAATGTCCTGTGGCTTTTGTTTCAGATTTAAGAAAAACAACTAAGAAAGACAGCATGGCTTATAAAGCATGAGCTTTGGCGTGATTTTAACTGTTTGCTGTATAAGCTAGGCTATTGCTCGGGGTTAGCATTTGAGGGAAGCTGGGGTGCCCCAGCTACACTTCCATGAGGATCCCTTGGACACTGGGTTTGGGCCCAGCTCCACAGAAGCTGCAGATGGTTTTAGATAGTAGTCTGGTTTTCCTTCATCTTGCAACCTTTCTCACTCCTGCTGTTTGCCAAAAAGATGAATTTCTTGTATTTCAAGATGTAGTTACTAAAACCTAACTGTTCATACCTTATACCCGGGGAAGAATAATCTGGCGTATTTTTCATTCTGAGATTGATGCAGTTGTTTCACTGAGCAGCGTTTTGGATCTTCCTGTGAAGCACTGGGTACCAACCAGGACTAAATGTGTGATAATGGTCTGGCAGAATCAATGCTCTGCTGCTGTACTTGGCACGGTGGAGTGAGTAGTACCTAGCAAAGATTAAATTTCTTATGTGTCTCCCAGTTGTATGTGTACTCAGGACGGATGCACTATTGAGGTAGGAAAGTATCATTGCAGGATTTTGAAGCTGTAGAACTAAGACTATGGAGAGAAACTTATGTGAGTCACTGAAGCATTCAGTGCAGAACCACATGGGAACTCTTCCTTGGTGAACACTGCCTTGGAGTTGCATAAATGGAGAGAAATAATACCTAAAATTTTGGTTGGCTGCTCCATGTGGGAAAACAATGACATTGCTGCTGAGTTATTTGAAAGCAGGATAAGACTCTTAACTTATTTTACAGAAATAATTCTGTTATCCAGTGAAAAAGCTACGTACAAAACTGAAGAACCCTATTCTGATCTCCAAAGTGCAAGGGCAACAGTTGGTGCTGGATTTCATGCTTGACCCTGCATTTTCTCTACTTCAAAGCAAGAAAGAAAGCAGAAATCTCACTTGAGAAATGGATTTTCCATTGGATAGTTCTCTTGTGAAAGGTTGATCTGACCATTGTCTTTTTCTCTGTTACTGGTTTGCCTGCTGCTTTCCAGATATTCTTGGCAATAGAAGATAACACATTATAGCATAAAGCAGAAGCCTGAGTTGGATCAGGACCAGCTTTAAAACTCTGAGAATGTGAAGGTTGTTTAAAGCTGCCAACCTCTTCTTTCTCACCTTGCATATAATCCCTCTCCATTTACAAACTATTAAACTTGTTCCCCAAGTGCCCAAGTTTTAGTTTGTTATTGTAAAATTTATATGCATTTAGGCACATTTTAGGACTGAAAGCTTTTTTGTTACCTACATGCTCTAAAGGTGACAAATCTCTATTATTCTATCCAAAAACTCACAATTTAAATTGCTGTACACCTACTGTAAGGCTTTCCCAAGTTATTTCTAATAAAGGTCAGGTTTATGAGATAATATGCTATTACTGGATGGTTTCTAGCTGCTTTGTGTGCTTTATACATTTGACAGCTGAAGAAGCAGAAATTCATTTACACAGAAAATGCTTCCCCACAGGCAGACCAGAACATGCCCACAGCCGTAGATGGAAGTGTATTGGTGGATCGATAATGTTTCAGTGTCGCTGCCTTTGAAATGTGTGTGTTCCTAAGTACTGATTCCTAAGTCAAACAAGAAGTATCTTATGGGTAGTAGGGGACTTGCATATATTTCTGAACAACTGTCCTGCTTTCTGCATACAGTAGTCAGGGTTAGCTTCGACATCAAATAGGGCAACCAACAGAGAGATGGCTTAGTTGAAACACAGTTGTGGCAATTCATGAACAGAAGGAAAGTATGTGCCCCTGGCACACTGAACACCATTTTCCTTAACAAGGTGCACCATTTATTCATTGGGAGTACACCAGGACAAGGTAAATTACATTCCAGTAGGATCGATATGTCTGCAGGAGCTTTGTCCTACTGACACATGGGAGCCTGGGCTAGGTCCTTTAAAGCTGGGGTAGCTGCTCTCTGTAAATTGTTCTGCATTCTTTGGTGTAGATAACTGCTAGGATTGCAGATGTACTTATTTTCTAAGGTCTTTCTTGGCGCTTTACAAGCAGCTTACTGAAAAGTTTCAGTTTAATCTTGTGCTCTTCATCTGAAAGCAAATGAAAAATCTCATAGGTTTCATTATAGTTAAAGGTTTTGAGTGCTTTTTTTTTTTTTTGGTATTGACATTTTGGTACTTGTAAACAAAGTGGAAGGCTGAAGCAAGTGGAAGTATGGTGTGACACATGCAGTAGCTTCTTGCATCAGCCATTAGAATATATATATTCACATTAGCATGGAAAGGTCAGCTGAATCAATTTTCCCTTTATACATAGATTTCAAATGTATATCCTCAGATACACTGCTTAGTGACATTTTAGTAACAACCTGAGTTTTTATTGGCCACAGCATGGAAGTAAAAGCAAATATTTACAAAATGTTGGACACAGAAGCTGTATGAGAATGAGAGAGACCCAGATAGCTCTTCTTATCTCCTTCATGTGCTGAAGACTACTTTTCATTTTTCTTTTTGTGTTGATGCTGGTTGCCAAGATGCTGCTTCCTTGTATACTCTGATGTTTCTGGCTTATTGCATTCCCTGGGAGTGAAACACGGACTTTACAGGAACAAGTCTAGAATCAGAATGCACCCAAAGGCTTCCTAATCATCAGGTTTCCTATAACCCAGACTTTTCTTTCAAAGAATCTGAATAATAGTTTTAAAAGTTTGCAATATGCTTTTATGAGCTTTTGGTGTACTCCTGAGGGGTGAAGCAAGACTTTAGAGGAGGTAAATTTGTCAAGTAAAACCCATGAAAAAACTCTGCAATGATTTAAAGGAAAGTGTATAAGTTCAAAGATAGAAATTTCAGAAGGACTGTAAATAAAATAAGGATTTAATATCCTTTATATATATTGTTTTGATAGTTATCTTTCTTCTTGTCACTGCTTACAGCAATGTTTCCTCTTGGAGTGAAATTCATCTCAGTACCAAAATCCAGGGTAGGTCTTTCCACATCTCTTGGGATTTTTGCAGATAAGCTGTAGAGATTCTGTGACTTGTATGGTTTGCTCTGTTACTGATTGGAGGCCCCAAGGCAAGTGTCTACAAACTGATCTTGCCCGTAGTAAGTCCCATAGTTAGGACAGGCTAGGTCAAGGCTCAGCAGTGCTTAAATGCTTACTTCATTTAAGTAGTCTGGAGGCTTCAGTATGCCTTTAAAAGTGTTAGTAAGGAATTAAGTTATATATCAAAATGACCTACAAGAGAAGGAGGAGAATATGTTCTCAATAGTCCTTTTTTTATTTTTTCTGGTGGGAAGCAGACGTCATCTGACTCCTTAATGAAGTCAACTTCAGTACACAGGGAAAAAAGAACTTAAAAGATACAAATCAAGTTGAATTATTGTGATTATTTAAAATAACGTAATGAAATATTTCAAGTGCATGTCGATTCCATGTATATCTTTAAAAAACAACATAACCAAAGGGAAAGTATTTCCTGTGTCTCAAAGGACATTTAAAAGTAATTCTGCCAATCAGTAGACTTTGTGTAAATATAAATGTATGTATTTCACACCCCAGGGACACACATTAAGAAAAATAGAAAACCATGTTTTCAAATGTCAGAATGTGGGAAATCCATGGAAATTTTTATTCATCTCCTCAATGAATCTTTAGTTGGAAAGGTTTTAATTAGCACTTGACATAGTTTCTGCCCTCCACAGGATCCCTGCCTTTCACACCATATGTGAATATATGTAGTTCATACATGCACTTATACACAACTGTGCAGTGGTCACCATGAGGATAATTGTTCAACATTTGCTTGTACTGAATCACAGGGTACATATCCCCAAGCCTTATTTACTTTGCCATTCAAACCGTGCAGAATACAAAATTACTGATTTTCTTGTATGCCCCTTTGTTATATGCTTTAGATGTGGTATTGAACTACTTCACAAAACCTAAGGAATTTATCCTCGCAGCAATCTCAAAATTTTCCTTGTTTCTCCTTTCTTATCCCTGTTCAGTGCAGAATTTAAAGCCAAAAGTTTTCACTAATTTTGAGTGTCAAATTTGATCCAGTTTTCCTTTTCACTAATTTTGAGTGTCAAACTTGATCCAGTTTTCCATCAGTTGTAGTATTAATACAGTACTTCCTGAGTTCAAAGCTCAATTCCTGTTGATTTGAATATTCATCACATCAATTTTATAAACATTTGAGCTGCAAATCACTGGACTCCAGGGAATTTTTTTCACCGAATGCTTCTTTTTTTCTTATACTGGATCTGAATCATCAGTTTTGGGCCAGTGTTAGGGTCACCTAACACTGAGAGAAGATCCACCTGATTTGGTATCACCATTCTTCTTTTCCAAAGGACAAAACTGACTCATTCATAGTGCTTGGCCTTTTTCTAATGAAAGATTGTGGGCCATTTTGGCCAGAAGGCACAGAGCAGGGAGAAGAAAAGGGAATGGAACACAGGGCATGCACGTGTTGTGTAAGACAACACTGAAATTGTAATGTTTGTGGCTGAAGGATCTGAGCTATGTTGCACAGTACACCTTTATTTTATTTCCTACCTTTTGGAGTGCTTTACTTTCCAGTATTAACTTTTAACACAATGTTTTGATGGGAAGTTTTTTACTTTTTTTGAGTGAAGAGTAAAAAATTTAAGAACTCCATTATGTGAAACTTCACTGGTCTCCACATGAGACTTTGAATTATATAGCTCTGCTTGATCTAACTCAGCAAGTTGATAAGCTGTTATGTTTTTCAGGTAGACTATCTACTCTAGAGAGAGGCCATAGGATTTCAAGCTGTACTACTTGCTGACAGCAGAACAATATTGAGACTCATGAAGGTGAGGTGTAGACATGGTGGGCTTTTGTCATGCACCTATATTTTTCACCAGGACCCTGCATTTGCCTCTGCTGAGCTTCAGACTGTTCTTCTCTGCCTAGAAGAAGCAATGATTGGCCACGGTGGTTGTCCATGATAAGTCAACCTTAAGTCACACTGTTTCTTTAGTGGCAGAATGACTCACCTCATTATTATACAATTGCATGCAAAAAACCCCCAATAACACCACCCCCCACCAACCAAACAAAACAACACAGCAGAAAACAACCCCTGCAAAAAAACCTCAAACAAACAAAAAAGCAAACCCCCAAATTTCTTAAATTAATGTTCAAAGTCAGGTGGGTGCTATTGTGTGGCTGCCACGTCTAAGGAATATCTGGACTGTAAACAAGATGATACTGGTGTTCATTATGTGCATTATATGCATTAAATTTATGTAGTTTTGAGCTTAGAGTGATGTATTTACAAGCTTCATTGGCATCATATTAACTTCATTTCCTGTTTCTAGGACTATTTTCTGGAAGTTTTTGTGAGCTATTCAATGTCCTCCTTGTGCTACCTTAAGAGTTTGAGCGGAACTATAAACAAAGAAGCCAAAATCCTTCAGCCCTCAGGAAAATCCTTCAGCCCTACACTTTGTTTTCTGGGCAGCGACGTTGATCTCTTAGAATTCTCGTTATTCCCGGTTATTGAATGATTACCTAGTTTGGTGTCTATGACCTACATGACATTGAATTTTAATGCTGGACAACGATACATACAGGAGTTGCTTAAATCTAGTTCAGAAGAGGAGTTAAGTTTTTCTGAAGAAGATTTGGGTTAGGTGAATTTGTAATAGTATAGCAGTGGGACCACACAAATACTATAACGGTTGAAGATATGGAAGATTAAAGATCACTAGAAAATTATGATTGGAATGTGAACAGTTGCTGAATGTCCAGTATTGTCCAACACATTCATTAAGAAAATTAATAATTCTTTGAATCTTCTGGAAGCTAATTCTTTCTAACTGGATTTTGTGTGAAAATGTGTATTAAATAGAATACCAAAACTTTAAAGCATCTGCAGTCCAGAGTCAGGAAGATAATAAAGGAGTGAACTGAAATAAAATCTTTACAAACAGTACCTGTAGACTGGTTACCACAGATTCCTTCCCCAAGGAGCTCATAACTGGGACATTGGAAGGTTTTGGCCTGTGATCAGTCATTCATGGGCTGAGGATCTGCAATTGTTTCTAAGAAAACTTCAAAATAGGAAAGGTAGAAGAAAAGTTAATATATGTTCCACAACATTTGATAGGTATGAATAGTTTTTGAAGTAAGCTGCATCTTCTCTGGAAAATTTAGTAGACTTCAAATTTTTAAAAGCTGAAAACCACTAACCTTCAAAGATGTGAGGAAAGAAAGATGTCTGGTGGTTGTTAATGATTATTGACCCTTTAATTTTGACAATTTATATTCCCTAAAATTGTATTAATGATCTTAGTCCTTTCTTCCTTCCTGAACCACAGAATGTTTCTTTAAAAAGGTAAATGTTTCTGATGCTCTTACATTTATTTTTCGTATCAGAAGAAATGCTCCATAGAAAATCTTCAAAAAGTGGGAAGATTTGTGCAAACAGGAAGGTAAACAAACTTTGACAGTAAGAGACACTTGCAATTTATTCATAGTAATTTATGTCCTATTATTAAATTTGCATATACAGCATATCAAGAGCATTCCATGATATGCTTGAGATATTTAACATTGCTTGGTTTCATGCAATTCTATAGTCATAATTTTTGACTATGCCTTCCTCATAGAGAAGTGAGCTACTGGAAGATTACATAAAATATTATTTATTCTTCCCTGTTTTAATTCTCATGGTAGCTAAATGAAGTAGAGAGTTTACTTAAATTTTTTTCTGGAGACTGAACTTGCTGTACTTTGCCATAAAGGTACAGTTCTTAGGTGGTGCTTTTTACTGCATTGCAGTACCTTGAATCAAGTACTGCCTCAGCAAGATTTTAGGATTATTAATAGGACTTCTCAATTCAAAGAATGTTTTTATGCTAGAGGAAATGTTATTATCTTTGATAAAAGGCATCTAATCATCCTTGTTTATTGATGGTGGCAGCTTTTTCTTTCAACAAGCAAGCAAACAAAACCACAGCAAAGCTAAACAAGCCACACTCAGAAGGTCCAACTGAAGTGTTCTAAAATACTCTAGAATTGCTTATTGTTGGATTCAATTTCTGTGTGTAATAATAACACATTTTTCTTGTCTTTAAACTTAAGCTGATGTATTGTTGTTCTAATTATTTATTATGTATTGTCTTCTAGGACAAAATGCATAACTCTTGTTCTGCCTTCATGGATTCCTATTATGTTTCCACTTAACAATGTTTACCAGCAGGAAACAATGATAAAACATATTCATGATTACTTTGATCTTTCTCATCTCTGTTTGAATGGTCTTGGTTTTGATGTTGTCCTGCTGTTTATTTACTTGCTCAAACAGCCTAGGAAAAGAAAAGATAGAATCAATACTTTAGAGTCTCTTATCTGCTGTTGCTAAAGCATTTATGAGTAGTTGCTCTTTTCTCAGGTCCCCTGTTCTGTTTATCATCATCAGTCCTCTCTTTTGGTACTGATTAGTTTATTTCTATTTCAGAAACAGTGTGCTCCGTGTATCTTTCTGCAAGGTTCTCGCTCTTGGTTTGACATTAAAAGACAAGATTTCTGGATTAAAATGAGAACAACCACTGTTACTTCTACTTCTCTCAT
Source organism: Gymnorhina tibicen (assembly GCA_013399875.1). Classification (NCBI taxonomy): domain Eukaryota; kingdom Metazoa; phylum Chordata; class Aves; order Passeriformes; family Artamidae; genus Gymnorhina; species Gymnorhina tibicen. The sequence continues at coordinate 228,422 of VXAZ01008435.1, read as the reverse complement.
GTTGTTACTGCCTCTGATACACCAAGTTAGAAGCTACTATAAAAAGCAGGGGATAAATTCCATCATGTGCCCATTTAATGCTGCATTCTGTACCTTAATCAAATATTGGAAAGCCAGTGCTGGTGTTTAACTGCATTTAGGGAGAATTTAAGTGAGCATTATCTTCTCTCTATTTCACGGTCCAAGCTCAACTCTATGCTTCATGCATTAGCCGGAATGATTTTTTTTTAACAAATATATTTGGCTATTATTTTAAAGATGCTCAGTGGAGTGTTCAAAATGAAAAACAAATTAAGATGTATGGAAACTCATGAAGCTGAATGAGATCCATTTGCCAATATCAACAGATATTCAGAGCATCTTGGTCTCCTTTGAATATTGCCTCATGTGAGTAATTACCTTAATTCAGCCTTTTCACTGAGTTAACTGCCAAGGCAAAATCAACAAGGAGTGTCTTGTGCATTCAAGGTGGAACTACAGACCTGGTTATTTTTAGTACTGTTATTGAAACCAAATTTTCATCCCAGCAGCTAAAAAAACCCACAGATGAAGGAAGCTGTAGTGTTTCATGGACTGGTTTGCAGAGCAGTGCTCTTGGTACATTTCTAATAAAGTGAAGTAATAATTTATTTTTTAAGTGTTTTGAACTTACTGACATTCTGCAACCTTTCTCTATTTCATGTCCTGCCACTTCTGAGAAATAGACCTGAACATCGTTCACCACTCCCTGTTCAAACAAAAAGCCTGAATCCAATTTATTAGAACAGAATGATTATAGCCTTTAAATTCTCTATGGAGATATTATTGTTAATTAAATCAAAGTCTTTCCATATGCAGTGCTAACAGTCCTAGCCCTGCATCCATTCTCCAAACAGTGTATGACATTGATGGACTAACTCAATTAAAGCATGAGCATTAGAGAAGGAATGTGGAGAGCTGGAGTGATCTTTACCAAGCCACCTTTAAAAATTGCAATAAATATTTCAAAATGAAATGTTCATAACTTTTGCTGAGGATACCCATTAATGAGACTGGATGGAAATTTGGATCAATTATTCTAAGTAAGTTTGCTTTTGGTTACACCATGGCTTTTGTTTTCTTTTCAATTGTTATACTCTCTTACAGACGGATTAAAACCAGAATGCAATGAGTGCAAAAACCACTTTTTCCACAGCTAACAGTGAAGTGGGATTCCTTCTGTAATTTGACATTTTCTTGTAGTTCTTGCTTTTTAAGGTAGCAAACATTTTTATGCAACGTGTACAGTACTTAAATGCATACAGTAATTGCTGTTAGACTGCACTAACTCCTAAAGCAAAACATCAGGACTTAAAAAATACATGTAAACAGCTCTAATAAGCTGAATTACTTCCCCCAAATGTTACAGCTGTGGTTGGGGATTGATCTATTGACTGAAACTTCTAAATTGTTATGCTGGGAACTGGATAGTCAAGGAACTACAAAGGAAGTGTCAAGACTCATTATGAAACATTTTTTTAGTGGTGAATTATCTTTGACTTGGGTCCTTATTGTTTGATTTATAATTTTAAGTTTGTTACTTGATCATTGTCATGTTTGAATATCTTTCAGAAAATCTGCAAATTCAAGACTAAAGTTTTAGGAGACATTTTCAACATTTTTTCATCTTTAAGAACATCCATCTTAAATACTTTTTAATCCATGCTCTTCTGAGGGTGAACCATTCATTTTATATCAGTGAAATAGAGACATGATCTGAATTGTTGAGATTTAGCTTCTTAGTATTTACTTTACAAGAATTATTTTGGACTTTTGTGTATTTTAATAGTTAATGTGGTTTCAGACTTTAATTCAGATTCAAGAGGCTTCTGCTTGATTTTGCTAGAGTAGAATTGAACTGAAAATATCCCTTTTTTGGTAAGAGCTACATTTAAATGTGACTATTTAATTTACACTGGAAATAATTAAATTACTTCAGACCGCATGACATAACTTTATTGGAATTGAAAAGTGCTAATTTATTAACTGCTGCAAGTGCCAAAGTATAAAAGAAAGGGAAGAAACCTTTTTAATAGAACATCATGATTGAATGTATGAAAGCAAATCCTCGGTCAATATTTTTCTTGAGCCTCAAAAAAGCATTTTTAATGTTAACACACACTTTCTCCCATCTATCCTCCACTTGTTAAAGGTCACTAAAATGATAATGGAAAAGATGTCTGTGGATGGGATGAGGTAATATATTTAAATCCCTTTTCTCGGAAGATTAGAGTGACGCACAATATTTTAAACCTACTAATCCCAGTGATGAGTGCATATGGAAGTCCTGCACATCTAATAGTTTTTAATTAATATGCAGTTATCTTTGTACTTGGGAGGATGGTCTAAAGGCTGAGGTACTTGGCTTGCATGTAAAAAGTCCAGGGTCAGTTTTCAGTTAAGGCACAGATATCCTTTGTGGTATGGGGTTGGTCATCTGCATTTGCCTCTGCCCTTGCTCTCCATCTCTAATGCAGAAAATTTATTTCCCTCTCAGAGCTTTGTAAGTCTAAAGAGCTGCTCATAGGTTTGACAGATTTGGATAGTGTGATGGAATATCAAGTATCGGCCTACGCAGACAGATACTAGATTCAGGTGGTTTGAGAAAGAATCCACCAGATAACATTAACCACAAAGGAGGTACCGATGCACCTAGTAATTGTGCAATAAAGATCTTTACCAAAATATCCACTTCAAGTACAATAGGGGAAAATCAGAACAATAATGTGCATGTAACCAAATTTTCTTTGTCACTCAGTACAGCTGTGTGTGACCTAATTAAGTGAACGCTGCCTGGTAACGTCAGTACCAGATTTAAATGCACAACTAGCCTTTTTTTGATCTGGCTGGTGAATAGACAGAATTAGGCCAGATCCAGGTAAGAAATATTTTCTCCTGTAGGTTTTTCTATAGCATTTCTAAATGCCAGGAAAGAAGAGAATGATTTTATTTTATTTATTCTTTAGTCATAAATACCAACCATAAATGCATTTGGGAACATGAAACAGACACTGCTGGCAACCACTAAGCTCCTGCTCTGCAGGTCCTGAGCCCTGCAGTTTCCGCCTGTGGGCATGCTCTGAAAATCAGAAGTGGTGATAATGTTTAATTGCTAATGACCTGTCTAGAGTCCACTCTTTATAAAAGCCTCCAACCTAGAATTTCGAGCAAATGTGCCTCCTTCTTATTTCAAAGTGGATTTTTGTCATTGTTAACTTGAACAGAAGATCCTTCACAGGAATATTTTGAGATTTGTACCCCATTTATGTATGTATCTGCTCATCCCCTAATGTAGGCGATACTGGTGGCTAAACCACTTATGGTATGCAAAACGAGGCAGTGCAGTGTCAAGTCTCTATATCCACATGTACATAAATTATGCAATGATATCTTTGCAGAACTCAGAGTCCCTAACCTAAGCCTCATTCCTATAGGTTAAAGAGAATTAAAAAGTAAGATAACTGGTATCATTTCACCTAAATTCCTATAAAAATTTAGATTTTATATGAATTTTTAGTATGTGATGGAAGATGCATAATGGTCTCTTTAGTAAAATATATCCATATTGGTAATCGTTTTAATTTCAAGAGAATGTGATAAAAAATTGGGTTGGGATGTTTAAAAAAATAACAAAACACAAGAAAACTAGTAACTGAACCTTCATCTAAGCATTCTATTGTAAACACACAGCCAGAGACTTCCTTTCAAACTCTTCAGCTGTTTGCAGGTGCTGTGATTTTTCTCTTGCTGTACTGTTCCTGAGAAATTGGCTGTGGAGGATGTACTGGATGATCCAAGTTTGAAACAGAACTTTGATTTTGCCCCTGTCAGTCGGCCATCTCTGCAGTGATGAGATGCACCAGATTATCAGTTATTTTCCTTTGACCTCTGCAAGATGCTGTTCTGCCAACAAAAGAGCACCATGTTTGGTGGTCATGCCTTCTGTGAGTTCCTTATGCTGGCGTTCTGACTCCGCAGGCTCTGGAACAAATGAGCTCCACAGTGATTTTCTCAGGAGTATGAACAATAAAAACTCGAAACCCTGAAGTTGCAAATCATACTGAGTACCCTTCAGAGGCAGAGTTTGCAGCCTGGATGGTAATTTGTCTGACATTTCGGTTTTGGAGAGTGACCTTTGTGAACTGTTTCTGCCTGAAAATGGAGTGCAGTCCTTTAAAAGTGACTGTCAGACAGATTACAATCCACCTGGCAAACAATTAGGAAACCTTTGGTGGGCTTGCATGCCCAGCTCACATCCAGAAAACCTACTTTGTACACAGTGAAATTCTGCTTTTCACTGAAAAGTTAAAAGATGCTATTTGGAATCTTTTGTGAAGAACTGTTGATAGGCTACTGGATGATGAACTAGATAGGGTTACAGCAGTTGCACTAATGATAATATTTCTATACTTTTTCTGCACTAATGATTATGCTTTTTCCCTCAGCACTAGGGATTCTGGAACATTCAAGGACTCTGATAAAGTTTTGGACTAATGAACACCTCCCTGGAAGTATAACCTTCTGAATTTGTGTCACATATCTCTATACTCTGGTAGGGTTCTTGGGCTTATTTATTTGGATTGTTGCTTTTTTTACCTGTATTTCTCTTCAGCAATACTTGACCAAAAGAGTTTGTGTTTTTGCTGGTTTTGTTTTGCCTGGTTTTGTTTATTTGTTGTTTCTTTTTGTTGTTGTTCTTGTTGTGGTTGGTTGGTTTGTTAGTAGTTTCTTTTTGTTGTTTCCGTTGCTGTTTTTGTTTGGGGATTTGGAGGGGGGGGGGTTTTGTCTTGTGAATTAGCATTGTGTTTTATATTTAATGCACTGGCTCTTTGAAGACAAGTTAGCAATGTATTTGCTCTGTTATGTTCCCAAATACAACACTCTTTTCAAGTTTCCAGTAACTACAAAGCAGAAATAATCTACTGGCTTAGATTTGTATGTCTACAGTGAGATAAGTTAAATCCCATTTCTCCTGTCATTACTGAGGCTCCACTGCCCCTCAGGCATTCACTTGAACTGTTAGAGCATCCAGCACATTGCAATTAGGGTTATTCTGAATATGTTAAACAGTAACTAGTGATGCTCCTATGAAGGGTTAAAAGGAGATTGGATTGTAAATAGCCTGTAAATGATATATCAAGAGCTGATTCTTCAGTGAGCTGTTTTCATATACATGGAATCTGCTTGATTATTAACAAGGTGTCATCTGAGCATACAGTCATATGGCTGGCTATACTACCTTGAATATAAAATTAAGTTTTTTAAGCTGCAGCAAAGCACAGAAGCCCTTGCCTAGCTTTAAACACTCAAGCAGGTACTTTTATGCCACAGCCATCTTACAGGTGCTTTAAGTATTTTTGCAGAATCAGGCCTGCATGTATTTACATCTGTGTTTCCCTATTTGGGTGTAAGCAACACAGGAACCAAGCAAAATATGGAAATCTGTGCTGAAAA
>VXAZ01008435.1:63519-222907 GCA_013399875.1 Gymnorhina tibicen | reverse complement strand
AAAAAAAAAAAAAAAATTGTTCTGCATGAAATTTTTAAACAGTCAAAAGGATAAAACAGGTAATTTTTTTACAGCCATTTTATTTAAAGAGGACTAGGTAATGAATAAAAAGTTCTTTCAGTTAAAAAAGAAAAGAAAAAAGAAAAGAAAAAAGGCTTACATTAAATTGGAAACTTAGCACCATATGAAAGTTATTCATTCACATAGCAAATGTGCTTGAAGCATGATTGTCTAAAAGACTTAAAAATACATGATTACACTGAAGGAAAAGCATTTATAATTTAAATTAACATAATCAGTGCTTGTACCTGTAAGTAGTCAATTTTGCTTTTAAGTAATTTTAATTATTAAATAGAATTAATCTTACATCGCAGGGAGGTTTCTGTAAAAACAATGAAGGCAAATAAGATTATATATGGTATATTAGAGCTAGGAAAGATTAAGTGTAATTTATTGATTAGATTTCTTTATACCTAGCAGTCTTTTAAAAAAATAGTTAAGTCTTCTCTTTGTGAATGACCATCTTTATCATTAGCATTCTGATTCTCTCATTTCATAGATTTGCTATGGATATGTTAGCTCTAATATCACCAGGATTTGAATCAATAACAAAATGAAATGAGCAAACACAGTAGTGAGGATTTCAAATGAGAAAGAAATAAGACTTCACAGCAGATAGTGCAATAGGAGTTCCACAGAAATCAATAGGCATTCACACATGGAGTAACTCTGCTGGAACAGGATTCCAAACAACCCTAAAATAATTTAATGAGCTCCTGTAAACTTCTGTTCTGAAACACTGAAGGCATTTTTCCAATATAAATATAGAACACACAGGTTTTGTGTGTTCTACAACTTACTCAAGAAAATATTTAAAGTAAATCTGAGGGATTATCTGGTTTTGGTTTATGAATTACTGTAATTTCTGGATTTTTCAGAAGCAGCTTGTTAACCTAACATCTTTTTATTACTCTAAACTGTAGAATAGTTTAAATAGTATATGTAAATATCTATGAAGTGTCAGAAAAGAACCAATATCCTGCTGCAATACACATGTACTGAATAGAGTAGGTCATAGATATTTACTGTAGATAAACACTTCAGGATTTAATAATTTCTTCTATCTGTGAATTATCCATGACCTGCTAATGATTTTTTTATATGACTGTGTGTGTTTTATGTAGTTCATCAAATAATCTTACAACCACATTAGGCTTGTGGAATTTTGTAAGTGCTCCTCTGAGTATAATTTTCAGAATGAGTTATTCATGTTGGTTACCCAAGTCACAAGAAAGTGTATCCATCCTGCTATTTGTTGACCTAATGTCTGCAAACAAGATGACTGGAGTAATTGGATCTTTGTAAACAGGATACTAGTTAAGAAGAAAAGCAAGTGGTGTGGATCTTAAAGCCTTTACAGTCTGTTTTTTGTACTCCTTTGTACTGAAAGAGCATCATGCATAGCAGAATACCACCTGCAGTAGAAATATAAGCTCTTTTCTGAGTAAAAAGGCATAAGAGAGATTTATGAGAAACCTTCTTACTACCTAGCCCCTGTAAGCAACAGCTGCGTTGGAATCCTTCTCTGAGCTTGGTAAAGCTGCTTGTGAGGCAAAATGGTCAGTCACATTTTACAGAGTTCTTGTTTTATATTTTGTATTGCCCTTTCCAAAATCTCTTTAATAAGCCTTCTTTTGCCTAAATGTAGAATTCAAACATATAACAGCTTCAAAAGTCCTGAGTTGAGTTGTTGCTATCTTTTAAGAGAGTATACACGTAGTCATATTTCAAATTATTTTCTTCATATCTACAAAAGTTTTTTACTTAGCTTCTTAAGGAAAGGATGATTTAAGACCTCTCTGTCTCTGTTCATCACTTTCCCCAATAACTTTTGAACCTAAAGAGCAAATTTAAATCAGATCAGAAAGAACTGGTAAATGAAATGCAAAGAGAAAAAAGAAAAATGGTTACCGTCTCCAGTGAAAGAAAGCCTGGCAAGACTGGCATGTTGCACACCCTTTGTGGTAGCAGCTGTGGTGCTTTTTGTGATGAATGTAAGAGTCAGAATTCATTGTGGTGTTCTGAGAAGGCTGTGAGGGCACAGAGTTGTATCAGACTAGGCTTTACTAGCTCCATCATTGATAAAGGTTTTGTTTCATTTTTAAATGAAAGTCAATATTCTCAAGCGTCCATTCGAGCAGAGGAACAAAGAAAAATATTGGTTTATTGCATGTTTCATGATAGAAACAAATTCCTACTAATATCAGTACTCTCACAGTTGTGATTTCAAATAATGTGGCTGAAGTAAGTATGCTGGCTAATGGAATATGACTCCAGAGGCCAAGGGAAACCCAGGACACCTAAGAGATAGTGCTCAGATGGACGGGTATGTCCTCACTGCTGATGCTTATCCTTTACTACTCCACTTCTCACGTGGTGCTGTAATATGGTATATTTCCAAGGGACGTTGTGAACCCTCTTGTACAACTAGCAGAGTGTTAATGAGGTTAGGAAAATGACTTTTCAATTCTATTCAGGAAAGGAAAAGAAAGATAGAAACTAACCTGTGCATTTATCACATAAGACAAACTGTCACTGTAAGCAGAATTTTTTAAGAAATCCATTTAGGATTGGATAACCATCATTTGAAAAATATGAGCAAAGAAAGAGAGCAGTAGAGAGAGATTGAGGGCCATGGGCTGAAATTCAGTTTCTGTTATTGGGTAATGCCATCACTTCTGGCTTCTTTCCCCATATGTTTCTATTTGAATTCTGCTAGCTTAGTTTTGTATGAAAGTGTCAGTCCCATCTTCACTTTTTGGAAGGGTGGGTTATTCCTAAAGGCCAACACATTTCTGCAGCTTTGGTTTCTTCTTTACAAGTAGAATGGTAAAAATAAAGTTCTGTACAATATGCTGCATAGAGATATCCTCTGAAAACAGCAGCTGGTGTATTTTCTGCATAGAAGAAAAATACATTACATGTGGAAAAGTTATGGAAAATTGAGACAACTATTTTAAAAACATTTAATGGTTTATGATGGCTTTTAATAGTAGGATATAGATAAGGGATCTAGAGAAATGTTAACTACTCAGAAATATCTTAGAGAACAGAAAGTATTAACAGGATTGTAGCAGTTTTATTTTTAAAAGATTTTCAGTACCAAAGTCTATTATGGAAAATAAAAAATCATTATTTTTGGTTTACATTTAAAGCTGTGACACGTTTTCAAATCATTCTCTGAGGCAGGCATTAGGAAAAAGATTGTTAGATAATTGTACCAACACCTTCTTTACTTATTAAATAGGTAGACTAAAGTGGAACAATCACTTTATTTGTGAGTTTGACTTCTGAAAGATAATGAACTAGTTTTACTGTGGTAAGGGTGTATGATATTTGCTTACCTGCATATTAAACAAAGGTAAGCAGACAGGGTTTTTTTCCATTAAAATAGGAAAGTTAAAGAAAATAAGTGAAGGATTCGTTCCTCACTTCACTGGAAGATAAGCTTAAATCTGCCACTTCCTTGAGGCATGTCAAATCATAGAAAAAATCTATTTATACGATACCAGGACAGTTATTCCTGAATCTCAACATCTAGAGGGGATCAAAGGTTACATGGAAGATGATCTTTATCTGAAGGCTGGGAAGCCACATGCTTTTCTAAGTGCTTATGGAATCTGAAGTTTTATAATTTACTTAGACCTCATGCTCCAAGGGAAACAGTAATATACATAAACTATCTTGGTCTCTTCTCCCAGGTAAAAACTGACAAGACAGGAGGAAATGGCCCCAAGTTGCACTAGGGGCGGTTTAGATTGGATATTAGGAAAAAATTTCTTCATTGAAAGAGTGATTAAGCATTGTAACCAGCTCTCCAGGGAAGTTGTAGAATCACTGTCCTTGAAAGTGTTCAAAAATCATGTGGAGGTGGCACTTAGGGACATGGTTTAGTGGTGAACATAGTGGAGATGTGGGGTTAATGGGACATCTTGATGACCCTAGGGGTCTTTTTCAATCTAATGGTTCTGTGAGTCTAAATTTAATCCTTTTGTGGGTCTTTCTGTTGATGCTTGGTTACTTTATCACCTATACTGGATTAGACAAAGCGTGGTATTGCTGCTGCATTAAATGAAGGAAGAAGAATCTGATGTTTCTCTTGCCCACCTGGGATTAACAAATCCACACCCTCTTCAGAAGAAAATATTTGCTTTGAGGCGACTTAGCAATCTTTAATAGTTCCTTTCTCACTTTAATTTTTTGGCCATACATGCTTTCTCACACTTATGCACATATTAGCTCTCTTACAGTCATGTGTTACTGGCAACATGATTGCTTGCAGTGAGTGCTTTCACTGTGGGTAGTTCTGATAAATAGTATAAATATCTGCAAAGTACCTGCTGCAAAAAGTTCCTTGGGTAACTCATCTGTAGTCCTGTGTATTATGTGCAGCGAGTTAAATTGCTCAAAAGTCATTTGAAATCACACAATGATTTAAGCAGGCAAACTGCCTTAACCAGTAAGCGGAAAATAGCAAATAAATCCTGTGCCTGAAATCATACCCTCTTACCTTTTACCATGCTACTCACACCTCTAAGTGGGCATCTCCATTTCCACCCTCCCCCACTCTAAAGAACTATTTCCTGATGGTAAGCATTTCTAATTAGCTTTTCTAAGAATTGAGCGTGTGTCTTGTTTATTCCTAAAGCAGAGCTGGACAGGAGTGATAGTCCTAGAGCTGTTTGCTTTGCCTCATACATTCATGGTATTTTCTTTAGCCCCAGGAAAGTGATGTGAAACATGAAGTAATCTGACTTGGGGCTGCAGTCTCAGCAGCCATCTTAACTTTGCCCTGGAAGCTGATCCACTGTGTAGAAAGGGATGCAATAGTCACAAGAAAAAAGACAGCATGAGGGACACGATGACTCGCATAGCTTAAGCATGCCTGCAGAAGGACTACTGGCATCTACCCTCTGCATGCAGCAGCATTTGTGCAATTTACATTCAGCAGTCAGTGACAGCCCAGAGAAGAGGACCTGAATTGAATGAAAGATTACTGAATGCTATTTTCACCCTCTCTTTGCATTTTAGAACAAAGGACACTAGTTTGTATCATTTGACATCAGCTCTTTACTGCACATATTTAATTTAGCCAGGAAAATTACCTAGCTAAGCTTCTGTAGTTGTCAGCAGAGAGAGTCTTTTCCTGATTACAATTCAGAGCCTCTTTGCTCTTTGCTGTGAATTGCCGTTTTCATTGACTGCTGGGGCAGCTTTGCCACGTGACATATTTGCCAAAGTAGGTACCTGCAAACCCTCTCACCAAGTATCCAACTTGGTATGTTTGAGCTGCACAGTGAATGACTTTTGGATTTGCCCCCTCGTAGGCAAAGGTGGGATTGCTTGCATGCTGGTTTGCCTCAGAAGTGTCAATTCCTTTTAAGTGAGACAGTTCTGAGGGCATAGAAAGCTTCAGTCAAATCGGTAAAGGGTAGTAACTTGTAAAAAAATATAGCTTGGAAATCCTACATGGCATATGCTCTGGCTTTAGGGTGCTTCCAGTTAAGCAGGAGCCCAGTTAGATATTTCAGAACTGGAGCTCTGGATTTGGTATTTCTACCTTAGTTCTGTAGTCAGAGTCCAAGGTTGCCTCTACTGACTGTGTGCTCTGATGTTTTAAGTTGGCAATCTAAATTTTAATGCTAGAATGTCTGGACCCAAGCTATCTGAAACCAGCATTTATTCCCTTACTATTTACTTCATGGTTGCTGTTACATTGTTGCTGTCAATATTTTGAATTTATTCTTCAGGTCCTTGTCTTGCTCTGGGAACAAGGGATGAAGTTTTTGAGTTTTGTGGTGTGCTGTGCTGTTTGTTGTAAGATATTGTATCTTCCACATGTGAAGCAAGACAGATTTTCCAAATAAGGAAGGGACAAGGAAAGAAAAAGATGTTAATTTCAGGCTTGCTAAGAAACTCAGATAAATGAGTGTGTCAAACAGAAAAGGAAAAAATTAATAGGGAAAGACATTGGATTTTCAAGGTTCTCAGAGGGCATTAAAACAGTAAAAGTGAAAAATAATAAAATTATAAGAAGTGCTCAAGAATCACTTTAAAACATTAACTGGGTGCTAAAAGTGAATACACATGCACAATACTTCCTTTTAACAGCAGTAACCTGAAATGACCACCTGCTGTCCCTGCAAGCCTTCAGAGTGCTCTTCCCCTTTGCAGCTCCTTTCCTTTGATACACTTTGACAGAAGAATCAAGGCCTGTGGCTGCTCGAAGTGTGGCTAGGGAGCTGTAGGCTCCTCATCAGTTTATGATCTATTTTTTAAGACATGGCATTTCTCCTCTGAATGGCATCCTGCTGGTGTTGTGTAGTTAATCTGCTGGAGTTGTATAAGTTCATGTGCCAGTATAACTTCTTTTGTTGGTCAGAGGCAGGGTTAATAATGATAATAAATGAACAGCATTTTATGAAAAAGTCAGATACTGTCAACTGTGAAAACCATGTTTATATTGCTTATTTATGGACTACTTACTTAGGAAAACATTAGAAAAATACCATGTTAGTCATAAAACTACACTGTTTGACTAACATGCCTGAGAAAGGGGAATTTTCACAAATATAGATGTGGAATGGAAACCTAAGTAAGAGGACTGGTTACTACTGACAGAGCAGGAGAGAACAGGAGGAAGAACATTAAAATTGTATTGTACGTGTATGGCTTGTAGGAGACAAATAAAACAAAAATAACATGACAGAATCATAGAGTGATTTGGGTTGGACAAGACCTTAAAGACCATTTATTTCCAACCCCCTACTACGGCAGGGATACCTTCTGCTACACCAGGTTGCTCAGAGCCCTATCCATCCTGGCCTTGAGCAGTTCCAGGGATGGGACATCTACATCTTCTCTGGCAACCTGTTCCAGGACCTCACCACCCTTACAGTAATGAATGTTTTCCTAATATCTGATCTAAACCTACTCTCTTTCATTTTGAAGCCATAACCCAAATATTAATGCAGTTAATCTTTTTGTCAGCTGAGAACCAGTTGAAAATAGTTATGGTTGCTTGGACTCTATGTTGATTTCTAACATTAGCCATGAAAGCACTGCACAGAAGCATTACTGCCATGGTTACAGGTTGAGATCAGATTGAGCTATAGAGAGAGAGGGCAAGCAGCTCCCCAAGGACAGCGAATGTACCACTGCATGTGTTAAGTTCAGAGACTGAGCAGTGCCAGAGGTCCAGGCTGCCTGGCATGGGGTTTAGAAGGGCACATGAACAGACTGAAGAAAGGGAGGACGGTCTTTTGAAGAAGGCATCTGAAAGGTTGTGTGTAAAATGAGTTTGAGCTGCTGTTGCAGTCCAGTTTCAGAAGGATGGGGAGGGTGGAGTGACTCATGTGAAAGATTTTCTGTATCTTCCCCTAGAGCTGCACAATACATGCTGAAGCTCTAGTTTTCTTTGGAGAGGTGGTGGTTATTTCCTCTAAAAGACAACTGCCTTTCAACAGTAGATAAAATAAACCCCAGTTAAAAAGAAGACATGTTATACTCTTACTGTTATATAGATGCTGTTACAGGCCCAGCGTGGCCCTCAGGCTGGCCCTGCCTCAGTATCCCCCTAAAACTTTGTAATTCTCTCTCCCCAGGACAAGTAAAAAATTCTTTACCAATAGCGTATTTAACAAAAAAAAGGGTGTTTGACACTGGATTTATATTTTTCATGGAGGAGAGTGCCTACAAGTTGAGGATTAGTCATTTAAGCTTTCCAAATGCAATTTAAATTGTAAATGTAAACTATCAGAAGGAAACACCTGTAAGTATTAAAACAGCCAGTGCTGACTTTCAACCATATCAATAATTTGTAACAGGACAATGAATCTGTACCATCCAATCAAAACAAATAAAGAGTATCTTCTTATTATCATAAAAGCAATAAAAAGACTTGCACAGCATTCTTTAGCTAATTTGTCTTTCATTCTGCACCATAAAGATAACAAAGTGTGGTGTTCTCTTAGAACATACTGTTTTACTCTCTATATTTTTCATCGCTATAGTCTGGAGTATATTGTTTTTTAATTTGCTGATGGAAAACGTCAATTAGAATTAGCTTGAGTGCTGTGGGAGGATAATGACAATAGATATGAAAGGAACAGAATAGTATGTAGCAAAATTAATGATGCATTTATTGTGCCTCTCATTAGCTCAGTGCAGGTCTTATTCTATGAGTAAATAACTTAGTGTGGTATCAAAAGCTGGGAGAGTAGGAGGATTTGGTTGGGGAACCATCTAATTATAGTCACTCATCTTAGAATGAAGGACTCCACTCCTTTGATAAAAATCTGATTAAAAGAAACAATATTTTTCCAAATGTCAACGTGTTATATACCGTTGCAGCCTGTGCAAATGTATTCTGACACCCGTGTCATTTACTGAGTCTGTCTAAGGCTTGTAAAACTTTCTGTTGAAAAAAACCCCAAACTCACAACTTAGGAAAGACAAACTGCCTTAAACCTTCTATAACTCTTAAAAATGCTTTCCATTTAGAGTTCCATAAGCCTACATACAAGCACTTTTAACGATTTCCAGTTGGGGGGAAAAAATTCTCCCTCATTATGGATCCCAACCTGCTAATACGTTACTACGCTAACATTTTAATTGTGCTGGTTTTCTAGTTCTCCAATCAAGACAGTTACTACAAAAATGATGAGACCAGAGTTCCAGCTACTAGCACGTACAATAATGAAAACTTGTTGCTTAGCAAAGTCTGAAAATACCCATGAGCCTTAGTAAGTGGCTATTCAAAGGTTTTTTCTTTGTGGACACATGGATGGATCCTGGACACTTAACTCTGTAGGACAGTTAGGAACAGGATACATTCCTATCAGTTTGTGTTCCAGACAGTTAGGAAGCAGGATGGATGCATGCAAATAGTTTTATTTTCATGTACAAGTGTGTTTAATGTAGATAGGTATATTGATATTTCTATGTGTTTGTATTTTAAAAGGTGTCAAATATTAAGATTTTTGAAACTTGAATTTTCTTTAAATGCAGGAACCCAGAAAAGGACAATAAAAGTGATTCTGAGGGTTGGGGTTTTTTTTTGCACAGAAATGGCCTGATCACCAATGGAAAAATTCCTAACTAACTACAATATGTTCTCAGTAAATCATTAATAATGTGCCATTCTGAATTCTCTACTGTATAGTGGGTTTGTTTTCAATCTTAGAAAACAGGCAGAATTTTTGAAGATTTACCATCCACTTGCAAAAAAACAAGAAAAAAATTAAGTTGTGTAATTAAGTCAGCCGGAATTAATTAAAATAGTCAGATTGACGTGTAGTCCTTCCTGCCATCCACTGTACTGTAGGTATGTAATTTGTAATTAATGTTTAAAATGCAGTTCACTTTTACTTAATATTTAATTCATAGCTATAAGCAAAGTATGTAATCTAACGGTAACACGAATAATATCTCCATGAAAGAATATGTCACCTTAAAAGTATGTGAAAGAGGAAATACAAAGGTGGTTTTGTTCTCTCTTATAATAAAAATAAATATTTCAAAGGCTTATTTGTTTCATCTTTAACTAAACTAAAATGTTATGTGAGATGAGAGCAGCAGAGTAAATGGGGCAGTAATATTTTTTAAGACGAAACTTGCGAAACATAAAGTCTGAAGTACGTGACAGTTCCATGCAAGCTGGCAGTTTCTGAGTATTGCCTTTGAAATCCAACTGTTGTGCCAGATCTCTGACTCAATGATGAAGAAAATGATCTCCTCACTGTTGAGCCTAACTTAATCAGGACTGTAAAATTTGGGTCTGGCTCACCCAAAACTAGTCTGCACTTTGTAATGTGAGCTAACAAATTCCTTAACTAGATTTAGATTTACTTGCTTATTCATTTGAGTGTTGAACTGGAATTAATAAAAATAATTTAAAAAAACAAAAAGAGATAATTAAAAAAAAGAAAAGAATCCCCTAGGCTTCTCTGGATAAATACACAGTGTAATTCTTTTAATAAAAGCAAGAGAACAGAGTCAATTGAACCGTGTTTGCTCTATTTATCCCTCCTGTTGGAAGGAAAAGAAGAAACACCTCGGAAACATCCTATCTGGTAATTTAGAGGGAACAAAATACAGGTTTGTATCTCCTAAAAAATTAAATCTGAACATGGAGCATTTCTCCCTCTTATCAGGAGACACATTCAACAACACTGACTTTGTGGTTGGCAGTGTAAAGGGTCATGAAGCACTACATAATGTCTTTAAGTACTTCTGAGCTTATAGTTTTATGTCACAAACTATTTACTGTATAAATCTGAATGAAGAGTTTTGTTCTTATTGGATTTCTTGCTGGTGGGAAGGAATAAGGTTATTTTGGGCTTTTTGTGCTGCTTATGTCCTTGTACTGGATGAACAATAAGGGTCATATTTAAAAAAGGGGAAAAAAGGATAAAAGAGGTGTAAGGATTTTTTAACTTTATTTCTGTTGTGACTTTTCTGGCTGGCTTGTCTGTCTTGCCACTTTAGAGAGTCTGCTTGAATCAGTCATATGACCAGTCTTTTAGAAAGTGTATTAAGTATGGGCTTTGTTCTTAAAGACCCTCATGTAGGTCCTCCACAAATTGTCAGACACAGCCTTAGAAAGAAATTATAAAAGTGTAGGAACAAATTTTAGCAATATGATCCAACCTTGCCAATTTTTTAGGTTTGCTTTTTTCTTCTCGCAGAAAGTTTAATAAGGGGAGAAAAAAACCCCAACCTCTAAATGTCAAGTTTTAAATTAAAAAAAAAAAAAAAGTGAAATATGAAAGGAAGTCTATTTTGATGGCATGCTGTGTAGAAGAAAGAGAATAAGTAATGAGAGTTGTGCTTAAAGTGGCAGCCTTAGACTCAATGTCTTTCTAGGAATGACAGGCAGCACAGACTTCTTGTTATTTAATGACAGATGAGGCTGGTGATGCCTTATCGCAAACCAAAGCGACCTTGGTTTAAGCATTAATAAAGCAGCGGTAAATTTTTGCCAACGTAGACAAACTTTAAAACAAGCTTTAGTTTTGGGCTTGGATGCGTGCTAATTTGAGCAAATGGCTACATGTTGAAAGAAGAGGCAGGGGGAAGAAGCAAAAATGTTGGAAAACTAATCATCATCTTCAGTGAATAAGTACAATTGCCTGCAGGTGTTCAGATATTTCACTGCTGAACACTGAAGGCAGTGGAAAAAAGATTCCAATCCCATACCTGTTACAGAAGACTGATAAAATTTCTTCCCTCTCTTGAGACTGAAGAAATGTAATCAAGCATGGAAATGCTCTTCATGCAGGCAAATTGCACTGGCGTAAAGAGAAGAAGAAAATGGAACGAGGGTACATGAATTTTCCTGGCTGGGTTGCGTGAGCGTGACTTTAGAGATGACATTGACACAGTTATTTCACTTGGGACTAAGAGTTTCTCTGATATTGGGTTAAAAATCAGACTCTCTGCATAATAAATTTATTTTCCATGTTTGGTTGTGTCTGTCTGGTTATGTAGGCAAGGTTTTGCTGAGGAACAGTAGTTGTGTAGTGCAGAAAATCCTGCTCTCATCCAGGCTCTGGCACGCGTTTCTGAGTGCCACCTGCTGGCTTTGGCCTCTCACACAACCTCAGTATGCAGGGATTTGTCTGAAAGTGCGTGTGCAGTGCCATTTCCTGGGTACATCTTTAGAGAATACAATTCTGTTGTGCCTGTCAGCTGTCTCAGGGACATCCAGTCCAAAAGACAGCAACTGTGTATGCACTCCAAGGCTTTCCTAGTATCCATGTTTCGCTGAATAAAACTCCAGGTATTGCTGCTCGTCTTTGCTCTGCTCTTCTCATGATAGAAAGGCAGTAAGAGAAACAAAAAAAACCCCAATAAAACAAAACAAAACAAAACACAAAAAAAAATATTAAAAGTGCTTATTATTCTGAATAGGAAAAGTTTATCTTGAAAACATGCTGCCTGCATCAATGTATGACAGCACTCTTGTTGAACTATTTGTTCTTGTTTCTGGGCATAACTCAGTAAAATAGGCAGTAAAATTCATGCCCATTTTAATAAATCTCTAAAGGACTTTACCTTCAGAATCCCATCCACCGTTTGTGCATGGCATGTGTGCTCTGTTTAAAAGAGGAGAGAATAGGCAGATGGTTGAAATGCATCTTATGGAAATCTAGGTCTGTGATGACTGTTTGGCTACAACTGCAGTCTTAACAACATGATTGGGGTGTTGATAAAGCAAAATACAGCTTGTTCCTTGAAAGGGTCTGCTGTGAGCAGACACTGTCTTCCACTGGATGGGAAGTGCCATGATGAAAAGCACTTGTTTATTCTCCTGACTCCCAGAGAGAGCAGGCAGGAGTAAAGTGACTTGTAGCTCAAATCCGTGTAACTCCCAGTGGATTGTTATTTACAAACTGCCAGAAGACAAGCTGTCTCTCCCAGTGGCATTCTCTGGGGAGGCCTCCGTGTTATCTGTGACATTCATTACACATGTGCCTGCACAGCACCTGTCAGTCACTCTCAGCCAGAGAGACAACCATCACTTCCTGAGACGTTCAACGAGTTAGCTGAACAAATTAAAAAATACAGAATGTTGGAATTGAGTGAGTTATGGATAACTAAGAAAGCTCTGTTAATGTAGACAAGCATGTACTAAGCCCTAGACACTGTTCTGTGATTTTGTATTTTTGCAGTCCCTATTCAGGTGTCTCTGTCTTGAAATTATTTGAGAAATACATTCCTTTGTTTCTAAGCACTGAGAATTTAAAATGCAGCATGGTATGGATTGAGTTTTGTCTGTTTGGTTTGGGGGGTTTTGATTTTGTGTTCTTTTTTTTTTTTTTCTGTTTTGGTAACTAGAAAATTTTTGGGTTTGATTTTCTTTTTTTGTTTTGTTGTTGTATCTTCCCCAGAGCTAGGAACACAGAGAGAGTCCATGGCCCTGTGGCAGTCCCAAGGAATCCCATCTCTTTTACCTGAATCCTCTGCTGGTTTTGACAAAAGATTGATCAAACTAGGGATGTCTTGAGTGAAATGTTTCGGGGTCAGTTCACTGGCATTTTTTAATGAAAATTCTTCAGCAGTTTGAAAACTAGCCTGGCTTATAGGGGAAGAGAAAGCAGCTGTAATATATAATGAAATAAACGGGGGGAAAAAAAGTTGATAGCAAAGAATAAATGAATATAAATGAGAAGTTAGGAATTGAAGACGTTTGTAAAGGAAGCAGAAAGACACCAGAAGAAAAGGCTATTTAATTAAGGACTTTGAAAAGTTTTTTAAGGTGAAAAAAAGTAGTAAAGCTGGTGCTGGCTTGTCACTATGTGGAAAAGGCAGAAAAGTACGTAATAATACAGGAAAAACGGAGGTAGTCAACAAATATTTCTGTTACATGGTAAACCAACCACATTTCTGAATTATGTGTTCACCTGTCCACCTTTTCTTAGCGAAGATGCCAAGTTTCCCAGCTCAAGCGTGTTCAGTGATCTCCTCTGGGTGGATTTAGGAGGCACAGAAAAATACTGCCAGGGAAATTCTTGATTAAGCAGAAGTGGGTAGGGGTCAGCAGTAGCAGAGGAGTTGCAAGGTGGTAAATAGTTAGAAATGAGGGGGACAAAAATTACTTAAGTAAAGATTTGGGATTTTCAAAGTTTCATTTTGGACATATTTTCATTTGTATCTAGATACTTTTCTCCTTAATCTGCTAAATTGCAGCTGTCCCTCAAATACGTAGGGTTCTTCAGTAGTCTTTATCCTGGGAAGCAAACAACTTTGCCTTTTTTGTGTTCCAGAAGACTGATGTTCTCTTCTTGCAACCATTTTTACTCCCCAAGCAGGCGTCCCATCTATTACTCCCTTATTGTCTAACTTGCTGCCTTTCTGGAGTGGAGCTTGCTACAGGTTAATGCATAAAATTCAAAGTTAGTGCTGATCCAGAATGCTCCTCTTGGTTCTCTGTGTAAAAGGAACAGGGTGATAGCCATATGATGATACTGAAGCTGAAATACCTTGTTTCAACAATTAATGAGGATGAAAATGGACCTAACCTTGGACCTCTTAAAATCAGCATTTCTTTATAGTATGTCCAAGTGTTACAGAAAAACTATCCCAGAGGACCACTGCCATTGTTTTTCAATAAAACTGGCACTGGAAAAGTCCAGAAGATGAGAGGAAATCTATTGCTGAGCCGATATTTTGAAAGGGTGAAAGAGGTTGCAATGGTAATTATAGGTCTGTCAGACTGACATGCATCTTAGGCAAAATAATGGCATGGCTGATATAGGACTCAATTATAAAGGATGAAATAGGGGTAATAATAACTGTTAGACTTGGGGAAGACAGATATTGTGAAGCTGATATGACACCTTTTTGATGAGATTATGGTTTGGGTTGATAGGTCTAAGAGACCAGCTGAAGTAAGGGAGGCTTTTTTATGGGAAAAGGGGACTTGGGAGGGCAAAGAATTTTGATTAAGCAGCTAGAAGAGTACAAAGTCATCTCAGTACCTACTGTATGCATGAAGAGTGGCTAAATGAGTGATGAGTAATCATCAAGCAGTCACAGGTCTTGTGGTCTTAGTCAGGGGTGGCCAGACAGTATTCCAGGGCTTGCCAGTGGCCTGGAATAAATACCATCAATGTGCAGATGATGCAAAGACCTTCCTTGAACTGCCATTGAGTCTGTCTGTACTTGTGTGAAGCAAGGTAAAAATGCTCTTTTTTTCCCCCAGGTTCTCAAGTACTTCAGGGATATTTTGCAGTCCTCTAACAAATATAGGTGTGTCTAAAATTCCACCAATCCTTGTGGTAATTCTGTCAAGTAGCACCAATTCCCTCTTGGTAATTTAGAAATAATGCTTTGCAAAAATGTGAATTTTAAAATAATATTTACTATTATTGCCTCTGCCATATGAATATACTGGTTAATTATAGGCATTCCATTTGTTTTTATACCATGACTTTCTCCATCTAAAAATTTTTCCTCCTTGGTAAAATGTACTGAGATCTGGTGATGAGATGGTGTCTGTTCAATAATATTGCAAGCAGAAATATTTTACCTGATGCTGTAGCATCAGTCTTTAGAGAATTTGAATTGCAGACAATCTTCAAAGACATTTTCCTTTGTCATCATCATGCTTTTTCTAAATTGCATGGAATGAAGATTCTGGGAGTACAGGCGGTGTAAGTGAGAGCTCCGTGAGGTTAAAAAACCCCAAGTGCCCCAAACAACTTTGGAAAACTGTCATTTCTAAATATTCTGTCTGCACAATCGCTAATTTTTTTGGTCAGTTCAATACTCCTGTTGTTGGGTCCCACTCTACACAACAGCCTTCCTTCTCACTGAAGATGAATTATGTTGTTATTTTTTATCAGCTCAGGTAAGTAGATATAAAATTAATAAAATTAGCAATATCTTACTGGACCTTCATTATTCATCTATCTTTTCAAATATTTAGTGAATATACCAGATGTCTGAATTATATTTGTTCTGTCAAAGGCTGTAGGGGTCAAGTAGTCAAACATTATCAATTCCAAATTGTATATTATTATTATTTTTATTATTATTATGTTTTCTCTTAGCAGTATTTTGTTCATTCTTCACTTATTATCTATGAACATAAAAAAAAAAATCTTTCTCTGTAATGAAGAATTGTTGTTTATTGTTCTGTGGTTCAATTTAGACATACTACACTGCAGATTGGCACGTTTCTTTCTTTCCTACTCATTAGCAGGGAGCCTTTAGTCTCTTTCTGTGCTTTTTTTAATAATCATAATATCCCACTTTTCCAGTGGGACCTAGCCTAAGATTGAGTAAAGAATTAGACTCACATCAGACAGGCTGAACTTATAATAATGCGGAAGAGGTAATATATCATGAAAAATGGGACCTTCCTGCTCTACATATGGTTTTAATTATTGCAGCTTTTGGAGTCTAATTAAAAAAAAATACTCTAGAATTCAAAAAAATACACTAAGGAATAGAACCAAGGTTAAAAAATCTGCTTTATCTTTTGAAATAGAAGTATTCTGGTCCAAACATGGTTTAAATAATCTGCTGTCTAAAAATTGTATTAGGAACTGTTTACTGAATAAGAGTTTTTGAGGTTTCTTATTAATAAAAATATGGATTTTAAAATTTCTTATGTAACTTTGCATTTGTATTTTTACCATATTGGCAAAATAATAAAAATGTTTTTTAGCTATTTGGTCACCAAACTGATTGCCAAAGGGTCGTATTGTAGCCATATAAGCAATCTCTTTTGTTTTTTTTCCCTTGCTACTCTTATTATCTTGGAGTTTTTGGGTTAGTGAATGTAGGTAAAAAAATCTAAGAATCAAGATTAAATATTTTCTCTGAAGTATAATCAAATGTATTGTCTTCACACATTTTTATGAAATTTTAGTTTCCAGAATATCATTTTAATTTGCCACCAGATTTAAATAACTTTGGAATTCAAACACATCTTTAACCAAATGCCAGTTTAATTTCCTGATGTTACATGGTTGAAGTATTTGCACAGATTTGTCTTTTAATTAAGGATGGTCAATATATGAGAGAAAATAATATTTAAGTTGATTATGAAGTGATTAAACAGCATTAGGGTGTGGTCTTTTTGATGTGGTCTTGCTGCACTGGCAGTACAGAGGTGATCTGTACACCCCTGTTAAAACAATGTGATAGGGACCTACACACAGTTAACTGAGGATTGATCATGTTCAAATTTATTTAAGTTCAGATAAAAATGTCCTTTTTCTTCATCAGGATTTGGATCAGGTTCAGTGATGTTAACACAGTTAGAACATCTTTGTACCCTACAAACAGCCTAAAACATACTCTCGAGGAGTTTGTTGATTTTATTCTTACTTGTTGTGGATTCTGCCAAAATATGATTGTACTTTGCATACCTAGACTATCTGAGTCTATTTTTCTTCTCAAAACATCTATTATGTCAGGCAAACAATATGTTACACATTTTAGGGAGGCATAAACGTTTTAAAAGCCGGATGAACAATGACACTTGGAGTGTACCTTTATTCAGGTACTGTTTGTCTGTCTCTCAAGCTTTCTTGAGTGAACAGAGTTTACACATGTAAATGTCTTTGTGTGCCTGTGCCACAGTGATTTACCTTCGGGCACATGAGAGAAATTAATCAAAAGCCCCCAGCTGAACTTGGCTGTTCCTGCATCCTAGCTCAGCCTCCTAAACCACCATGTCATTCCTGCTGTTGTGCTGGACCTAATCTTGATATCAGATATGTGATTATTTTCATAGGCTAGCTGGCTCAGTTGAGTACATAAACAAGACATGTTTAGACTTAAACCCATTTCTGAGATTAGAAATAAAACATAAGACTGTGTTTGGATGTGCCCTTTCACTTCTTGGTTAATTCAGAATAGATGTCGTAACAGAATTTAAGCTCACAAGTATAGCTGACTCAAGAAGATAATAATTTAACACTGAGGGATTTGATGGCCTAGTTCTCCACTATTACATATCTGCACTATTAAGCATTGAGAAAATGACAGGACTGGGTGATCTCTGATCTTTGAAACAGAGATAATTCTGAATATACTCATGTTACTCTGACAAAATTCTGACCTCATTATGAATAACTGTGAGATTCTTCTGGTTTCCTCTGCTAGAAAGGTGCTACGTGATTGCTGCCTTTCCTTGCTGGTGAACCACTGAATGATCTTGATATTTCTTCTCTTTTTGAGAGCAGAGGTGAAAGCTGTCTGATTGCTCATCTGCTAATCCCTCCCCGGTAGCTTTTGGACCAGCTGTTCGGCTTCATCTAGTTTGGAATGAAGGTAGGAATCCTGAAATTGCGAGTTTCATGAAAACCCAAAGCAGTGACTAAAGAGCAAAAAGCCACATGTTTGTCCTCCCTGTGCTCTAAGGAAAATCCAGAAACAACTCAGCTGTTAAATACTCCGCTTGGTTGCAGGCAGCAGATCAGTCAGCATGGAAATAATTGTCTGGTGACTACACGTGCTTTCTGTTGGCCGGTGGAAAAGTCACAGGGATGCTTGTAAAGGTGGTGTGGAGCACAGCGGGGTAAAAAAGGAAGCCATGAGACAATACATGACTTTATGGTAGTAGAGGTATAAGGGGAAGTGAAGATAAACATCCATATGAAGATCTGCCTCATCAGTCTTTCTGAGCTCAGAAGTTCTCTGGAAGTGCTAGTCGTGGTAGTATTGTAACAATGAAGCTATTTGAATGATTATAATACACTTCCTGATATTAAAAAAGAAAAATATAGTGCTGTGAAGAGGTCTTGGTGTGTGAAGGAGAAATGCAGTTCAGTACTTCTGTCATTCTAGACTGTAGAAACATAAATTAGTGAAGTTAGATTCTGGAGAGATCATTTTGAAATGACTGCTGGGTTTTGGGGATGGGGCTGTGAGAATGTGTACTCCAGTGCAGTAACGGGTTGTGTATGCCACTGCAGTAATGCAATGCACTCTGAATGTCAGGCTGCTGCATAATTCAGATCACTCTTTTAAAAACTCCTTCTTGTTAATGGAGCTCTTCACATCTTCCTGCTGCAGAGTTTGTGATACTTTGCCATAAAGAACATTTTCCCTCTATTTTTTTTAAAGGAGAAAAAGGGAGATATCTGCATAAAAAATTAAGCAGGAATAAATTTTGTATTTACCATTTATAGGAATCTAGGTAGGTTAGCTGAGTAGTAGAGTAGTTTCCTATGTAACAGTATACCATTTCCCCGGCCTCTGAGTTGTACAGTCTGTTCTTGGGAGCCTAGTTCCCAAGCAAATGCCGGAAGCGCACTGGGAGGACCCATGGTTTTGACAACTGCACTGACCTTACAAAGGTGCACTGACAACTGCACTGACCTTTCAAACTGCACCGATCTTTCAAATATGTGCTTTCATGCTTTCCTTGCAATGTCGAAAAAGTTGTGCAGATCTAACCCAAATTTAAGTTATAAACATTTTTAGTAAAATGCTGTTTGTATCATGTCCCCAGCAGAAAAAGCATTCTGAATATCAAAATTTTCCTATTAAACCTAAACTGAAATATGTTAAACCTGACTGAAATATGTATTCTGCATTTGAGATTTGAAATCTCTGGATGGTTACGCCTTGGAAATGAAAGGGGGAGTAAGGAATTTTAATAGGGGAGTAGCATCATGAATAGTGAGTGTAATACACAAAATAGCACAATGAAATACAGCCACAGAATTTCTTTGCGTAACTCGCAGATGTTCTGGTGTAACCTTAGTGGGAAGTAATGTAAATGTTTTCTCATTTAGAATGTTCCAGTTTCCATCCGTAAACTGCAGAGTGGTAAAGTTAACTGTAATTGCCAGTGAGAAACACCCGACTTTTATTGGTGACTACATTTGGTGTAGCGGGAAGAAATTTGCAGTTTGCACATGAGGAGGCGAACAAAGAACTGCGTCAAATTGGGATGGAACTGGGGCAGATTAATTAGGTCCCTGAGCAGCCAGTCAGGGACTTCCGGGCTCTCTGCTGTGCTCTCACACTCTCTTCAGAGCCTGGAGTTTGCGGATGCACAAAGCAGTGGCCAGACTCTGCTCCCCTTACAGTATGTGATAAAACTCCCAGTTGAAGCAAAGTTAAGCCAATACTGTGCGTATCTGAAAATCCATCCAAAATGTTCATCAGTGGTTACTCTGGAACATGGATAATGAAAACTGTTTGCTGCTAAGGGCATGAAACATATTCCTCAAGACATTTCTAGCTGTTGTTCTCCACCAGTTCAGCATATAAGCACGCTTATTTTAATACAACAGGCTTGTCTAGTACTTTAAATTCAATACAGTAAAATGTGATAGATATTATTCTGTCTGCATTTGCTAGTGAAAGTGCGTGCACATCATATATAAAAAAATAAAATATTAATTATTTTTAAATACATGCAATTTTCCACCTGGGGACAGAAAGACAGAAAAATGCTAGTCATGTAGCTTAATGCACTAATAGAAAGGCACTCCGGTACCACACTGACATTAGAGACATTAGAGGTATAAAAGCCTCATTAGAATATTTATAACTGGTAGTAGCTTGTAAGTAATCCAGACAAAAGACTGTGTCTTTAGGCTTTTGTAATGTATTGCATACATTTACAGTTGTGTATAAATAGTTATTATTTAGAATACATTCCTTAAAATATGAAGGTATTTGTTAATGCGTAATATATGGCATAGCTGTGGATTATTATCATCCTTTTTTCTTCTTTCTTTCTTTGTTTTGATTTTTTCCCCCCCACCCCCACTGGCTGCATAGCTGGCTCCATGGCTATCTATTATTAAAGATGTAAGAGAGGAACATTTTAGTTTTCTCACAAAACCACAGCTGCCATACTAGAAATATATCCATGTATTTATTCTCTGAACTTAACTTAGTGTTAGAAGAATGTTTATTCCTATGCATTATTCCATGCTGTTGCACAGAAAAATGTGATGATAATGATGACGTACCTGGAAATATCACAGAAGTCTTTCAATAAATCTGCTTATATGTCATGACAAAGTCATTTAATTTCAGGCAAATGTGCCTAGAGGCATTCAGTTCATTTTGGTTGAAGTTTGTTCCACAGATTTGAGGTCTCAGGGTTTTGAAGGTCATGGTTTCATCATCACTGTCTTTTCTAAAGGGACAAATCAAAACAGAACTGTTTCCAAGTTATTCTGATACTGTATTACTTTCATTGAAAATCCTAAACCCCTCCACATACACATGAGAAGTGAGGGAAGGAAACTCCCCAGAAATGCACTAGTAGCTAGGCTTTCTTTGCAGAGGTTGTTATTTTTTAAGCTTTTCATGTCGTACCTTGTATCTTGTAAAATTAAAAAAGAGTGATTCCCCTTTGTGTTGGGAAAATGTCAAGCTAGACAACAATCCAGTAAGAGAAATTAGAGATAACCAGAATTCAGAATATTTGGCACCAGAAGAACCCCATCGTTCTATTAATTAGTAGGTAGGTCATAACACACTCTTGTCCGTTCTTGGGGGGACTGAACACTGAAAGAAAGTGCAGTTAGATGTATGAAACAGTCTGTTGGCTGCCTGGACTACCTGAGGTCCACCACCATTCTGATTATACCACAATATCTTAAGACTCTGCCATTTATATGTTCATTTTTGTGTTGTGTCCTGCAGAATGCAACAGGTGTGACTCCCTGTAAGTGTGAACAGCGTCTGGTTTGTAATCCCATCACAGCTCTGCTGGTCCACCCCAGAGAACACCTAATTGTGACCGGCGGTACTCGGCCTGCTATTAACAGTCAGGGTGTTTATGTTCTATTTGTAGCCTTGAAGAAAACCATTCTTTGAACAGTATGCTACTCATTATCCTAAGGGGTAAGGTGACTAAGCAATTTGGTTGCCACCTTAACCATTACAGTTTATTATCAGTAAAGTTTCTTTTGGGATTTGACCAGAGGTAGTTAAGGGGTTACCAACAGGCAATTGTTTTTGACACAAAGGGATAGATCACAGAATGTATTAGTAAGTTTGGTGTTTTGCCCTTTCAGAAGAAGGCCGTAACATTGACAAGATTAAAAATCTAATAAACCACAAAAATTGGTATGGAATCAGTGCAGACAAGACACTGTGTCACACCTTTAGGCCTTCTCTCCATACAAAAGCAGCATCTGTTTAACTGAACTCACATTTAAATTAATCAATTTAGTTACAATCCTGAAGCCCTCATATAAACCTAAATGTCTTCACAAAAGGCTTATATTGATTTACCTTAAGTAGATTTCTTACTGATTTAAGCTAAATCACAAGAAATTTGTTGCAGGCCGGTTTAAAAGTATTCATACAGGTCTTTACTATTTAATTAAATAGACCTGCAAAATAATTTTAGTGAGAACAATGCAATTATTGTATTTAGGTTGCCAAGTTTGATGTGCATTTACTTTCCTTTGGCTCATAATAATAATAATTCATCATTTTACAATTATATGTAAAGAAAGCTCTTTCTTTCACATGATGAAACAAGAACTAAAATAAGAATACTATGACAAAACTTCAAAATGCCCTGGAATTTTTAGGCTGAGCATAATTACGTGACTGAAAAATTTATGTGAATTAAAAAAATAAAAGCCTTCTAAGTGTGTTCACTGTTTTTTTCCACAAGAAAGTATGTGAGATTACAATTTTTGGAAGTAGACCTTGTTAGTAAACCTTCCTTTTCCCCAGAACAGCACAGCCTTGTTATGCCACTGTACTCAGTAGCTCGCTAATTCTCTAAGACAATTGCTGCACCTCAAATATTGAGGAAAGGTTTCAAATAATTTCTTCTTGCTCTTTTTTCTCAAACTGATAATTGAGTACAAGTCTCCTGGGCAGATGCTGTAGCCTCCAGACCATGTAGCACTTGGGTCTCTCTTGTCCAAATGAAACATTTACTTCTATGCAGCAGAACAATTTTCCAAAATAGGAGCTTGACAAGGGAGTGACAGAGGCCAATATCCGTTAGATATCTTGCATATCCTGGGATTCAAAAGACCTGGAGTCATGTCCCTTCTTCAGGGTCTGTTGCTTGTAAAACTTCAGTAACAGTCAATAAGGAGGAACAGTCCCAATTACTTTCTAAAACATGCTCTAGGCTGCAAACCAAAAGGATAACTGTAACCCAGGTTTCCTGCCAAGCACTGAACACTTCTGCTGCAGGACTGTAAAGCCAGTGCCGTTATCTTGTTCTTCCTCCTACTGCTGGAGTTAGTTATTAAAAATAAATATTCACAGGAGTATTGGCAGACTATTTCTCTAATTTAAATTAGGATAATCTCCTGGGAATTAATGGATTTGGACTATATCTGGGCAGAAGTGGTTTTGTTTGTCTCTCTTCTTTTTTACTTTGTCTTTTGTTTTGAGCACTAATTCCACTATGAACCTGAGGAGTCCTTCTGGAGAAAATATTTGTTGAAGCCAGCATGTTTCTATGAGCAGTTTTGGTTGACTGACAAAAAAAAGGAGATTAAAAAATCGCAAGAATAAGTTCATATGCTTTTGAATTAAATGGGCTACAAAATCATTGGAAGATAATCTGGAAAGTTTTTTAATGAGGAATTTGGTGGTGGTACTAGTTGTAAGCTTCTGTGTGTGCTTCTGAAGCCTGAAATTCAAAGGCAGCATAACTTGGAGGGTGGTAGAGACTGTATTATTTGGAGCCATTTCTAACTTCTCAAAGGACAGAACTCAAAATGGTGGGTAAATCTACATAAGTTCAGTCACGTTTTTAAATCTCCACTTTGTAAAGCGTCTCCTTGTAATGAAGAAAAGGATGTTAAAACTGAGATTATAAAATTCAGGTCCTAGGCAAATGTAATGATGATACGCTTTTTTTTGTTATACAAGAGGCTATATTTAAAAAAGGAATGAGATGTACAGTTCATAGAGAAATTAAAGAAGTGAGTCCAAATCATTATTCTGGGATGTTAAAGTAGCATGCGAAATAGGTGGCAAAACGAGCAGCAATGATCAATTCATTTTGCTGCTGAAGTGAACAAAATCACAAAGAGACAGTGGGGCCACTGCCAGGATGAAACTTCAACGCAACAGAGGGCCAAAATGAATTCTTCCCCCTAATAGTTATGAACTGTGGAGGTGGTAATATTCCAGGAACAAAAAGAGATTTTCGCTCACGTTTTTTCCCCTTTCGTTCCTAGCGCATGAAACATTAAAAGCCTTTATCAGTGTAGGAGAGCAGATTATAATAAGGCAATTAGAATGATCAAAAGCTGACGAAGAATCATGCTCAGAAAAATCATATATTAGCCTTCAAAAATTATTAGCAATAGAAAAAAGAAAGTCTTCTGCCAAGAGGATTAATAGATGTGACCAGTAGTATGGAAGAGAAAAATGTTTTTGTAGCGTAGTGGGAACTAAGGGAACACACCAAATTTTCTTGGGAAGATATAGAAAATACTGGTAAAACTACAGCGTATTCAGACACAAAACATGCCATTCACTGCAAGGTCTGTTGGCACTGATTTATAAAGAGGACACTGAGACTGACTGTTGTTTTTGAACGTTGCTAAATTAGTAGATAAAATTGAAACAGCTACATGGCAGAACTTACTGAGGTTTTAGGAAAACATTTGATACTTAGATAAATTTACAAAATCATGAAACATTATATCAGCCAAAACTGCCAAAATAGAATGAAGAGTAGTGTGGGCTGAGCAAACATATAGTAAAAAACAACAGCATGAATAGAAAATGTTACTGATTCACTTATGCTCTTCACAGTATCATTCACACGATTACCAGTAACCAGGTTTACTGATTTGTGAGAGAAACAGGAGAATCAACAGCAGTAGCTCAAATTTTGAAAAAGCACCCCTGGCTTAATGGAGAATTAAAAATGACACATTGATTACTCTCCAATCTTTCTATGTGCACACACACACTTGCTGGTGTTTCCTGCTTAGTTTGCAGCATTTCAGGAACCTCTTAGAAACTACTGATCATGGTGAATGGGAGGAACTGCAAAGGAAGTGTCTGCTGGAATCTAGAACCATCTAGCAATATAAACAAGCATAACTAAACAGATATGAATTGAACTGCCACACTTATTTCAGCACTGTCTTTTTATACGCTGCTGCCTCGAAATGAATCATGTGCTCCCCGCACAGCCTTATTTCACTAAAGTGTTTCCAGTTTGTCAAAAACTATACAGAGTGGTATCACATCCAAAAAAGTATTATCTTCTTGTTGGAGAGAAGTGAAGGTAACATTACTGTGATTCATTTTTAACACTGGGTAATACTTGGAGATGCATCATGGATACATTTATTATTGTAGTGGAATAAACCATACTGTGCAAAGACCTTGAAGAATGGTGTTAGATGTAGGGTGTCGTACAGTACATTACAGCTCTGCTGCTGCACTTAGGACTTGCTTGACACTTCTATTATCCTCTCCCGATTTATTGCTGGTGTTCATATTACAGAAGCATCTAGAAGTCCCAGCTGAAATCATGCCTGCATTGCTCTGCAGAGCTTTTAGGCTGAGTGGGAAAGATATGGAAGTGGGAGGGGAAACAAAAAGATGAAGTGACTTACACTATTCACCCAGGAGGTGAGAGATGAGAGGGGTCTGTGCTGGAAGCTGGATAGCCACACAGGAAGAGACCTGAATGTGCTGGTATTTGCTTTAGCTCTCTGTGGGTTTGTTAGCTCAGCTCTCTGGTAATACGATCGCACACTTTTCGGCTGAGAACAATTCTGCCAGCAAACAGAATGAGTTAGCACCTACCTATATTAGTACTGAGGGCCATATTCTCACTGAGCGCATTCTGTTTAAAACCTGTATTTTCCAATTTTCATTCCAGCCAACTGGTCATTATATTACATGCCCCATTTGGATGTATTTTTATGTCAGGAATTGTTGCTATCTTATTCCAGCTGAATTATTTGCCTAAAAACCAGGTAGTTTCGGGGTTTTAAAAATTTTTTATGTAGCTCAGGTGGTCATTTCCAAATAAGCAAATTCTGTTCACCTAGTGTATTTGTAATAGTCACTGATTACAATGGGATGGGATTGCTATGAGGGAAAATACTGAATAGTTCAGTAACAGAATAGGAATCTGCAAGTACAATACTGCAATTTTTCTTCAGCTGTTTGCAAAACAAGTTCCCAAATGCTCTTTAGTTTAACTTTTATATTAATCAAAGGTATATTTGTAAGTATCTATTTTAGTCTATATGCCTAGAGAATGCCTTTATCCTTATATGAATTATTAATGGGTAAAAATGCTCTATGGTCTTTTCGGAGTTGCAAGGGATAATCAGTCTTGGAGCTTGCAATGAATGGAAGTATTGATTTGCTAATATGAAGTAATTTGTGTGATCTAAATACAGTGCATACAATATGTGCAAATTGATTCCAGTTAATCATTTTTGACTGTTCTCCTAAATCTTGGTAAGTGAGAACAGGGACTTTCTCTACTTGGATTTCTTGGTGGCTTTCAAAGGATTGATTTTTCCTTTAAATATTTGGGCCCTGATCCAGTTTACCACTTGGTGGCCTGCTTAGATTTAATCATGTGAACATCCATAATGATTTTAGCACAAAAAAACCACTCCATGCTTAAATTCAAAGAGATGTTGACATATTTTGCTGCACAAAGGTTTAAGCTTGCATCTTATTTGATTTTCATTTGATAGTAATTACTGGACAAAAATATTATCAGCTTCATGTTAGGTGATACTGCATTAAGTTGAAAAAACAGAGCAAAATGGAGTTAAATTAAATGCACCCGTTATGCAGCACACATTTACTACACAATCAATAAAAGATTTACAGTATTAATTAATCTAAACAACTCATAAAATTGTTGTAAATCATTTTGATGGGAAATGCATGTCTTGTTAATTTTAAATTTATCAGCCTAAAAATAAGTATGCACATTTTAAAAGAATGGTAACAGCTAATACTTGTCTGTAATTTCTAAAAATATATTTATTAAGCTATTTTAAATAGAATGATCATATCTGAAATGTGAAGATAGTATGACATAAAAGGACAAACTTATATATTAAATAAAACCAGGCATTACTGAAAGAAATGTTTGAAATTATTATTAGCTGCCATATCCTAGTATACTGATCACAGTGCAAATTGACTTAGCAAATTATAGTTTGCCTATCTAAAGTTTCCTCTACAACTGAATTTGAGTCATAAAGCACCTCTCTACTACCACTTTCAATCTATGCTTTTGTGTTTTTTTTTGTCTTTAATACAAATCAATTATCTCTGGACTGTCTGAATTTCAGTAATATATGAATATGAATATAATAGTAATATATGAATATGAAGAGCAAATTTCATTTTTTTTTCTTTTCTGTACTGTATTCTGATGGACCGTAATCCTACAAAAAGCTTTCAAACTACACACACAAAGACATCTAACAAGGACTTATGCAGCTGCATGGCCATAGCCTTACTCACATCACTTTTTGTATCTTTCAATGCATATTTGTGTCAAAATAAATGTGTTCATTTGAATGTTTATGGGAAGTGACTGAAGTAAGTCAGAAATGCATCATGATGCATCTATAGCTGAACGCATATTTGCAAATGCTTAGTGGTGCTACTGATTTGATTTGTGATGTTATATTAAGAGATGGCTTCTATGTACACTTTTAACATTGCCTAATAAGACTGTGGTATTTTAGAGCCTTCTGCAACGTTAACAAGGAAATCATATAAACAAGGGAACTAATTAATGGGAGCCTATATACAGCGGAATCCTAGTTCTTCATAATTGTAATGCCACTGCATGATGATTCAGGACACATAAATGCATGCAAGTGAATAAGTTAAGAGGCAACAGAAAAACACTCTGCAGTGGCATCTGCCACCTCCCACCTTTCAGGAAATGACCATCTGAAAACCATTACAGAAGTCAGTGTGTTCCCAGGAATTGTTCTGATTTTCAAACTGAGAAGCATTAATAGAAACACAAATTCTGAAAGGATGTTATTCAATTAATATGTGGAAAGGGACAGAAATTAATGTGTGTTTTTGGTAATTGATTGTCACTACATAGTAACTTCCATATTAAATGTGCATTAATTATGTTCAGTGCAGAGCACCATGGTTTTCTTTCCTCACATTGCTGTGTGAATACAGTGAGAAAAGAGTGAGAATATTGTGAGAAAAGATTTTGCCCCTTCCAAAAGATCAGAATATGAGAAAAATTTACTCTGTGCATAATAGAGCGGGACAAGGTATCAATTTCAGCTGGTCAGCTACTTCCCACTAACCCTGTTGATGCAAAGGAGGTCTCAGACAGACTTCAGAGCTATAGTGCCCATTCTGGTATATGATACAGGATTACCACATTAATAACAAATCCATATAGAGTATTATTAATTAAGAAATATAACATAATATGTACCATAGTATTCAGATGTCCAGATTCTTAATGAACTTTTTTGAAGCTGCAGATTTGGGACAGATTTTGTCTTAAGTATTTCTCAGCACTTAAGGCTATGTGATTTATCCTAAAATGCTTCTGTTTCCATGAATTTGATAGGTGAACAAATAAATGTGTGAAAGGGAAGAAGGAAAATAACAGAGATTTAAATGAGGGCTTGTTACAATGTGAGAGTTTTTTCCTGCTTTTAGTTTAGGATTCCATTCCGTTTTGGTTAAAAGTATGTTGGTAGCAATGGGAATACCTTTAATATACCAATTCATTCATTTCAGCATCCTTCACTGTATCTCATTTTTGCAAAATGCTGCACTGTAGAGCTTCATAAAATGAACAACTGGAGCTAATTAATGCCTTTTCTCTATCTGTGCTTAATCTAATGTTTTTAGAAGTCTAAAACTAATCCTAAAGAGAATTATATGAGGATCTGATGGGATTGAAATTATATTTAATTATGCTTAACAGTTTTTCTATACAATTACTTAGAAACTGTGCTCACATTTTAGAGTGATGGACACCTGGATGATTTAACGCAGAGCCTGGCTGTTTGTCTTACTGGAGCACAAATGCTCTGTAGCTCTTCCAGCGCAGAATATGTGTCCTTACTTGTAAAAGCTGCTGACCTCCCCATACAGGCACAGCTCTAAAAACGAGTCTAACCTGTGAACAGCAAGGAGACGCTAAAAATGTTGTGTGTATGAAGAATCTGAAGACCATGGAAGGGAGGTTCAAGGGTCAGGGTAGAGTGCCTGGCTGAGGTCTTCCATGAGCTGTGGGATGGGGGTTTACCCCATCAGGGAGCTATGTCATACCCTGGCTACCTGTTCCAGAAGACCAAGAAGGTTGATTTGTACTCGGGCTCTCTAGACACAGGTCTATCTATGCGTTCTGTGTTGTTCCATTCTGCCCTAGTACCACTGAGTCCTTCTGGCTGCTGCTCTGCCTTCTGGAATAAGAGCACTTTAGGTTCACTCTGGCCTCTGCAGCAGCTTCTCAGATGTGTGATGCTATTGAAATAATGGACTGTTTTCTCAATTTTTGATTTGTTCAGTAAAACTTGAAGAGCATTTTAATACAAGGGATGAAGCAAAGATATTTTTGTCAATATAATGTTTTTCTCTTCACCTTGAGCTCTCATTTTGCTGTTGTCAAGCAGAAAATGACAGGTTCATGTTTCAAGTGTTTTTGTCTTGACAGTACATTTCTTAATACTGCCTTATTTTTGGTGGTTATTTCTGCTTTAATTTCCTGTTGCGTATGAGAATCAGAACACAACACTTGGAACTCTTGCAAAGCATGTGCTTTGGGTAATCCAAAAATGTGGCTTGGCATCTTTAATCTTTATTCATCCATGTGGCACAGCAGAAAAGACTGGTTTTTTAGGCCTTAAAATCAAAGAAAGTGACTGAACTATCCAGAAGAAATTCTGACAAGTTTTCTTGATATTAACCTTGTTCCTTCAAGAATAATAGAATACTTTTAAGATGGAGGAACGGGACATGAAGAACTTTGCCTACATTCTCAGGTATTCGTCAGTCCTGGCCATGGCTAATCTCTTTTCTAAAAGGTACTCATGCCTGTACCCCACACAAGGTTCCTAGGGCAAAGGGGCTTGCACTCATTACACTTTAGATGAAAGATGGGTCATCCTAGGCTGGTTCATTAAAAAGAAACAACAGTAACATGCAGGTTTCTCAAGCATAAGAAGGAGGGCTCTCAACTTATTTAACCTTATTTTGTTGGGGGTTCTGAAATATTTAGTTTTATTTTAGCTGGTGAGAAATCTCTTCAGAACATCTGAATCCCTTTCTTTTCTTGTTTGAATGCTGTAGGTTTTTGTTTCTTTTTCTTTTAACCTGAGAGCTCTTTCAGTTTTCATTGTTCATAAATTTCCTCTTCACTTGACCGAAAGTTTTTAAACCAGGAGCTTAATAATTTAACTGCCGAGTAAGGAGAGTCATAGCTTTCCTTCTTGGGGAAAATGCTTGGTAGAGCATTCTGCCAAAGCTATGGAGACCTGTGTCATCAATTGCAAAGCGTTAGCAGAATTCCAGCCTGATTGTCACTGTAGTTTGATTGAGCTGTGGGAGAAAGCAACTCAGAAATGAAGAGGCTCATTTGATATCAACAAATTGTTTAACGTGGAAACAAATGAGTGTTCTGTGTCTAACCAGCACACCATTCACCAATGCTTATTCAAGTAAGAGGCACATAAACTTTGTTACACATAAATATAGTTGTAAATCTTAAATTCAGGCAGTTGATCATGTACAATAATGAAGACTAAAGTCAAATCTAACTTGTTCTTCCATGTAGTTGAGGATTAGATGGAACTCTGAGTGTCACATTCAGCAGAAGTGCTTCATAGATGACTGTGTAAGAACCACCTTTGAAAGCCAGGCACAGGTGCTTTGAAGGCACAATCAGTATACAAAATCATTGTATGTGGATAAGCAATACCAGTTTAACTTTGTCTCAGCTCCTAGGTATCACTCAGCTCAACAGTATCCTATCTCTCTGAGCTGCAGAATTACCATTTGAATTTCTGTTTCTTTATCTCAACCTCTGCTTTCTTTGTGGTTGGAAGAACGGTGGAGCAGAGACTTCACCTCAAGTATGCTCCACACTTGCCAGGTATTCACAAAGATCACGTCAATATGTACAGTGTATTTATTGCTTTGCGCTGTTATTGCCAGCATCTGGAAGACATGCAGAACATTTTACTGATCATCTTCTCTTTAATGTCAAGAACAGTTCATTGCAACTCCCTGTGCATAATACAGTGAAAAAAAAAAAAATCAAAGAAGAGTCTTTTTCCTTAAACTGTGGTGGTTTGAGCTTAACCACTTTTACTTAAAGACTCCACTTTAGCAAAACTATTTTTATGTCTAGGATTGAGATGTGTTCTTCCTTTTCAAAATAGATTGTAAATCAGGAATATTTCCCAGCTCTTGAATGTGTTTGTTTCTTTCCTAACCATCAAGGAAAATAAAAACCAAAGAAGCCAGTTTGTGTAGGATGCAGAACTGCATTTTTAAGCTGACAATGAAAGTTGAAGGTATATTTTTTTAAATTCTTCTTTTTCCTTGAGGATCCTTATCAAAAAATGGGATGTGCAAAATAAAGCATCTAGTAGAAAATGAAGGACGGTACTCTGTACTAAATCTACCACTAGTTTCTAAGAATTTTGGCTATTTAATTTACTTAATCATCTGAAGCCTAAATAACAAGGAACATTAAAATTAAATTTCTCAAGACAAATCAGCTCCTGAGTAAGAAATCCTGGTGCAATCCTTCTTCTATCCAAGGACTAAGCTGGAGGTGAGATGATTGCCTTCGAGGTGGGCAGAACTGGAGGATCTGTAAGATCCTACACCAACCTGAATCTTGAAGTAAACAGAAAAGTTGTATACAAGGTCTCATTTCTCTCTATATTTTGCTGGATATGCTACTTTTTCCAGGAAGATATGCCATAAAATGACCTGGGCTTACCACTAAGATTTATAAAAGAGAACTGTAAATTCTTAGTTAGACGAGATCTAACTATGTATGCAGATCTCTCAGATATTTCATTAGCTTTTGTGTGAGAGTATTGGTAATGCGGTTTGTGAGCAGAGAAAGATGTGAAAGAGCTGTGCTGGTCAGCCAGCATATTCAGTCACAACAGCTGACAATGGTGTTGACTATTGCAGTAGGGATCAGGTTATTAATAGTGAACCAAACCTGAGAAAAATTACAGCTAAAGCCTATATAACGTGGCATTCTTGTTAGCCTGGACATGTCTCTGTACGTGGTTAACCTTTGTCATTCGGAGGGTTGTATCTTCATTTTGCTCAGTGAAGTTGCCATGTTGTCATTTGGACATCCTGTCATTCATCAGCAGGCAACTGGGCACTCAGTCTCTGTCAGAAAGTGGTACTGGGGCTCTGAAAGGTTTATTCTCCACGTGAGAGCCAGAGGTTTGTTCTGCTAGCCTGTACAACAACATATCTGCTGTGTGTTAATGAAGCTTCTTATTAAGTGAATTCTCAAGTTCACTGCAAACAGTAGAAATCCTGGGTGTGCATTGTAGTACATCAGGATGTTCCTTAATCATGCTTCCTATTAGAACAGTGTTATTATGGGCCAGCAAGCCACATAATTTACAGCATCTGAGGTTCTGGCCTTTTGTCATTGCCTTTCCAGTACTAAAAAACATAACTTACGAAAGGGAATGCATTGCAGGATTGGTTCTCTGCAAACAATAATAATGAAAAAGAATATGTATGTTTTGTTAGAAATTATATGCCTGCCAAAACCATCTTCATAATTTTCCTATAGATTTTTATTTTCAGTTCTCCATTGATTCTCATAGTTACTTTAGTTTCTTTTGAAAATGGATGGCCTATTTTTCCTTCCGTGGATACAGCTGAACATTGTAGAAGGTTCAGCTCAAATACTGTTGAATTTTTCTTTGCGTAAAGACAAAGGATACCAAGAAAGTCAGTTTGGGGGAGAGGAAATAGAAAAGAGCAGAGTTAAAAAAACCCTAGTTCTATGAAACTAAATACAGAAAGGAATTCAATATTTTTGGCTTTGCATTTACAAAATGCTTTTGGATTAAGCACTGTCTAAATTCTTGTTATGTTATAGGACATTAGGCTTTTACACTTCTGCTCAGAAGTGTTTCATGGACACATCTTGCTAACATAGGTAAAAGTGACAACTGACTTTGGCCAAGTATTTGATGGTCTAGCCAGCTAGGGATGAAACCCAAGACAGCAGATACTGGAATTGTAGAGGGGCAGATTAGTCTTCCTAAAGTTGTTTCTGGACATTTCTTGCTATGTATTTGTCCTGTCTTATGCTTTTGTGCAAAAACACAACATGAAAACAAATAATTAGATAGACTGACTTTTCTGGCTGAAGGGCTTTTGTAGAGATGGCTTAAAAGTCTGTTATTCCTGATGGAAACTATTCCATTAGATGCATTTAAACACAGTGGATAGAAGGAATAGATAAAGTACAACTTTCTTTTGTTAACACTACATAGTATGCCACATAAAAGTTATGATAAAAGTTGTTGCTGGAAGGAAGATGTTTTAAGCATTTCCAGTGGGAAGAAAAGGTAGCATTTCTATAAAGACAGAGAAAAAAATTGTTTGCTTTTTGTTACCTCTTGCCACTGTTCTGTAATGGAGACAAAAATTCCGAATGTATGTGCAGTAAAAATCCTAAAGCACATAAGACGATGAACAGATAAATACAAGATTTTAATTTCAGGGCAACAGATAAAACATAATTTCTAACAGATTTAATTCTTCAGAACTGCACTCTTGATAAATGAAAAGTGAAAGGACACTTTTCAAGTGCAAATGTGTGAAAATTTATGCTTTTTCAAGGATTATTGTGCTGTAGTCATGCTTTTAAAAAGAAACAGCTCTCTTCTAGGCCCTAAACATAGAAATCCTTTGGTGCTGTGAGATATTATGTATCTAAAAAGATACAGAATGGAGACACACAAATTTTGTAGTTGAATTTGTACTTGAAATGTGGAGTATTGCTAAGCCTGAAGGCAGAGGAGGAGATAGTGTCAGGATGTCTGGAGTTTTATTCCCCAGATATTAAACAAGTGAATCTCACCACATCTGTACTTGCAGGAGCACCTGTCTAAAAGAAAAAAAAAAGTCTTGTCTTAAAAAATGCAATTAAGCTGTCTCGCTTGTTTTTTACTGATTTTGATGGTAATGTAGGAAGGGCACGTATTTCTGGAGTGTGTGCATACAACTTCAGTCTGAGACACCACTGACACAGTGAATTGAAGATATTTTTCCCTCCAGGGTGCTTGCAGATGATATGTAATGCTGTGATTTTCCTAGCAGCAGCTCGAGTCGATCTGTGCTTTAATGTTACCAAACAACTATAAACATGAGGATGGGGATTCTCTCACCTATACACCTGTAATATTATTTGCATAAATAATTAAGGCAAAGAGCAGAAAAAACACATAGTTATAGGATACTGTATCTTGAATCTTAGATCTGTGGTTGTTCAAGTTGGCTAGAATTTAAGGAGAGCACAGCTGATGTTCATTAATCCTGATGTTCTCTCTTCCCTACTTCACTATTTGTTAAGCGTCTTTCATTGCATTCTGAAATATTAATTCCCTTTGTTTTCTGCTACTTCTAAAAATTCATTTCATGAGGAACTGTTAGTGACTCTGTCTACCAGGAAAGAGGGTAGCTCTTCTCGATATGTTAAGTGATTTGCAATTTAGCTGTCAAAAAAGCCCCCAAAAGGAAACCACAGCAAAACTTCATTTTCAGTTAAGGCAGTGTCACCACAGCGGTGCTGTGAGATGCTGTGCAAGACTCCTTCACACCTAGACTCTTGGAGATCGGGCACATCACAAAGGTATTTATTGTCTTTGGCCCCTAAGGGAAGGGAAGAAATCAACCTCCGTGTTGGTGGATTTCTTTGGGATGAGTCAGTCGGGGTATCATTAGCTGAGATGACTGCAGGTCAGACAGGATTCAAAGGTGTGACAGTGGAGATCTGGGAATAAGAGAGGGAAAACCAGACTTTTGCATAGACTCTCCCACATTGTTCGGCACAGCATTCTTTGGCTTTTACCAAATTATGAAGAAAAGGGACAGAAAAATAAACAATCTGCCTTTCCAGCTACTAGAATTTTTTTAAAAAGCCAAAAATTCGCGTGCGTGAAGAATTGAGTCGCGTAGTTTTCTTTGGTTAGCGTTTTGTGCAGAAGCACAGAGGGTTTCTCCCTTTTAGTGGCGGTTTCTGGTGGGAAAAGACACCTTGGCAGTAGGTGGCAGTGCAGCTCTTTCATTGCGGCATTTGTGACAGCAGCATGAATCCAGCATTTACAAAGCACAGCCTTTTCCAGATGCAGGCCTCAGGGCCTTATTCAGTCCTGCAATTCACTTCTTATTGCTGGGGATGTCTCGTTAGGAGATTAACTGTTTAAAATGCAGCGCTAATGTGAAAGTTTTAATTGGGAAATCCTGTGCATGTTAAATTAATCTTAAGTACTTTTATCTAGAATGCCTGCTTCCTTTCCACAGCGATTTAGTATTTGCAACCAACTCACATGCTTTTGCATCATATTAAAAACTTGAAATCGACCAACAGTGCTTTTCACATTGCTGAAAATCTTTAAGAAAGATGGTTTCTGAAGCCTCCTAAATCCTAAAGTGCAGGTGTTGCTAAATGCAGTGTGAGGGGAATGGTAGCAGGGCTGTAGTATATTGACAGACAGTTTGTATCCATGGAGAAAATGCGGGGCAAAGGTTTCATCCTAACCACAGCTTATGTTTCATGGATAAGCACGGCGCTCAGTAGGAAATTGTGAGAACAACTGGGATTTGCAGTTTGAAAGAAAAGCAGATAGCAACTCGGCTAAACATTTAGGCTGAGATTTTCAAAGTGGCCTTGGGGATTTTGTAGTCTGGGATCTTGGGCTGCTTATAAAATCCTCAGTCTCTAGGCCTGTTTTCTTTTCTTTAGGGCTTGTGATGTTTTTAATTTGACCACATCATTTAGACAAGTGTAGGGAATGATATATGATAGAAGGAATATATTGTTATATGTAGAAAGGAAGAAACTGAAGTTGCAACTCTGCCAAACTACAAATTCTGTTCCAGATCTTACTTTATATGACCATTCAGATTTTGTCTGCATACTTCTGTGGTTATGGTTGCTTTTAAAGTCTTTATCTTCCTCAGAGGCACCATACACACCATTCGGCAGTCTATTTTTTTCATCATCCCAGGCGTTTTTGCAGAGTGAGTACTTTGGGCAGAGCACTGTATGCATATCATTTCCAGATTTACTAGTCTGACTGAACCCAAACACAGGGATCCTTGTGCTAGTTCTATGTTGCCCAGTGTAGACATTGCTGAAAATTTGAGAGTAGTCTACAAAGCAGAAAAACGCAGACAGCCGGCCATGACTTTTACATAAATATTTTGGACTTTGTGATTAAATGGGAT
Organism: Gymnorhina tibicen; assembly: GCA_013399875.1. Taxonomy (NCBI): domain Eukaryota; kingdom Metazoa; phylum Chordata; class Aves; order Passeriformes; family Artamidae; genus Gymnorhina; species Gymnorhina tibicen. The sequence goes on along the minus strand of VXAZ01008435.1, from coordinate 186,931 downwards.
TATTTATTATGGAACAGCCTGTGTCATTTGTTTGTTTGTTTCTTTCTTTCTTTCCTTCTTTCTTTCCTTCTTTCTTTCTTTCTTTCTTTCCTAAATGCCTGAATAAAGAAGTGACCAAAGAAGTTAAATTATAAAGATCGGTCACACAGCAAGAGGCCACTAAGTGATGGAACTACCCTGTCAGGATGAAAAGTTTCTCTGTGTGTTTGTAGGTAAAGTCACTTCTGCAGATGCTAAAATAACACTGATAGGATTCAAAGATGAAAGGTGGATATAATTATTTGAATTTGAGTCTACTGAATAGTCTCTTTAAATCATATATAAATAATGTAGCATAGGAATGACTGTGTTCTTTATCAGGATTAAATTTAATGGTGGTAAGGCTTTTTGCTATATCTGTGTCAGCTATGAAAGCTAAATTTCTCATTCATCTCTTGTGCAGAATGCTTTTAAGGTAAAGAATATGAGCCCATGCTTTGCCAGAGAAATCAGAGCAAATCTGCCAGCACTGAGGTTTTCATGGTGCTTTAGCAGTTAATATTTAAAATGCAGATGCTCGTGTTTGTTTGCATGATTTCAAGGATTCTGATGAAATGTTCCATCTGATCTAGTCTCAGAACACTCAGAAAAATAGGTTAAAGGGCATGATTCATGTCTTGTATTTGTATTTGCAGAGAATATGAAAAACATAAATATTCCTCCAAAATACAAATATTTTACAAACTATTAAATCTTCCCTTTCCGTGTAACCCATTTTTAATAGACGTTATACAATGCAAGCATGGGGCTTTATTATCAAAGGTGGTGTGCTTTTATTTGCCCAGAGCACAAGATTATTATTTGTCCTTAAATAGTAAATTGAAGTGTTAGTGAGACTGATTTGCCCCCAGTCAGGGAGAAAATGGCCAAAGGCATTACAGGAGATCTGCATCAGATAAGACCCAGTAAACCTATAGATGTATAAGTGCACAGATAGATATATGCGTGTTGGTGTGGAGAGGGAGGGGAATAAAGGTTGAAGTAATTTTAAAAGCAGATATTCAGCATGGTAAGGTATTTGGAGGGAAGAGACATGAAAACACTAATCTTTGCTAAAAAGATCCATAAAGTTCTGAGCAAGAGCCTTGAGGGGAAGCCGTGTGAGGAGTGGCTGAGGTCACTTGGTCTGTTCAGCCTGGAGGAGACTGAGGGGAGACCTCAGTGCAGTTACAACTTCCTCGTGAGGGGAAGCGGAGGGGCAGGAACCAATCTCTTCACTCTCATGACCAGGGACAGGACCCAAGGAAATGGCCTGAAGTTGTGTCAGGGGAGGTTTAGGTTGGATATTAGGATAAGGCTTTTTACACAGAAGGTGGTTGGGCACTGGAACAGACTGCCCAGGGAAGAAGTCACAGCACCAAGCCTGACAGAGTTCAAGCAGCATTTGGACAATGCTTTTGGGCACATGGTGTGACTTTTGGGGATGGTCCTTTGCAGGGCCAGGAGCTGGACTGGAGGATCCTTGTGGGTCCCTTCCAGCTCAGCATATTCTATGATTCTCTGAAATTGTGATACTTTGAGAGCCAAGTCCATCAGCTTTTTCAAAATTTAGTGTCTTAGGAACATTTGTAGCTGAATACTGTCTTTTGATTAGGGCAGAGGCATGGAAGTTTGAAAGGAAGCTGATAAATGACAAATTGCCTTGCATGTAAGCCTGGGAAAAGATGGTCTAGTATCAATTGATGCCCAAAAGAGATTGGCAGCAACTTCATGGATAACCTACAACACTGACTAATTAAGTTTCATTTTAAGCCTTTTAGTTAATGATGCACAATTTGTGAACATCTGTGGTTTAGGGTAAGTTAACCAATCAGATATTAGAAACCATATGTGTCCAGACTTTTAAATGATGACTAGAAGAATCTGCATGTAACAGATACAAGAAGTTACTAAGTTAGAATTAATAATGTCTGTTAATGTGTAACTTGTATTTTAAGCAGGGAAACTGGATTTTAAGTCATAATGCAGAGCAGGATCACTTTTCCAAACCTATGTTGCTATCAGAGAAGATGGACCAAGTGACCTCAACAAACATAGCATCTTTCTTTGCATAAGCTTTAACATAATATTCCTGAGAGGTGCCAAAGCGCTAAAAATACATGTTTTCCTATTTTTTATATTTTCTACTTTACAAGTGCAGAAAGAAGCCTATTTAGATTATTGGGTCAGAGTCCTGTGAAAGGGATGAACAGTTACAAAGGTCACAGAGTAGATCAGTCCCCAAATTACTTGACACAAAGACCCTTTCCTGAACAGTCAATGGATGTATCGACACTGTACGTTGCCATTGCCCAAACTACAGCCCTGTGGAATATGACAGATTCAGTTCAAAAGCCATGGGGAACGCATTCTCACACTCCAGCTAGTATTGTGGCCTTGTCTGCAGGATGTGTTTACTTTGTTTTAGCACCGTGCTGGCACAGCCACGTGCCTTTCAGTTGGTTCTGAAGCTGGGCAGAGTTTGCTCGCCTCTGTTCAGGACGTGAGATGTCTTTAAACACTGTACTGTTATCAGCAATCTCATTTCACGTGACACATAATACAAGATGAATGAATCGGGGTGCTTAGATTACAGTCATTTTAGCTACTGTTAATCTGTGCTGAGCAGCTAATCTAAACATTAAAGGCTCTGTATTTTATTATTATTACTACTTCCCTGACCCATGCATTCCCCTTGCTTGTTTCATTGACAGAACATTAATAACTAGTCATGGTAAAGCATTATTTAGTTTCATTTGTCAGTCAGTTGAACAGCCGCAGTGTATCGACACTTTTAGTCCACTTAATTAAGCCCCAAGCTACAAACCAAAAGCAATTAATTGCAGCAATCAATAAATATTAAATGTAAAGTATTGAACACAAACCCATGATTCCACGGTACATTGTAATAAAAGATTTTTGAAAAAATTATTAAAGTTTGGCTATATTCTTCCTTGGAGAGCATAATTTACGGAGAAATTGATAGCAAGAGAATGCAAGAGAATTTCCTCTATGGGACTACTTCTGGAAATTCTTCATCTGAAATGGTTCATAAAACATGAAGTTTGCAGGAACAAGTAGTCATGTAAATAAATATGTTATCCATACAGCAGCCAAGGTGAAAAGTTAATTTAGCTTTACAGATTAACGCACTACCCAATTTGTGAATCTCGCTCTCCTAACTCTTATGTGCCTACACATCAGGTTGGATTTTCAGTTGTCTCTATATCCATTGTTTAACCTTAAGTAGTTATTTTAATAATGGCTCCTACTGAATATTAAAATAAGGCAGACCTTTCATTGCTAGTTTGTCATGAGTTGAATTAATCACAGTTGAACAACTTTTTAAAACTATGCCTCAAGAGTTTTCAAGCTATTAAATATTTTTCTATTATAAGGACTCAGAATTGTTCACTGCAGAGAATAAAGTACCACTTTTGCATACATTACACAAACACTTAGTGCTTCATGAATCCACAATAAATTTTCTTGCTGATTACTCATGTAATCTAAGGATCTCCTGCTGTTTTATGGAGAGTCTTATTAATTTCATTCAAGTAGTAAAATTAGCACCTGTAGAGAACCCTTTATGGCTTTTAAACTTTTATCATATTTATAAGAACCTGCATCATTTATCATGTAACAGTTGGTTTATTTTATCTCTCAAAGTATTTATTGATTCTTAAGGATGCTTAATGAGGTAAAAAAATGTTTAAATAAAAGGAATGATCGTATCAGTAACGCTGCTTATCGGTCATAGATTCAGGTAGGATCACAAGATCTGGAAGTTAGATGTTTTTAGGGTTGAACACTGAGAATTTAACTGTTCCTTTTAAAGCCAAAAGGAGTGCTGAGACATTAGCGTGCAACCTCCTTGTCTGCTCCTGTAAGTGGGAACTGAATAAGTACTCATTTCCTGGTATATATGCTGAGATTTTGTTCTTGAAGAATCAGAGCCTCAACTGGGGAATTTAGTCATAAAAATAACACAAATGGATTGTAGAATACCAGAGACTGACAGTGAATCTTAGAAAGGGGTCAGGCCATTGAGAAAATTTGCCTTCCAGCTGGGGCAGAGAGCAGAAGACACAACTTGAATCCTTCTTTGATAATCAAGCTTCTGTCACATATCTGCACAATATCATCTTTTTCTTCCCTGTACGGCTGATCCCCAGTAATGCAAGTTTTAAGCAAACCTGCTCATATGTAGTCTGAGATGAAACATATTATAATTAAGTGCTAATGTTATAATGAGGACAGTAAGCTTAGAATACCTGAGTGAATACAGCTGAATATTTTGGTATAGTTTACACACACAAAAAGTGTTCCAGGAAAATAATGCAGTGTCTTTTTTTCCATGAATTAAATTCTGTACCTATGGCTCACAGGTAATTTTATATTTCTTCTGGAAACTGCCTATGTCCAGTTGTTGTGGTGACTTGACAACAAAATCAGAGTATCACTGGAGGTGTTCAAGGCCAGGCTGGATGGAACTCTGAGCAACCAGGTCTAATAAAAAGTTCTCTGAACCTTTCTGTGATTCTGTGTTAGGTCCCAGAATATGGACTCCTTTATGATGGACAGAAGTCCTTCATTAAAACCCCATGCTCATCAGAAACAAATTTGATCTAAGCATTTGTTATATTACATCCAGAGCCTCTGGTCATGATGTTGTTTGGTCTGTTCAGATGGTTTTGGTACCTAACCCTGTGTATGTTTCCATACATGCACTGTGCCCATCATGGGGCTCTTTTTCAGAGCAGGGAGAGGGACCAGGATTGCTTTGTTGCTGTAGCGCGAGATATCAGCTTATGACATGATAACATCAAGGGCAATGAGGGTCATTTGGGATGTGTATTCAGTGTTGGTCTCACACCCTTACCTGGGGCACTGCTTTTGGGAGTCCATTAATAGCAGTACCCCGTCTGTGGGGCAAACAGGAGAGGATGATTTTCCCCAGCTTTTCATTCTCCTTTCCTCCTTCAGGCCTGTTACAACAGCTTTTGAGAATTCTGAATTCCCTTTGGATGTTAAGGAAAGCATGTTCTTGTTGCTAAGTCTGCCAGGTTTAGAGTCAAGATGGAGATTTCTCGGGAGGTTAGTCAGAGATCTACCCTGAGGTTGGGTAGCCATGAGAGGCGTGGAAGGTTGGAGAAATTGGGCCAGTTTTTCAAGGATTATTCTGCTCCAATGGTTTGGAAGTTCACCCCTGAACAACCAAAGTGCCCTGATAAAGTGATAAAAGAGGTGAAAGAAAAGTACTGTGGCAGAAGTTTGTACGGATCACACCATCATCAAATGCTAATGTGTTTTTCTCCATTCTTTTAGCAGCAGAGTGCAGGCCACAGTTTGCTTTTACCTGGAAGGGCACGCAGTACACTTGGAACTGATTGCCCCAGGGGTGGAAACACAACCTCCCTGTTTGCCATGGACTGATCCAGTCTGCACTGGTGGAGGGTGAGGCTCCACAACACTTGAAACACACTGATGTCCCCACCAACCAGCAAGAAGGAAACACAGGCTTTCCTAAGCACTGTGGGTTTTTGGAGGATGCATATTCCAGGCTACAGTCATATTGTAAGCCCTCTCTATCAAGTGACTTGGAAGAAAAATGATTTTAAGAGGGGTCCTGAACAACAAGCTTTTGAACAAGTTAAACGGGAGATTGCTCATACAAGTAGCCCCTGTAGACCAGTTAAGATAGGACAGGATGTGAAAAATATGCTCTACATTGTAGCCAGTGAGAATGGGCCTTCCTGGAGCCCCTGGAAAAAATACCCAGAGAAACCTGAGGATGACCCCTGAGATTCTGACTTTGGGGATACAAAGGATCCAAGGCCTGTTACACCCCGACTGAAAAAGAGATCCTGGCAGCTTGTGCCGGGGTTCAGGCTGCCTCAGAAGTGCTTGGCACTGAAGCACAGCTGCTTCTGGCACCCCGACTACCCGTGCTGTGCTGGATGTTCAAAGGAAAAGTCCCTCCCACACATCATGCTACTGACGGTATGTGGGATAAGGGGGTTGTGCTGATCACACAGCAAGCTGGAATAGGAAACCTCAGTTGCCCAGGGATCTTGGAAGTCATCAAGAACTGGTCTGAAGGTGAAAATTTCAGACTATGATCAGAGGAGGAGGAGGAAAAGGTCACATGTGCTGAGGAGGCCCCATCATATAATCACCTCCTAGACGATATCAAACTCTTTAAAATGCCTTCTGAGTATTGCCTATGTCCTTACTTTCCTCTGTTGAATTTGTGACCAGAACAACAACAATTTGTGACAACGCACCAATGTTTTAGCTGTTGCTGAGCAGTGCTTGTATGGCGTCAAGGCCTTTTCTGTTTCTCACTGCCCCTTCACGGGATTTGTGTATTCATCTTTGGAAAAGTGATGACCTATATGACTTCCTGTGTAATAAGGACACGAAAGCTGCGTGCTGTCATTTAGAAGTCATCTAGGATTATTGGTAGTAAAATGCAAGCAGTCTAGGAGTTGTCTTATACAAAATATATGTATTACTGTAATGAACCATTTATTAGAAAACATGACTGAAATCACTCATGTTATGGTTTTCTGAAGATGACCCAGAAATAGCAGTGTAGGTCATCAGGAAAATAGATCTCAAGGCAATTAACAGAATTCATTTTAAATTATATGAAATCACAAATTTTGGCACAAATTCTCTATGAACAGAACAGAAGATGAAATTTCTCTGTGAAACTTTCGGGGTATTTTTTTGATCCTGCAGTGAAATACAAAAACTAATGATAGCAAAGACAGATTTTGGAATGGCACCTGGTGGAAAAGGAACAAACTGATACCACAAAAGTTGTGTGTGCAAATATTAACTTTGTTCTCTTCTCTTTCCTTTTCCCTCATTTGGATTATATATGCGTATTTGATATTCAGTTTCAGACATTCCAGTCCGTTGACATAGAAATGAAATGGTCTCCTTCCTGAATGGATTTTTTTCTCTTACCTTATTGAAGTAAAGGTTCAGAAATGCTAACAATGCTTGATTTAAATTATACGAAGGCATTGCGGTAAGAATTTAAATGGCAGCCGTTGCGTAATTCCTATGTTATGAATAATTTTTACCTGAGAATTAACTTACTAATTACAGCAGTTAAGTGTAATTATTCTGCCTCTTAAGGTACCTTATTACTGCTTTTTAACAATAAGACAAAGTCTGCCAAAGTTAATTATCATAATAATAATTTAGTGCACACTTTTGGTCTTGTTAGGAATACAATATAATCTTGGAGAAATGATCTTTTCCATGTTAATCAGTCATTCACAAAGCTGTCTTTCATGTTTCTTACTCCTCTGAGAAGTAGATTGAAGCTTGGTAATTGGAGAGGCACCGAATGACAGAAGAGAATGTATTGCTCTATTTCAGGGTCTGGTTTTCACCAAATACCGAAATGCTTTCAAAGGCTGAGTTAAGTTTCCTCACAGTAATATAAATGACACAAATTTTAATAATTCCCTTTAAACCCCCTTCATTCTTCTGATCCCAAACCTCTCAGATGTATAAATTTCTTACTGAGTTAGTATATCACCAGATACCACCAGACAAGCAGAGACTTCAGCTTTTTTTGCTATGTTTTCTATTTTTTTAAATCAAGGTATGTTGCATTTATATAGTTTCTTGCATCTGGCCATAATTTCATAAAATTGGCAAACCCCCATCTTTTTGGAGAAATAAAATTTTTTATTAAGTACTTCTAGCAAACCTGGTTTTTATTAGTAACATAGGCTTTGATCTATTTTAATTCATTTTGTAATAAAGTCAAGTGACACTGGTACTCCTTCATGAATAATCATGCCTTTCTCTCTGTGTTCAGGTGAGATAAAAATGAAGCAATCCTCTCTTGTGAAAGAGATACTCTAAATGGAACTCTATCACAGAACCCTTAAGAATAAGTTCATTAAAGTACATTTTTGTTTATTGATTGTGGTCTTGGAGAAGTTTCTCTACAGGTGTGAGACTGTGTACGAGGAAAGATGAAAACTTCATCATCTAGTGCATCATATTAGTGGAGCAAAACTTCTAATACGTTTGCAAAGACCCTGAATGGTTGTTGAATTTTCTAAAATAAATGTTGTATTTCTACTATGACACTCGATCCCATCACTAGCCCCCAAATTTATTAATCTCTTTTGTATTGAGACACTTGTCTGTTGTAAATAGATAATAAGGACAAGGCAGATTTTAAATTTGTGATCCAAATTTGTATAACCAGCAGCCTGTCTGGTGCTTTGTGAGCTAAATTTGACTGGCAGTATTTGACAGCCATAACAAGAACCTAAATTTGCAAAAAAAGTGTGTTGTTCCTAAAAAAGATTTAATGGAATTTTGAACTAGGGGGTTCCTAGGTGTTAAAAATATGTGGATGGAATACCGGCGTGGCACATAAGAGGAAAACGGTCTCTTTGAGGCTGTCTGCTTCTCAAAACATATTGAACATTATTACTTTTTACAGATGCAATGAATATCTGCTGACCATGGGGTACAAAATGTTTATATTCAGCATATCTTTTCTATTTTATGATGTTGTAGCCTTTCATGCTTTAACATTATTTGAAAGGGCCACCTTCTGGCTGCAGTTTAGTTAATTCTTATGCTTAACATTCCCGCATTGCTTCCAAAGTATTACAGATAATAATTTTGACTCTCGGAGACTAGTAGTGTGTTAAAATATTTAACTCGATTCCAATATGCATTGCTCAAAATAGCATTTGTGCAGAGATGACTTTCGGTCTTTGCAACAACATAGTTATATCTGAGTTTTGTATTTTGTTACTTAAAACCCCCAAAATATGAATTTAAAACTGGAGATTCACTTTTTTTAATAGTACCCTCTATAATGGGAAAAATAGTCTTCATGATTTTGGATTTTGTTCTTCTTAAATATCTGTGGAACAGCCAGTGACAGCAAGGATGCTGAGTGTAGCCCCAAATTTAAAGAACAATTGCAAAGATTTGACAGTATTAAAATTTCACTCTAGCAAGACTTTTACTGCAATATAGTTTAAGAAGTTTATTTGTCATACACAGAGACAATGAGAAACATTAGTTGTCTGGTTTTTTTAAGGTCCTTTTGAAAGCCCCTTTTCCAAGTGAATTTCGTATGTTACCTGTCGGGTTCTGCAAATTATATTATAATAAACATTATAGAAAATTTAGAGATTGATTTTTATGATAATTAAGAGATATCATTATCTGGAATATTTTATTTTTTTTTAGATCACCGGAGTTTTTTAAATGACTGGAAAATTCTCAAAATTTATTTCTCATCCTCAAAGACAATGCCTTTGAAATATGAGTGTCACTTCAATAGCTTATTTTCTTTCCAACTTATTTTTAATTCACGGTGCTATTTCACAGCATTACTGTGGCCAGCATTGTAGGCTTGCTTGAATGGACAAAGCTCCAGTGAGACAAAGGCCTGAAAAACCATTTTGACAGTAAATTCTTTGCTGCAGTTTTGCAATTTTACAGACAAGTTCTGTTCTCATATGTGAGTATGAGTATGTTCTCATATTCTCCAGAGCTCCTAGAATTTAGTCTACTTATGTGAGTGATATCCCAAAATTAAATGAATTGTATCAGCAGTAAAATGAAACTTGCATACAGGAAAAGAGAAGCCATAATGCAGGATATAAACAGTACTGATGCTTAGAGAAAAGTTTTCTTTGACTTTTATTGGATATTGTTTAATTTCACTGGTAACTAAACTGTCTTCTTCTGTGAAATAGTGTTCTCTTACAGCCCACATCAGCTCAGGAATTGCACATCCTTTCCTGAAGTTTTCTCAAAATCTGCTCACGCTCCCTTTTTTAAATAAAAGTTTTAAGAAAGCAAATAAATGTATTCAATTTAAGTGCATAAACAGTGCATATTATCTCACCTTGCACTCTTCTCTTTTTAAGTCCTTCACTCAATCTCTGTCTTTGCTGATACAAGATTTTAGGGCATCATCTGGCTCACATCTCTGACTGCCCTGCTTGGCAGTTCAGCCCAAGCACAGGGATGCCCTTTTCAGTTAGAGTAGAGAGGATGAGATGATGCATGCCCTTATCTCAGCAGATAATCAGGCTATTGTAGGATGCATACATTGATTCTTCAAGTCAGACTCTGTGATGAAGGATTGTTTTCAATACCGTGTAGCACTGACTGTACTTTGAATGAGCTGTTTTGAATAAAAAGCCAAAATGATTTTCATGGTTCTTTAAAGGGAAAAAAAACCACCCAAACTTAACAGCCTATCTGCTTTTGCAGGCAAGGAGTATTATATGAGGGCAGCAAAGTTATTATGTGAAAAGTGCAAATCTCAGATACCTGCATTCAAGTCACCAGTAGGAGTGGGCTGCATTATGCCAGTGGTTCTGTCATGTCTTCCCATTCCAACTGATGGCATGACAAAGCAAAAGATCACAAAACTAATGACAAATGACAAAACCCTCAAACAAACAAATAAACATACAACCTCCCCCCCCCCTCAAATCTTGCTGAAAACCCCAAAAGATTTATTTGTAATTTCTTTAATTAAGCCTGGTATTTCATCGCCTTGGCTGAATGGTGTTTGATTAGAACATAGCATAGACACCAGTGCTTGAATAGGAAGGAAAATCAGACCTGTGATTGGGTTAGAGGCAGTGTTAAACTTCTGCGTTCTATCTTTGCAATTTTAATAGAAGATATTAAAATACTAAATAACTGTCTTGACTGAGGAAAAGGTGACTGGCTGCCAATCAGTTTAAGATATTCCATGTACATATTCATATTATTAGGAGGACTCCTTGAGCAAGATAAAATATATACTGAACATTTCTAGGAACTGTAATAATATTCAGTGGCGTGGGATTGTCAGCTTATTTAGAGTGAGGAAGGGAGGAAGGTTCAAAAGAGATGGATGAGGAATTAGAACAAGATTAGCATGCCACACATGAAGAGTTTAGTGTCTCCTAATAGTAAAATCTGAGCAAATTCTGCATTGTTACCACAGCGAGCATTAGCATAGCTGTGTTGCTCTACATGATAAGTAGTGTAGCAGGAATTGACTTGAAACACAATTACATTTTTAAATTAAAAAAGGATCAGTATTATTCAACACAAGTATCACGAAAATGACAGAGCTCTGTGGAAGAAGTAAAAGAAGAATCCTTGTTCTAACTTAAGATGGGCAGCCACTTCTAGAAATAATGGGATGTGATAAAGCCACACTGATTGCCTTTTATTTCTGGGGGATGTTTCTCAAATGAGGAAAAGTCATTGCTGCATTAAAGAAGAAATTATGAAGAATGTCCGTGTATATGTGCAGGATGATAAACAGAATATAAAATGTGTCATCTTTACATCTTCTATTCTTAAGAACCAGACTATACTAAGGCTAGATAAAAACTGGGCTTATTATTCTGTCAAGATTTTATGAGAAATTGAAAGCTCTGTCTGAGAACAATGTAGAATGAGAAAAAGTGTTTGAAAACTAGGAGGTTGATGGGCCAATAATGTTATTTCCTTCCCATCTTTGTTTCTGAACATCTAACACACTACTGTCTTGAATATGGTTTGTTTGTGCCTACACAATTTAATAATAGCTAACATACTCATTAATAGGATATACAAATAATTAAAAATGGAAATAATTACAAGTGGAATAGAGATAAGGCTTATGAGAGCGTCCTATATTTGATTTGGAGAGAAGAACAATTTAAAAAATTATTAACAGCTTAAGGACTTGTTAATGAAAGTGGGAATATTACTATAAGTTTTCTTTCCTGACTACAGGTTGAATCTTGCAATTTTGTTTTAATTTCAATAATATATTATGAATAATGGAAAGAACAGGGTCTTTTCTGTAACATTACTCACAAACCTGCATAAAAGTCATGTTTCTCTTGGTCTTGAGGTTGTTTTATTGTCTATGTGTCACCACAGCTGAGTCGTCATTTTTGAGGGAAGGTTTCATAACCCTTCTGTAACTCTAGTTTGACACTTAATTAGACTTGGCTCCTCTGATGAGATTGCAGCAGTAATTATGTCTGCATATCCTTTTTCACGTGAAATATGTAGTCATTAGCTATTGTCAGCTATTTTGGCCTTTTGAGAAGAGAGCCAGCAAACAATTCTAACAGCATTTGAAATAAATGTCTAATTGCCTACTGCATATCTAATTAAAATCTAAATGCAGACACTGATGAAAATTCTTAGACATTTTGAGAAAAGTAATCTGAAATAATTGAGAAATCTGGTCACTTTATAGATACCTGCCATTGTGCAAGTGTAAGCTTGACTTGTCATTCTAATTACAGTTTGCATTTATCTGTAACTGGATCTTTCCCAGTGAGAAATGATAGAGGTGACACAGAAGGCTTTGCCATAAATACATCAAATTCCATCAAATACCGAGCTTCATACTTCTATAGAGCACAGGGTGGAGCTCTTGACCACAATGAGTATCATTAAACCATACAATCAATATTGATTAAATACATCAAAAGTGATACTAATAACTCCTTGTCAATTAGTTTGGGTCGGGTTTTTTTAACAACACAAATTGCCTGTGTATTTATTGTTTGCTATTTTTAGTTGCTTTTTAATGACTTCATAATCATAGAAATGCTTTTTCTACATCAGTGAACTTTTGGACATATTACTGCAGCCATGGTTAGTTAAATATATGAGATGGTACTCCACGTTTATTGTGATTAGAAGATGGAAAGTGTACATTTAAAGATGGTGTATATACCTTGTCCATTTTAAGAAGGATTCCTTATCGCAATATTATCAAGATGACAATTGAATTCTTAACACGTAATTTGTTGTGTACTGTAATTCATTTTCTTTTTCTGCATTTCCCCCTGTGTGTCTGGCACTCATGCAAATTATCTAGAACCACATATTTATATGATTACGCACTTTCTGGTTGGCACTGCCTAATAATCAGAAATCAGTTTATTGCTGTCATGAAAGGAAGCTCACCACAGCATTAGCCATTCTTCGCCTGAGTATAAAGACAGATTGCTTGTAGAGATGACTTAAGTCAGACAATCGATCTGAATGACTCAAACTTATGGAATTTTTAATCAAAGTATTTGAGATGTGTCAAGAATTCTTAATTTGAAAGAATGCGACAGCTTTATCAATCTTCCAGTTTGTTTAGTGTTCTTTATGTTATCACACAAATAAAAGGAGAAGAAAAGAGAGTGTAAACTCTAAAGTATATTATTGAAACTTGGAATTTGCACTGTGATCATATTCCTGGTTGAATTTGTAGCTATGTTTGATAGCAAACAAAAGACACAGGATGGGTATTTCTAAGTCTTCATTCTGGAGGTTAGCAATTTTTGGCAGCAACCAAGAGGAAGCAAACCTGTGTTTGGAAAGGGGTGCACAGGATGCACTGAGTGCAGTGTTTTAAGAGATTTGGCATCCAGCCATCTTAACTTATGTAGCAGCAGCTCTCAGACAAATTTATGTGACACTGAGCCAAACATTAATCAAGGTTTAATTGATTTGCCATTATGAGGCAGAAAAACTAGGTCTTCTTCTATGCAGAACAGCTGTTTTGCTATTCCACACGTGCCATGAAGAACGGACTTTTGCTTTAGGAAAATAGCAAAAAGATACCTAGGAAGATAAAGGTATTATCTGTAGTACAGATTCAAATGTAAAGCTCCAATAACTCAATAGATAAAAGCTTAATATAACTATTGCTGGCTGGCAATTCTTCAAAGGGGAGATTAAGAAAATAATTTGTCATTAATTTCTTCATAGCAAGAGGTTTATGCATTGAAATCCAATGCTTTGAGCAGCTCTTAGACCAAAATAATGAACTAAAAAAATGATATTGCAGAACAGAAATTTAGAGGTTCATATTTTAGAGGATGATAAACATTATTATCAAAGTCTTCGAAAGTACAGTACTATATTTTGCTTTAATTTTCTCTCATTTATTTCTACCTTCTTATACCATTTTTAGAAATACTGTTTTGTCAGTTTCTACATAGTTCAATAAATTATGTTTTAAAATTCACATTTAAATTATATGTCTTGTTTCAGTTATGCCATTCCTCATATAAAAATTCTAATATAAATTCGTGTGTTTGTTAATAGTAATCACAAAGTTGAGGAGACTTAACTGAGCTGGATTTAGAATTCTGTTAACAGGCACCAAAACACAATAATTATTTTTCACATTTGGAATAAAACAGCACTGCAGATTAATAATTTCAATAGACAAAACTGATGTTTGATTTACAAAGATGAAACAATATATATTACTTTTCTGTTTTAATATAATGCCTTCAGAAAACAGAAGTAAAAACTTGCTTAGGTTGCTTTTTGGTTTTTTGCTATATGGTAACTTGAAGTTCTCTTAATTTTTTGAACTATTTTCCAGTAAATGTTTTGCTAAAAAACAAAAGCAAACTCTTTTTACTGCTTATGTTAATGAAGATGCTAAACATACATACAGCTTTTTACGACTAAAAGGTAAACAGATGATGGTTCTTCCCTCACATTTTTCCTCAAATACTTGTGAAAATGGGAACAAAAATTATTGCATGGCTTAACTTTGAAGCCAACATTCAATGGAGAGTATGGCACATTCTCATGTCTTTGAAACACTTGGTATCCCGGAGGGATTCCTAAACACTTCCGAAAATACACAGGATATATCTAGCAAAAGAGCTAGGGTGGAAAAACGTACCAGCCAAAAACTATCTTACAGCTTATAATCTGGAAATTTGGATGCCCCCTAAAGATGTTTAAGAGCTCATGATTAAGGCTGTGCAAATAGAGGGTTTGTGAGGTGAGCTGGATCAAACAAAATGAATTTACTGAAGCTTCTTTGGTGCAAAAACATTAAGATCCTATGTTAACTGTACTGCTGTAAGCACGTGACAGCTTGATACAAAAGTAAGTTGCACATAAGTCTAGGGAAGATAGTGTTTAGTTCTTCATTTTCTGAATCCTCTGTTGATATTTGTATTCTGCATTCATGGGACTTCTCTCAACAGTACATACGATGTGAAGATTACTCAAGTTTTGGAAACTGTAGGAAACTGGAAAGAGATATTTTACGCTGTCAAGAAAACGGTCATCAGCATTAAAGAACATGTCAAAAACTGTCATTTAACAAGTCAATAGAAAAATTAAGTTTTCTAGAGGANCCAGGCTATTTATTTTCTTGTATTCAGAAAAAGAACAGTTTAATTGAGGATAATTCATATCAAATTTTTTATTCTTCTTATTGAAACACCTTTTAAGGAGCAAGAATTCAAACAATTTGAAGTCAATCTTGGGTTTAGAGATGTGGGTTTGAGTTATGTTAAAATTTCCTGACTTTAGATGTTTGGGTGTTGGTGCAGAAGCCCTGACTGGGACTTGAGGAGAGATAGTTATGCAGAGAGGTGGTGCAGAAAGCTGCTGACAAACAGCTTTGGGGAGCTGGAGGAGAGTCGGCTGGCTGCAGCCAGAGCAGCCTTTGCCCTCAGGGGATGTGTAAAGAAAAGTTGTGGGTAGGCAGTGCTGGCTGTTACACCAAAAGGAAAGGAAAGTTTTAACGTAGACATTGAAGGTAATCCTGGCAGTTTGAACATCATCTGAAATGGTCAGAATAGATCAAAGGCTCCTTGAAAAGTTCCCCAAAATATCTCTTATTTCCAGACTTAGTAGGCGGATTACCTGCTTTATTTTTTATTTAGGTTTTAGTTGCCTTCCTGTGTATAAGGTTGAGAGAAAAAGTATGGGTTAACTGAAGACATCTGTGAAATGAGAGAAACAGAGACCTTTTCTGTGCTACTGCTGGAACGCTCCACCTTCCCTTCTGGAAAAGGGCGTCTATTAAAAAGAAGAGAAAGGTGGCTGTTATGTTTGCCATTACAGAGAGCTAGGCAGATACTAAAAATAAAGAATTATAAACAGAATTATGTGAAATTACTTTCTGCTTGCCCAGACCAGCAGATACTGAAGAGGCACAGATAACATCCCCTTTAGCTACGGATGTCAGTCATAAGGGTCTGAGGCGCAGAGCTGCAGGGGTTTAAAATAGCTGGCCCCATTGCACATTATTTCTAGACCCATTTAATTCCTGGCAAAGAATAGCACTGACCCAGATTTCTAAATAATAGTGTAAGATAATTTAGTCTTACTGCTTGCAATTTTAATTAGGAAACTGTTTTTCTTATTTGGGTCTTATGTTTCATTGAAGTAGGAAATGGTCAGCTAATACAAATGTCTCAAGAATCTTGAGCTAGAGGTAGTTCTCAGCAAAGTTATTAATTATGACAAGCAAGGGATATGAAGTTTTCCCTGAGACTGAGGATTCAAGTTTAGGAAATTTTAAAATAAATTTCAGTATCTGGTTGGACTCATGTGAAGATGCACACACTCGCATAATTGCCTCATCTGGCTGTATGACTATACTGTGGCAAAGGGAGTTCACTCAGGTAGCCAGAGGAGTCTGCTATTTTGCTTTCATACTAATTTAACACAGGCTAAAATTTAAATAAATGGATGTGAGCCACCTGGGTAGCCAGGAATGGTGTCTACTAAATGGGAATGAAGCTGCTTGATTTGAACTAAGAGGAGTAAAATGCAGGAGCAAAAATAAAGAGCAAAGTTTGAAGGCGCAGTAGGACACTTTCTAGTTATTCCTGTGTGTTCTTGACTCTTGTTCCTTTAAGATAGCTGAAGCACTTCAGTTTCATTGTTCCCTGAGTATGTCATGAATATTTCAGTTCCAAATGGTTGAATGTTGCTTTTTATTAGTCCATTTAGATTGCAGCACAAATATATATTTTCCTGCATGTGGCTGAGATTTGGAATAAGGGAATATTTGTGGCATGAGGCAATAAACAAAAAGAAATGCATAGTGTACAATTCAATACAGTTGTAACAATTGAATGCTTTTTACAGTTCACACTCACAGTGCTTCACAGACCTGGGACTTGACCTAACATACCTTTTATTTTATATTTTAATATCAATTTCTTGCCAATAACACTGTCTGCTTCTCTCCTCCTGAAAAATCATCAGACTGTGAGAAAGAGATAATCCTTACAGTAGTTTCTTTTTATTTTTCCAGTGCAGTTTTCTTGTTTGCTTTTTCAGCTGTCCTCAGTGCACCAGTGGACATCACTGAAAAGAGCAGTTGTGCTTAGCCATTAGCAAGAAACATTTGTAAACCTTGTTTGTCATGAGTGAATTTGATTACTTTTTTTGTAACTGATAGTATATTATGGGCACATAGAACAGATCCCTGTCCCACTGAGATATCAGGTAAACAAAAAAAGAGGATCTACACTATATCTGATATAGACCAGTCAATTGGTCGATGCATAGTTTTCTTTCTTTCCATTTAAAAAAATATTTAATTATTATCCTTATTGGTGAAGCTACTGAGCTTTGGTTCTTTTATAACTAAGGCAGACAAGAGTCCTCAGACATTCCCTTTGGCCAGGTTTCCTAAAATGCATGGCAAGTATCAGAATGTGATTTCCAAAGAAGCTTATCTTAAAATATTTTGGGTTGGTAACGCGAAGCAGGATGTTACAAGGAACAAAATCCCTTTTATGATGCGTTCCACTGGAATTTAGCGTGGAGCAGTTTGTTAGGTACTAGCATCCAATTTAATAATCGGGTTATAGAAATGAGAAGATTCCTAGGCATGGTTTTAGCAGTGGAGATGTCAGGTAATGACAAGACTCAGAGGCCAGCAACTGATAGATACTGTTCCAGCATCCAGAGGTATCTGTTGCTTCTAGAATTTCTTCTGGGTCAGTGGAATGTAATTAGGTTGTTGATGGATCACCTAGTTAGCTGTGTTGACCTTGATCCCCTTTGGGGTTTGTATTTGATTCCAAGGAATTAGAACATCTTTGGGACTAGGATAAGATATTTCGTGAGTCTCCCATGAGATTTATGCACGGCATGCTTCTGTAGTAAACAATCTTCACCCATCCTCCTAATCTTTTTTTTTTTCAGCAAAATATTGTCGGCCTAGGGGCATATCATACTTATCCACCAAGTAGCATCTGTTTAAAAACCAGAACTAAAATTTGCAGCATCTCTGTCACCAACAAAAAAAAATTATGCAGGTTTTAAAATGTGCATGCATAAGCGAATTCTTTAGGAAAAGGGCCTTGAGTTATAGATATAAAAAAAGAACATCCATGGAATATTGTTACTGCCAATCAAATCAGATGTCTCTGAAGGGTGTCCAGCCATGTGCATTGGAAAGAACACTATTCTTTCCTCATTTTCTTTGCTGGCACAAGCAGCAGTCTGCTGATTTTCACATAATTAAGGATTGCATGATGAAGGCAACAGGCATATTATTTGATATAAAGGCTTAGATGAAGGTGCCAGCTAAGTCTGGAAGATTCTTTAATTTGATGTGACTGCTGTCAGGAGCACAAGCTTGATGAAATTAGATCTACTGGCTACCATCAGAGTAGTTGGTGAAGTGAAAAATATACATGCCGGGTTTAGATGGGTTTCCTGATGTCACTGATTGTATATTTTCATATATCACTCCAGGGCTAAGAAGTACAGTGTTAACCTTCTGTGTACCAAGGCTGACAATCTGCATTTAATGAAATTCTAAAGCTTCAATTGCTTTAGCTGTTTTGGATCCTGACTGCCAAAACAAAAACAAAGCCTTACACCATTCAAAATGCTTGGCTCTTTGCATCCTTTATTGATCTGTCAGTGATGTAGGCAGGGCATACTTAACTGATAGCTAACCAGAGATCAAAAGAATATGATTTTGCAGGTGCCCTGGTTTGAGACATATGTCACCCTAAGACAGCAGGATATTTGAAATCACTTATAATGTTTTACGCATCTAATCATTGTCAGAGAAGGTGTAGGAAGAAAATATTTGATGTCTAGTGGGATATCCTATAATCACTTGTGAGCAGAAATTCCTGCCCCATTCTTCTCCCCATCTCTGGCATGCACACACTAAAGCAGATACTGGAGGCCTGTCTGACCCCTAGTCTTCTTGGCTGCACAAACCCAACACACAAGAAACAAGAAGTGAGGTCACTCTTCTCGTATTGTG
The DNA here is from genome assembly GCA_013399875.1 of Gymnorhina tibicen. Classification (NCBI taxonomy): domain Eukaryota; kingdom Metazoa; phylum Chordata; class Aves; order Passeriformes; family Artamidae; genus Gymnorhina; species Gymnorhina tibicen. Next base: position 167,838 of record VXAZ01008435.1, on the reverse strand, counting down.
CCATGTCCTTTGGTTTGAGACTAGGAGGATAAACCACAGCACTGACAAAGTAAGTTGATGTGAAGCTGATTTGCTGAAGATACAGCCAAAGACAGAAATACGTCTGTTCTGTTGGTTCTGAGTCTGCCCTGTAGGTATCTTTTCTCTGATGGCTGGGCAGGATGTGTTTGAAGGACCAAGACCACCCTGGAACCATTGCCATGTTCTGGTAGCTGTTGGTTGTTTCAGCTCTAGCCTGGGTTCAGCTCAGTGCTTGAAAGCCTAATGCTGTTAAGAAGTAAAACCTCTAACTCCATCAGTATTCATTTTGGCATCTAGATCCTTGGTCCAAGAGTGCATCCTCATGGTATTGAAGGAGCAGACCCTCAGAATGGCTGAAAAAGCAGCAAACTGAAGCTCACACTGAGAAGAGCAAAGCTTTCAGCATCTTAACAGGACATCAGTAAATATGACTTCCATATTGCCTCTACACCAGATAATCCACACCTACAAACAACTAATCTGATATATCTGATGGATTTCTTATGGCTGCATACAATGACTACTTCACATGGATTTTTACAGAGTTGCATATAAGATATTTAATTTAAATTTAACCACAGACTTTAAAATCTCCAAGTTTTGCTTTCCTTTCTGGATTAGTGTACAATACATAAATTATTTTTACAATGTTCTGACATGTTTTGGCTTTGCTTTTATTATTTTTATCCTGATACACTTTTTTTCTTTTCATTTGTTGGTCCGGAAAACAAATTGAAGGCGCTGCATGTATGGGTAGATTTCCCATAACTAAACCAGTATTTGTCTTATATCTTTCTATGCTTTGGGGTTCTTTTTATTTAGTTGTCTTCAAAAGAAGCCTTGAACTGAGTACGAAAAATCTGGATTTGGTCACCAGAGTGTGAAGTTAAAACCTGCTGTGTCTCTGAATCTTGTTATGTCATATGACCTTCTGGAGAAATACTTAATTTTTTGGATCCCTCGTTTGAGGGAAGAGCACAAGCAGAATTTACAATTTGCTCTTTTACCTGTTTCTGGCTTCCCACATCACTCTTTCAAAACTACAGGTAAACTTGAGAACTTGTGGGCTACCTACTAGGAATCTAGACTGAATGTTTACTTAATCTGCATACCCTTTTATGTTAATACTGTAGGGAATAAAAGTGTTCTTGTACTTCATTAACTGTTAATAGCGACACTATGATTTACAGATTTACAGTTTTCGTGACTATAGGCAGCAACATTTAGTTATAAAGAAAGCTGTTCATTGAAATAAACTAATTTCTGTGCAGTTCGATGCTGATTTATAAGACTGTGAGTTTTCTGAAACTCCATGTTGGTGATTCCTTCAGCCAGGGAAGAAGGGATATATCAGTATGCAAAGGCTACCACTGCTTCAAGAAGCTATGAGGGGTTGATAAAAAAAATTCAAAGGCAGACTGGAAAAGTAGAGTAAACTGTCCATTAACCACTTAATTACTAATCTTCTGAGCCACATATGACTACAGGCTTAATGAAGGCAATGAAATGTGTGCAATTTGTATCTAAGGTAATTACAGGGACACTGCAATTTTCAAAAAATATTAATTTTATTTATCTTAGGAATGCGAATGCACAGAGAAAATTTGTAAAAAAAAAGCGATGGCAAATGGGATGAATAAAAATACTTTAATGTAATTTAAATTATTGCAAATGTTTGTTTTAGGAAGCTCCATCATCAGCCTAAAATTCATTTGCAAATGATCTACTGAAGCTAAAAATGGAATGCGGTCATGTACATGTGTAAAACAAAAATGTGAGGCTTAAATGTTTGTAAATTATCTGATTTATTGGTAGCTAGAAACTAGAATCTGATTTACAATTGCAGTCTCATTCACAGCATAGATTAGCTACCTACAGCTGAGGTGTAGATTTTACAAAACCAATTATTGTTCAGTTATCACTTGCAAAGGGTGTGCTTTATGAGAATGGGTCATTACAGCCATGTCTTCTCTCTTTATTTTTTTCCTTTTCCTTTTCCCGTTCTTTTGGGTTTTTTCTTCTTTTTAAAACACTGATTTCTGTCTTCTAAGTCAATATTTATTTAGGCTAGACTTTTCTGTGTTCTCTCTATGACTCTCTCCAAATTATTAAGAATGCACATATATGAAGTATGCATAAATTACTAGACTTTACACAAATAACACAATTTTAGTTCTACAAGTGCCAAACTTCCTGCTTGGGGTGCCAAAAATATCTTAATCACAAATTCCTCTCCCCTCAGTTTTCTAAATCTAGAGGAACATAAAGCCAGATGATTATGTCTTCTGTTCTGGTTTTGACCAAGTTCTGGGGGATGGTGCCGTTTCCCAAAAGGGAGGGCAGTACCACTGAGCTCCACTGAGTCATACCTTTGCTGGAACTCTACATGAGAAATCCCCATTCTAGGGCTAGATCCTTTTATAAATTTTGAGGGGATGATAATTCTGTCCATACCTTATTTTACTCCTGTTACTACTTTAAAACAAGCATTGCTCTTGATGATGGAAACTGATAACTAATGGAGGGCCAAAAAGAAGGGCAAAAAACCCCCAAAACAAACAAACAAAAAAGCTAATAACCATAGAAAGCCTGGAGAAAATGTTTTCTAAGCATTTTAATAAGGGAAATAGCTATTAACCCTGAAGACCAAGCTTGATAGTTCATTCAACTAGGTTTTGTTAAAAGTGCTCTTGTTAAGTGCTGTGCTGAGGGGAATGAATTCAAGCATGGCCGTGGGTGAAAGAAGACTTGGAATTTACGTCCATTAAGATGACAGACAGCTTGCCAGATGGAGCCAATGGAAGCAGCACTTTTCCTTTCCAACTGTAAATGCTGCACAGTGATTAAAATAATGAGACTGAACTGCTGCAGTGGCTGGAGCAGAGTTCTGTTTCCACTTGAAGGGGGTTGGTTGCAACACATGCCTCTCTCACCATCTGATAAACTGGAAAAAACTAGACAAACAAACCAGAAATGGACAAACCTGGGCTATGGAGTTATAATAGCAGGTCAGCAGTAAATGTCACAAATTAAGATATTTTAGTTAATATCCATATATTTATGGGGGCTAATATCCATAAATTATTTTAGGAACATTCATAGATGATTTGTCCAGCAGGCAAGAGTGCAATTAGCTAAATTGTATTTTAAACACATTAAAGAGAAGAGGTATAAATACCATTTCAAGCATAGCAATCTAATGCATTCAAAATTTTCTTGGGATGAATGACTCCTTCACTAAAAGTGGTTCTCACAAGGATCTTTGATCTTTTCTCCCCAGTCACAAGTTGCTCAGTATTTTTTGTCAGTCTGTTCTGCATAAACAGAACTTTTCTACAATAATTTTATTTGTATTTGTGAGTATTTGTAATTGTTTGACTCTCTTGTTTAGATAATGATGTTTTGGACTTTTCTATTAGTTTCCATAGAATAGTTTCAGTTAGTAGTTTTCCACATACATTTCTGAGATTTCTGTATGCCAGAAAGATTCTTACCGATAGCCCTGACTTACCTGAGTAAGCAAAGGAAGAGTCCTTAATGAGGGGAAAGAAATGAACAATTTTGATTTCAATTATATTTGTGTTCTCTTTTAACCTAAAATCTGCTTGGATCCAAAATGCTAATAATGTGCACATTCTGCTTCTGAGTATTTTGTTCAACAGTTGGTATGTTGGCAAAACCATAGAAAAATTACTGAAATATTTGGTGACAACAAACTATTAAATGAGGTAAATGAAACTAGTGTTGTCTATTTGGGATGCCTATTTTAGGCTTTCTTCTGAGATACAGAGTTCAAAGTAAACAGAGGCTGAGTTTTCAGAAGTGCTGGGGTCGATCTGAGCCTCCATTAAATTAAAGAATGGAAAATCAACCTAGAAACTGATGATTTATGAATGTACCTTTAGGCATTCAAGTATTGGGGTTAAGATATATGAAAATGTTGGAAAGCATTACGTTAATACTGCTTACAGTGGTAACTTAGTGACCTAATTTTCCAAAAAGCCCATTGAAAGTTAATGAGATATATGTGGCAAAGTACCCAGTTTCTTTTAGAAGAAACTTTCTTTTGTCAATAGGCTCTTAAATGTCACTGGAAAGCACTGTGTCACATTTTGGTTTTAGTCCAGCTTCAGTAGTTTATATTGGTTTTAGTGAGACAAATCCAATATTTTGTTTTCACATTCACAGGCTAAGAAGATTATATTCATTTATATTTTTCCAACTGATAAATTCAATAACTAAGTATCTACTTTTCAAGACGTTTCTAATAGCACGATGATAACATTAAATGGATTTTCTGTGGCACTATTCAATACAATGCACTATCATGTGTTGAGGCAAGATTGTTTCATTACGATTACGTGGCATTCTTGAAAACTTTTCACTCAGTATGATGTCATTAGAACTGATAAATCAATGAAAATAACTGAACAACTTCTACTAATTCTATTTTGACCTGATTAACTCTACAGTGTAAACTGTATGGATCACAAATCCCATATCAGTATATGTTGAAAATCAGTAAAAAAAAAGTAAGCTAATAAACAATATCATTAACTTGAAAATTGTGTAGATACCTCTTTAATTCAGGTGATAAATACTCCTGACAAGTTCAGCATGACTTGTGGAGGTTAGCATAAAGCTTTATGCCTGATTTGAACAGAGAAGGAAGAGTCCCTGCATGCTGTATTGTAAAAAGAATTAGCATAATAAGTTATAGAATAGCAAATGAATGGTTAATAACTGAGCAAATTTGACTGACAAATACATGGAGTGTAAGTAAGAGAGAAATTAATCTCAAAAGCATTGTATTAAGCTAGATAAAAGAATAAGGAAAGAGTCCCTGTTATATTTCTCTGCAACCAGCTTGGTCTCAAGAACCTCCTTTGAAATGCAAAAGTTTCTGTTACTGTTCTGCATTTATTTCAGCTCTCAAGGGAGGTGTTGATCAGTCTTTCCAAATGCATCCACAACATTCATGGATAAACCTGTTAGAACAGTGAAAAAATAAATATGAAATCCCATCTCCACTGAACAAAACTTCCTCAGTTTTCAGTGCTATCCAGAGCTTTCCTCTGTGGCGTGTGGCTGTGCAAGTAAATTAGCATTTTGTTTTCAGAATTGTATGTGTAAAAGTCCAAAGATATGAATTTAAAAAAGGGTCTCTTATGTGCTGGTTTGTAGATTCAGACAGCTGGAGCTCTGTTTAAGAAGACATTGTTTAGGGGGCCACCTGAGAACTCAGCATATCCAATATAGCATTTAATTGTTTTTACCTTAAGTATGAAGAAGACTTTCAGCATTTTATCCTCTGAAGCGTTATTCATAGATGTGTACGCAGGATGCCATTCACAAAAGGAATGAGGCAACCTGTGTTCACCTTGTTAGGTTTGCAGTCGGTAGAAAAAGGAAGGAAAAAAAGAAACTAGAGAAAAGACTTAAAAGCAAATATCTCTCTGTGGGGCCTGATTTCTCTGATGAGCCCTAATGGGCTCTTTGACCAGCCTCACCTGGGAACCCCTACAAATCCAGCCCAGTCCTTGCCTAAGGTGTAGACCTTGCTCCAAGCCCTGTCTCCTGTCCCATCGCCAACTGCTCCTGACAGGAATTTATCTGGACTTGGTTCACTGCCATGTCTAGGGCTGATGATGAGCCCTCTTATCAGCACTGTGTTCTGCCTGCCGTGCTCAGACCCTGGGGATGATGTCCTGTCTGTGAGAACACAGCCAGCATGGGGGTCCCCCTCAGCTCCTGGCTCCCCTTCCCTAAGCAAGCTGCTGGCTCTCTCTGTGCCCTGGCAGCAACACTTGTCAGTGCAGTCCTCTGTGATGAGTTCATCCTGTCACAGCCAAAACTTTCAGGCCCACCGGCTTTCCCTTTGATCTCCTCCCTTAACAGAACACATCTGTCAAGTTTACAAAACTGACACACAGCTATCAGATTCGTAAGCTTGAAAGGAAAAAGAAATAACTCTTTTATGAAACCAAGGATGAAAACAAGAACGTTCTGTCATGCTGCTTGTAAATACAATAATAAAGCCATTGCAGAACAGAGGAAAAGAAAATCATGTGCCATTTTCTAAAGTTAATTTTATACACAGATGTTCTGTAAGGCACATTATTACCTAAATAAGATAGAAAAAAAAAACCCAAGGACTTCATTGGAGCCATAATTTCACTCTAAATCTTCGTATTTCAGATGTCTGTGTTAAAGAGATCACGAACTACTCTGACACTACTAGGGAAGTTTCTGCATGACCTGTTACTGTGCTCCCAAGGTAGGTCTCATTTCTTCTGTTTTACTGGTTACATTGGTGAGACACCCAGAGATCGTTAAGCTAATTAAGACTCTGTGCTATATAGTTACAGTAAACTTTAGTTTCCACTCCAGTGAATTTATAAACAAATGCTGAGACAGAGCAAATGAGGAGCCAGGAGATGAAAGTATCTGTAATAATGGAATGATTCAGTTTTGTTAAGCTGGCTTTTCTAGATGAGTTATTTTGTTTCTTATCAGCTGGGAGAATTTTCAAGATGGTAAAGCAGATGAAGAATTTAATTTGCAGTGACATAATGATGTGGTTCTGAGGACTTTAATCAATGGTTTCCCATACAGAAGGACCAGAATATGAGCATTGATAAGGGAGCTTATAAGAAACCCCCTTCCTGAGACTGGTAAGATTTATAAAAAATATTGAAAATTAATACCAAAATTGGTATTGATGCATTGCGATATTTCACTTTGATGTGAAAGTAGGAGTTTAAAAATTACCTAATCTAATAATCCAGGACTCACAACAAATGCATGCTTACTTCTGTCACTGGCAGGAGTTTGATTACATACACCTTCCACTGAAGAAGAGCTTAGAGTGTTCTATTAAGTATTGATATTTAATGACTCTTAGATATGAATGCAAGATGGTTATGAAAGGGGAATAATGAATGCAAACGTGAAGCCCATAATTATTTAGTAACTTTAGCCATATTTAACATGAAAAGAAACAAACCAATCCAAAGTTTAGACCTCAAAACAGACAGTTCTATTAACATGACTTGACACTGCCAGAATTCAAAGAGGGATGGGCTGCAAATACAAGGCTCATGGGAGAGGAAGTACCAACTACTAATTACTTTGGTGGATCATTAAAAAAAACCAAAATGAACACTATTAAAAACAATGAAGATTTCAAAAGACACAGGGAAAGTGACTAATCTTGAATATTTACTGTGTAACCCGTAAATAGTACCAGTATCTCATCAGAGTACATTTCCAGATATATGTTTCAGAAATGCCTAATTTGGGTTTATGGAAAATTTGATCTTCAGTTAAACAGTTGTGTATTAAACTCTGATTCAGTCCTTCCCTAAATGCCAACAGCTAGACTTTGCAACATTAAGGAAGACTTTCATCATAGCTTTTATCTGCAAATTATTTACTTCACAGATCAATTTTTATACTTGTACTTGATACCTTGAGAAATGTCTCTGTGCTTTATAAACTACAGATAGAATTCTGCCAGTCTAGGTATGATAAATTTACTTCAGAGAGATCTCTCCATTAACTTAGCAAGCATTAACACATTATATTGGATATCCAATTTAATGCGAAATTTATAGTTTTTAGAAAAAACAACAGTATCTGCCTGAATTTACCTCCCTAAAAATACTTTGTGTTCTGGTTTTGTTAATTTTTTACCCTTGGCCTCATGCGTAATTAAAAAGTGACTTCCTCTGGTACATGGACAGACTAAGAAAGAAAGAGAAGGAAAAAAACCCCCAAAATGGTGTAAAAATTATATTCTGGCCTAAAACTTTGCAGTAATCTCTTTCAATTAAAAATGAAGTACCTTACTGCTCTTCCTGTGTTGTATATGCTCCAACTGAAATATGTATGAATCATTGAGTGAACTATACAGCATGTAATCCTTTTAGAGTTCATATTTGTAATGCTCTCTTCTTTTCTGTTTTCCCATACTGCAGTCTAGGACAACTCCATAAACCTATGATTAATTCTCTACATATGGTTTACACAGAGTTCTCTGAGTCTTTATTAAAATTGATATATCATAGAATTAGAAGCCTTGCTGTGAATCCGTTTAGATATTAAGAACAAATCTGTACATAAAGCTGTTCATGTTTCGCAGAATCACAGAATGTTCTGGGTTGGAAGGGACCCACAGGGACCATCAAATCCAGCTCCTAAATGAACGGCCTACACAGGGATCGAACCTGCAACCTTGGCATTTATTAGCACCATGCTCTGACCAACTGAGCTAATCTCATTATTTACTGTATAATTAAACAATATGGAGATTTATTTTAAATCAATGGTGCCACAGGCTGATACCGTTGGCACAGTAATAACAATTACATTGACCCAGATCATCTCATCTGCGTGCAGCAATGCTGTGCTCTGCAATGGGAATATCATTACATTTTACACAGAAGCAGCAAAGATGATGACATTAGGAAACTGACCATTAAATAGAGTCCATCTGCAATGGACTGGGAATAGGTTTTATTGGTAGTAATAAAAATTACATGTACAACGTTTGATAGCTGCATAAGGTGAAACGGCCATCAGACTTTTCCAGTGCTGTATCCTGGGTTCATCGGTATGGAGAGCTTCCTTTCATCAATGTCATGGTCACACACAGCATGCTCTGTAAAAGTTCTTACTTCTGGAGAGAGGCTGTTTCTGTCAGATACATTTTGTATCATTCTCTATGTCTCATATCACTGAAATAAAAACTAAGCAGCCACCGAGCTGCTTAGGTAGTAAAATTTTTAAAATCCTGAATTTCTCAGAATCATTTTGCTGTTGGCAGATGTCCTTTACAGGTCATAAAACAAATTCTCAATATCTTCTTTTTGGTGGTAGTGAAACAATAAATATGTATACATATACTTAATATAAAATGCAAATTATGTTGATATAACTATGTGTCACACATTTGTTATATAAAATATGTTAAGTGTAAAAAGTTGTGGTAACATAATATTCCAACATTCTTCCTTTTTTTCTGCTGCTAATCAGAAGCTTCCCTGCAGTTCTTTTATCACTCTTCAAGAAGTTACTCTTCTCCTCACTTCTCATGGGTTTTTTTTCTGATCTTTAGTTCCTGTTTGCTTATCATCATTGACGAGCTCGTTGCCTGGCTAACAGATAGCTGTGGCTGCAAATCACATCTCTTCTGCAGTTTGTTCTTTTGGAATACCAGCCTCTTAACGTGGAAGGAAATTAAAGAGAGTTTCCTAATTGACACAAATTGTTCCAGCAACGCCATTCTTTTGCACAAGGTCCTGTAGAGAAAGCACCACAGATTTCAAAGGAAAAGGGCAGGTATATAATACTCATCTTAGTCACAGCAGAGTTTTGGGAATTTATACATCTAAAACTAAAGTTTTCTTGGATTGTGTGGTCTGCTGTTGAGCTTCTTTAGAGCCTTGGCTGATTTGTGACAAAGAAGATTAACTTTATCACCACCACTGGAACCTACAAATAAATTCTTTAGCCAAGCCAGGTATCAGTGAGAGAGGAACCCTTCCCTTAAACTTGGGAAACTTGGGTCATTGCAATCCTATTCTTGCACTGTTGTCAACATCCAAACCCTGCTCTAGATAAATCTGGCTGGTCTATATTGCATTTTAAACTTTTAAAAGTAGTATTGTAGATGCAGTGGTTTAAGTGTAGATAAGGTAGAGTTTGTAGGGAGAACTGACATCTTTTGTTGTGCCAAGTGATATAGCTGACAAAAAAAGGAGTGCTACAGAGGGATTTTTAATCCCTTACAGTAACAGCAGAACAGAGTATACTAAAGAATGACAAAATTGAGCTGAGATTTTCTTTTTCTGGGAGGGAGGGAGAAATGAAAAAAAAGGACTTTTATCCTCCATTGTGTAATGGGATTATACAGAGGCTAAACAGTTGGGTGTCCTGCCCACTCATAATTTTGAATGGAAGCAACATGTCTAACAGCCATTCCCAGAGAATCCACCTGAAAGGAGCTACTCTGGAGAATATCTGGAGAAGGCTGTATCCTCACCCAGGCAAGTAAAACTCCCCAGTGCATAAGACTGTTGTGTGCATCCTTTTGGAGAGAGGGAGGCAAGAAGGCAGTAAGAGTGACAAAGGGAAGGTAAAGAGTCCTAGGTCTTCTTGGAAGCAGAGGAATTTTAGCTGAAATTCGGGACACCTAGCAATTTGATTTACTTGTCTGATTTATTAATGTCCTGAAATGTATCACAGGAGATTTGCAGAACTTTACATGCATCCTCTCAACTAACCAAGAGTTCTTTCAGTGGTCAGTAATTACTTTCTTTTGATCTTTGTTTAAAGACCTCTCCCCACTAAATTTAATTTTTTTCTCTGAAAGAGTTTCAGGAGTAGCATTCAAAAATTTGTTCTTAAAATACACCTAAAGAAATTGGTGAATAACCTGCTTTGAAATAGTACTTGAAACAGGGTACCAATCCTTCCCATTGTCTCACTGGCCTGAATATATTACAGAGCCAGTTAGGTACTTGTGAAATACAGAGTTATCTTGAACCTCTTTGACTTTCCAGACCTTTTAACTGCATTTATCAGCAATATATAACTAATTCTGAGATGCTGGGTACTGCATAGATTTCATATTACAGTAACAAAACCTCCTTTTCAGGTTATTTGTAAAGCCTCAGTGATGAAGCACTTTATCAAAGCATATGGAGTGACAAAGCTAAGAGGAATTTAGGTTTTATTTTCCTATAGAAAGAAAGCAAATTGCCAAGAGGAATAGAAAACAAACAAGACTACCTGCAGTATATTCTGTACAAGAATATTGTAAAAGGTCTGATATTTTGATATGCTTTTTTGTGATCTATGCCTTGATCTCAAATAACAAATCAATCTACTAAAGTAACAGCCTAAATTTACATATCTGACTGAATATTCATGTGACATGTATTTAAAAGGCATTCAGCTGCAAAGGCTTCACTGAGTGTCTCTGTAAAGGCTACCTAATACTTTGCATTTCTGTGAATGTTTCTGAGTTAAACAGATAACACCTACTTCCAGCTTTCTAATTTGTCATATTAGGAGCTGTAAGAAAACCTAAAAAAAAGTAAAAGATTCCCAGCCACCCACATGGCCTGAAGCTATTATATAAAGATTCCAAATCTAAACACTATGCTAAGATCAATCCTCTAAGAATAAAAAAATAGGTAATTTTTAATTATTATTATTATTATTTTATTGAAAATGAGCTATTTCACTGTCAGTCCATCTAGAGTCTTTTACAGATTTTCTCTGGCACTTATTTAAAACAAGGCCAGAGTATCAAAGGCAAGCTGCCACAGATCAAACTCAGTAAAGCTGACACTGCATAACTAAAATGAAATCAGGGAACCATGTCTCAGAACACAGGCTATTGATACACACCATTATTAACTGGAGTTTGTAAAGTTTTTATATTTTCATAGAGTTTCAGATCAGAAGGCATTATTTCACCTAATTTAGTCTCTTTTATATCACAGGCTTTTGTGGTTCACATTACCAGTGTCAGGAGGTCTTAATTAGACTAAAGCATTTTGTTTCTTAGAACACTGAGGCAGCAGAGGCCACAGAGATTTTGGTGTCATCAAGACATCTGTCCTGGCAGGAGGTTGTTCAGGTCATATCTATGTGGATGATTTCAGCAGGTAAGCACAGCCTGCAGAGGAGGTGCTAAATCTCCGAGTCATGTTCTACATTGAACACACTTTTCCAGAGAAATTTCTTTCGGACACCAAAGTTGCTTTTCGCAAAATCTGTTGGTTTCACATGAGAGGTTGACTTGTCCATGTTTTCTCCTTTGTGGAAATCAGAGTGCAGGGCTCCTGGACCACTACCCTGCATGTGTTTGGCATATGGATAAGAATTATTCCTTCATCTTAGGAGGCTGGGACTCCTTTTTGTGCAGTGAAGTATAACCAAAGAGACTGTAAATATGTGAAAAGGCCAGATCAGATACAATAATGTTAAAAAAACCCTAGCTGCAGTAGTTTATCCCTTCCAATAAACTGCTTCTACCTTTGGCCAATTTATCGTTCTTCAGCCAGAACAAATCCTCCATTCCACCCAGGTAAACTTCAGCATCCATATGGAAAAGATTTACCCAAGAAGATGACAGTGTTAAACTGTGATGCAGAAAACTGACAGTAATTCTTGTCTTTTTATATAAAGTGTCATAGGCATATGAGGTAGTCTGTCAACCTTCATCTTATTAAAGCCCCAGACTGGAAAGGATGAACAGTAAGACTCATCAATCCACAAATTCCAAGGCCAGAGGCAGCCCCCCTTTTGGGGGAGATATAAAGCTGGGTTTTTTATACAACTCCAAATGCCAGCCAGCTCTCAGAAAGGTCCTAGCCATGTTGTCTGTGAGAACCTACCTTTTCAGTTTAAATATATATGTACACGTGAACAGAGGCATTTTCCTTTTTTCACCCATGCTAAACATTCATTTATGAAGACTTCTGAATATTTTGACTACTGTTCAAGCTGTAATTTTTGAAGTATTAGGTGTTGTCTGTAATTTTCTTAGATTACAAGTATTTCACAAGGTGATTGATTGTTAGAGAATGATGAAAAAGACCATAGAAAAGATGCCTCTAGCTAATTAATGTGTGACTGGGACAAAATCAAGTATCTTGTGCTTAAGACAAACAGCATTTTTTTTTTTCTGGAATACTCTGGACATTTTTACCAATTGGAAGCTTAGAGAGCTAAAGATACCATTTTTGTATCTGAGTTTCCTGGCTCTTTTTTTTCCCCTGAACTCGCCTACTGCTTTTTTTGGACCTAGGTAAACATACCGCCCACAAAAATCTTTAAGTCAAGAAGTTATCTCACTTAACTAGAGTGTTGTTAAGAACCACTTTGTTCTTTAGGTGACTTTTCTTCTTGGTAGTTTCATTTGATGCCTCTAGGTCTTAACCTGAAAGACACAGTCAGTAGTTGATCTCTCTTCACAGTCTCTTTTCCTCTCTGTTTTATACACCTCAGCTACATTCCTTCCAGTCATCTGGATAATTAACTCAAAATTACTTTATCTTCAAGAATTTCATTATATACTAGTAGTTCCACTAATTTATAGGGGATAATTGTCAGGCTGATCTGCCTATAATTCCCCATGGTTTTGTAAGTTGAATATATTAGGATGGCGCTGGCAGGACAAGGCTGTCTTTGGAAGGTTTCGAATTTTGCAAGATTTGTTAAGTATCATTAGTGGTTCATCAGTCTCCTAAGCTACTTTGTTTAAGGCTCTTGCCTAAAGATTTTCAAGCTGCTGGTTTGAAAATACTTTCTTTTAGCAACAAGTAGGTCTTCCTTTCCTGCTCCTCAGCATCACCATAGTGGATATTTGCTCTTTTTCTATGCCAGCTGTAGAACAGAAGTATCTGCTCAGCACATTCTTCTTTCAGAAATTCTACCAACTGCATCTAAAGTTGATCTACACAGACTTTGGAATTTTCTTTGTTTCTCTTGCTAGAAGACTGCTTTTCAGTGAAAAGATTCAGAGCAGTTGCTGACAATCAGACGCTTTCAGGTCAAAGATGTAAAATTCAGGCATCTGAATTCCCAAGTCGCCTTTTACATTTGTGTGTTAGGAAACAGACTGACTAAAACTTTGTACCTCAGGGGCAAGAGGCACATGCTTTTAATTAGAATAGAAATTACCATGTTGTTTTATACTCACATAAAATCAGAAACCTTTTTTTTATATTCTGCAAAATTTTTCTGTAGTGTAGGTGACTTGCTGTTAAGGAACTATTCACCAAAAATATATCCTTAAAAACAGATTAAGTTACAGCTAAAGAAACACAGAGAAACAAGTATTTTGTGCTAAAGTAGTGCCACAGAGATATACCATTTCTCTTTTGTCTCCTCAAACATACAATAGGAGTTTTTGAATGCCTGGTATAATTACACAACATACTACTGTAAAAAAAAGAAAAGCCCTTTATCCATCCACAAGATTCCTTAATTGGCCTAGGAGACTTGGATGAAGGAATTATCTTGCACAGCTGTTTGTAGCATTGCATGGCATGTTTAGAGTTGACAGATGGATGACACTATAATTGACAGTTTACTTTTCTTCTATATATTTTTTTAAGCTAGAAGATCAATTGGACATCTCCAAACTTTGGAAGGGAGAAATAGATCTGTTTCTATTTCCAATTATTTTTATTCTGCATGACATGCTGAAACCTGTCATAGCTAAGACCAGATTGTCCAGTTTTAATATGGTTCACTCTCTTTCATCAAAATAATTTCTATTACACTTTGTCAACATAAATGACACTGCTAAGGTGATTGGAGGCATGTATCTCAGCTTATTGTGAGCCTGGAAAACTAAATGTAGAGAAACACCCAAGTAACTTATTTACCTCAAATTAATCATGCAAACAAAAGAGAGGATGCTTCTGTTGGCAAACTAAAGTTGCCTCTTCACGAAGTCTTTCTAAAATGGTAGTGGTCCTGGGAATTGCAGAACGAAACCAGGCAGTCACCTGCAGCGTTGCTGCTCATAGTTCACTAGGCAGCAGTCTCAAATGACTGGATTGCAACCTGGCTGTGTTGGAGACAGAAGTGCTGAGCTTGATGGCATACAGGGCGTGCGATGGTAGGATAACGGAGTGCAAACACGCATGAACTCAGGCAATAAGGTATGAAATCTTTTCCTGAAGTAGTAGCTTGCCTCTGTTTCCTTCATGATAGCCTACTGTTCTCTAAAATGTCTCCACTTTACTCACTCCCAATAAGTAGGCAATTATACATACTCTGACAATATACTTCTTTTCCCTAATTATCCAGGTGTAACTAACCTGTATGCCCTTGGTCCAACACCGACCTGCAAACGAAGCTGAAAAATAGAGTTAATGTTTTTGCCTTTCCAGAAGAAGAATGAAACATTTGATTTTCTTCTCTACATGCCAATTTTTATACTTTTGAGGAGGAAAGATACACATGATGGAGAGTCTATATGGGGAAGGTAAATTGTTCTGTAGAAATAAACAGTGACAGCTTCCAAAGAATCCTTTCATGTGCGTGTGGATGTGCATATGGGTGTGTGCATGTGGGGAAGAGACATGAACTTGAGAGGTTGTTGGTAGGTGTGGGGATGTGTTGGGAGTCATCTACAGGCTCCTGACAGGAATTGACAAAAATATAGAAGGGAAAAGCTGATTGATGTGGAAGGCTAAAAGGAGCAGAGAGGAGACTGAAAGCAAGTTGTACAGGAAAAGAGGGAAATTAATTACATGGGAAAATATGCCAAGATAAATACCAGACTAATATAAATTTAAAGAGGAAACAAATACAGTTAAGCAAAATAAAACAAAGCAAAAACATGCAAGGAGACCTAAGAGCTGAAAAAATGTTTACTTAATGAAAGCTTGAGGCAAATATGTTTTCTCTGTTTTAAAAAGTTAACCAGGAACAAATTAGTAAAAGAGAAAGAAGAAGTTTCATTTCCTAGTTTGCCTGAGGCAGCAAAGGGCCCAAAGTTTAAATGATGAAGGAATATTATTTAGCAGAAATTGGTGTTCAGAAAGAGCTATGATCCTCTGTATTGCAAGTGAATGCAATTGTCATGAAAGAAAGAAATATTTTTTCTGAGCTGGAAGATTGCACATCAGTAAGCACTTTTGGTCCCACTGCTCTTTGATTTCGTCTGCAGGACCTCCTGTTATATCAAGACACAAGACATGCCTTTCTGGGATGTGCTGCTGTAAAGCAGAAAGCTGGAAGAAGCTGCAGTGGTTATGAATGATTGATGAAGGCCAGAGAAGAAAGATGATTTTTTTTTTGTTTTGGATTGCTTCTGATATTCATTATCCTTCACCAAGCCTGTCCTGGCAGCTTTAGATCGTAAAGATAAGGACACACTTGAAGACACAGCACTAACTTTAAGGGTCATGAGGCCCTAACGCTTCTGAACTAGTCATGGAAGCCCACTGCCTTGTGAATGTGGAGTGCTTCTTTGCAGCTGTGAACAATTGCATGAGGAAGGTAGGACAGCATTCCATATTGTTATGGAATCAATTTTCTTTCAAATCAGTATTTTTTGAGTGGGAGTTAAGAACTTGCATTTGTACATCTGTGGCAAAACATAAGGGTCTATAAATCTTCAAGAAAACTTAAGTAACAGGAGAAGCTAAGGGACAGGTATAAATTCACTATTCCTTGACCTCCAGAGAGTGGAACATGACTTTACCTTGGTAAACACTATTCCAGGCTGTCAGCTTTCTGCATATTCAACACCAGCAGAACAGTGCAATGCAATTTTATTTTTGTTTTCAGAGTTTCTCCTTTCAACAGCTGTGCTTTTGCTCTAATAGGAAAGAATGCATCAATTAACTGGTACAGCTTCTGTCCTTTCTTTAGCCTCACTAGTTTTTTTATGCTCAGTTATTTACTTAGACTCTTTAGCAAGGCAAGTGTACACTCCTTTTCTGTGCCTGTTTCTGATTTGTTTATTTTCAATGAAAGCAGATGCACGTTAGAACCACAGTTTTGGGTAATTTAGCATGTGCCAAATTACAATGATATCTCCAGTGCTTTGTACAACTTTACATCAATGCAAAAATGGTTGATTACTTCCTGTTGTCTTAGCAAACACCAGAGTAATTATTACAGTTATGCATATTGTTACCTTGATGTTGTTTACACCCAAGTGTCTTTCATCCAATAGCAAAGCAAGCTAAATAGCTGTGAACTGCAGCCCTGAGTCAATACTGTATCCAGCAACAAAATGAAAAAAAAAAAAAAAAGAAGGAAATGCAGGCTATACACTGACAAATGGCATTGAATACATTGAACATAAAGTAAAGTAATAAATTAACACTTCTGTTTCTCTGCCTCAGTGTCCCAGAAGGCTGTATATGGATGACAGCATAACGTGCTACTGATTTGTTGCAGCTGCTTCTCTCTTTTCTGTCAGAATGTAGCCCACTCCAATTTTGTGCTCTATTTTCACTTCTCTTTTGTACAGCTCTAAAACTCAGCATTACACTCTTTATTAACATTTCTGTCAAATACCTACCCTTTTCAAAAAAATTACAGTAATTCCAATTTATAATTCACTTAAAAAAAAAAAGGAAAACCTGTGTACTCTGGGTATATAAAATTCAGGTGTCATTGCAATTGTTATCACTAGGACTGCAATCATTACAGATTTTGGCTGATATGCAAAAGGGTGTTAGAAATGTGACTATAGCTATAGGATTTTCTTCATTTTCAGAGTGCAGACACATTGAAATATTCATTTAAATAGTTCCTTGGTTTCAGGTTTATTTTTAAAGCAATGATTTTTAGTTGCAATTCTTTGGTGGCCTGGAGATTTAGGTTTCCCTGAGTCAATGGGCACCCAGATATTCTGAGGCTCATCTCTGTGTTTAAAAACGTTCTGTGTTTAAAACCTCTGGGTTTGAAACACTTAGCTGAGAACTTTGGCAAAATCTGGGAAGTGTTCACCTTTCCTCTCTTAGGTTCCTAGGCAAAATCAGAAAGATACTAATTTTCATTCTGAAAAGCTGTATTTCAGACACATGGAAATAACATTAACTCACAGTCTATCTGCTTTAGCTTTTGTTTGGTATAAGACTGAAATTGGGTTTTGTTGGATGTCAACAGAAGAGTAATTACTGTGTTTTTAGATATGGTGACATTGGTATGCTTTGATATTTGCTATCCAAAATAAAACGGTCATTAACAAAAGGTCAGGTTGAGGACAACACATAGAAACATTGGCTTATAATGCATGAGCATAGACAATTAAGTTAGTTAGATTTAGCCAGGTTTGCATGTTAGCTGTCTGAGACAATCTGATTTAATCTCTATATTTAAGACTAAAATTAATATTTTATTTTCTACCAGCAGTCACAGGTGGCAGTCACAGAATAAAACCTTAGGAATGTACATTTTTTTACACAGTACCATAATGATAAGGTTATTTTGCAAGATTTCATTTTGATTTAAATTTTATTAATCTGTTTTTCCTTTTCTTTCCCCCAGTGCTAGTGTGTCTGAACTACGTGGGAAAGCACCTTAAAAGCTACAAGACCAGGAAAATAAAAGTCAAAGGAATGATAGGAGCCTTGGTATCCCTTGCTATCGAAGAGAAGGAGAAAAATAGAGGAAAAAAGGTAGGATTTCTAAAGGTTTGTTTTTATTTACATTTTAGTGAGATGGTAGCAGAAATGTGATTCTTGTCATATTTAACCTGATTTTATATAAATTCTACTCTTTGAAGCCTATCTTTTTTAGAGCAAAAGATTAATTTGATGACTGAGGATATGTAATGCTGATTGGGTTCAGTATTGATTTTTAAGGATTAACAACAGTGGCATAAAATCAGGTAGCATTTAGAACTCAAACCTAAATCTTGGTTTGATTCTACGTCAGTTTATTAGATGCCCAGATAATAATTATGGTCTTGGACTGTCACCATCAAGTCTATTGTCAGGAGCAGTGTGTTTAGGCTGGAGTTTGTTCTTGTGAAATGGACATATGGATGCACATAATTAATCCTTACAAATATTTGTCTTTTTTTAATTCCTCCCCCCCTTTTTTTTTTTTTTTTTTTGTTCTGAGCATATTTTCTGGATAGTCCTTTATTTATTCCTCTTTTCTGTATTCAGTTTCTTGTTCAAACTGATGTCTCTGGTTTTATTTCTTAAGAATTTAGATCACTGAGCTTTATTCCAAGTGTTTTTAATTTTGCATTTATAATCAGGCCCAGCTAACCAAACTCTTCCAAAATTTATGGAAACTTGTGAAAATCTCTTGTCCATTTTACGTGGCAGAAGGTTTTGTACCAGTATAGACCTTGATGCATGTTCGTACATTTTTTTGCTATGTAGGGCAAGCCATCTATTAGGAAGCCAGTAGTAACATACATCTTCTGCATCATAGTGCTGTTTCTTTTCCAAACCCATGAAAAATAAGACAACACAAAAAAATCTTAGTCATTCCATTACAATAAATGTGCTTCCTAAAATGCAAACCAAAGCTATTAAACTTCACAGTCTCCTTCCAAGGCTGACCTCGACGAACTTGGTGTGCATTATGTGGTAGGGGTATGCAGTCTTCTCTCTTCCTGACGCCAAAATGTAGAGCAAATTAATTATTAAAATCTCATTAATACATTTAATATTATTGTTGGAAGTAGAAACCAACACATGGACAGGAAAACGTTAGTCCTGCTCTGTAATGGACTGGCTTAATTTTCAGTTGCTTCAGATGTGAAGAATGCAGACTTAGAAAATTAGATATTGTTCCTTTGTCATGTGCTGCTGAACCCTCAAGAAAAAATATAACCCAATGTGAATCTTGGTTATGTTTATGTTTTCTTTTCCTCTTAATAAGGGTAGTTATCATTTTAGTGGAATGAACACATTTATTTTTTAAGGGATTCATCTTAGATAGTCATCTACATATTGCTCAATAAAAATACATTTAAAAGAGTTGCTCAGGAGCCAAGAAAAATTACCAAATGTGTGCATGCTTTTCTCTGCATTTGTGAAAATAACTTTTCTATGTTGGTCAAAATGTCAAAACAAAGTATCAAATACTACAATGAAACAGGAGAAAGCCATAATCAAAATTTTTGACTTTTTAAAGCATTGGCAAGGAATTTCACTAAGTGACTGACTAGAACCACACTGTGTACTTTGACAAGGGGTATAATGTAATTGCATAATTGTCTTTGATCTGTCCTCTTTACTCAAAATCAGAAGCAGCTTATCAAATCTCAAAGTTACAAATTTAACCAACAAAAGGTTTGTGTGTGATATGCTCATTTATTGTCATTGGGGCTTCATTGGTATGAAGGAATATAAACATGGAGAAGGAAATTCTAGCTGGAATGCAGAGAGCATCAAGGAGGAGCTGGGCTGGTTTCAGAATGAGCTCTTTGGAATTTAGGCCCTTTGTTCTGGGAAGAGTAGAAAAGCTTGCAAATGCATTTTAGATGGTTATAAAAGAGTCATTTTCCATACTACATTTAGAGCTCTGATGTTGTATGTCTTGCATAAATACGAGCCAGTCCCTTTACAGCACTGTGAAGCACTCTCATTCCTTAAAGTGTTTGAGGAACAGAATCCTACAGACACCACCAAAATAAGAGAAGCTTAAAAAAAATAATCCCACGCTTAAACAACTGTGCTGTGTCTACCTCACAGCAGAATCCTGGCAGTTCTGCTTTATACTGAGTCAACTTTTAAATGGTTCCTCAAGCCCTTATCAGATTCTTTATGTATGTATTACACCAATTTTTTTATTAGGTATGCTCTATGTGCTGGGCTCAGGATAGAAGGAAATTATACGAGTAGGGCTTAGGATAGTAATGATGAAACAGACTTTCACAGTTGCTGCTGCTAAAACCCCCGTGGTTTCCCAGCAAGGGACTGCAACT
Organism: Gymnorhina tibicen; assembly: GCA_013399875.1. NCBI lineage: Eukaryota > Metazoa > Chordata > Aves > Passeriformes > Artamidae > Gymnorhina > Gymnorhina tibicen. Next base: position 147,380 of record VXAZ01008435.1, on the reverse strand, counting down.
CTGCTCGCAATTGTTTTCTCATGTGCAGCACACAGCAGGATCATAATCCTGGTTATAGCGATGGGAAATGGGACAGAAAGTGACTGACAAAGAGGAAGACCCCTTCTGCACTGAAGCAGCCTCATGTGCAATATTTTGTCTATTTAGAGTCGTCCCTGTGGTCGGTACTAATGACATCATCTCCCAGGAGACCATTATCTGATGATTGCATCCCATCATGGGTTGCTCTGAGTGGCCTGAGTGCTTTTGGAAAATATTATTTTTGTAACACCTGCTACATCCCTGTCTCCTGTTGGAAATTTAATTCCTCTTCTGGCCTGATGCTTTGCTACATTTCCCACAGTCTGTTTTCCTCTGCTGCAAAGCCAGTTCTGTTTCCCGTGTTATAGCTGTACAGGGCTACTGCTCCTATCAACCTTGTCTTGCTCATCATCTCCAGATCAGTCTTATCTGATGTGGTGTCATCTTTGCTGCTGGCATAAAAATTACATTTTTGATTCTCTGTGGTTTCTCTGAATTGAGTTAAGGCTTTTATAAGCATGGGATCTGGCTCTGACAACTTGCCATTCCTGGAATCCATGGCTGTCTTGTCTTGTATTAATTCATCTTATAAAACCCACTATTTCTGCTTTCAGCAAGAGTATGAGCTACTCTGTTAACATCCTCTACTGGTATTTCTTCATTACATCTGTCAATATTTTGCTGAAGGCACTTGCTCCTAGATACTTCTCCTTCCTACACAATTTTTTCATTTCTGTTTTTCCCTCTCTGTCGTTGCTGGGGAACTGCCTATTTGCATTTTATCATGTGGGGCAAGTTGTTATATTTGTATCAAAATATAGCTGAGATGAAAATTGCTGTTTTCAAACCAGAATTTTAAACCCAGTATATTTATATGTTTTTACATATGCCATATACTTGTAACAAAATCACAGGGCTGGATTTGCATATGGCTCGCATTAAGCTTCCTATGTCTCCTGGAGGGTTTCCCACTACTTTATTAAAATCATATGCCTTAATTTTTCATAATTAGAAAGATATTTGAAATTTATTAAAATATTAAAAATGTGTTAAGATAGGATATGCTTTATCTTACAGCCTCATTCTAGCTATTCTCAATTTTCTTTATCCATATTTTTGAGGCATTAGTCATTCTTACCCACTGAGGTGAGTTACTTTTCTAACACTTCATATTAAAAGTGTGGAAAATGATACAGTTAGATGCTATTCTTTTTGTGCAAAAAAGCTACATGAAGAAAACCCCATTTTAAAGACTTTAGGGCTTCTGAAATGTAAGAAGAAACAGAATTTTAAAAAGAGAAAACATCTAAAGGCTAATTTTTGTCTGTCTGAATCTTAAAGCAAAAAGCAGTCTTAAGAAAAGCATCTTAGATGAACAGGGCACCTTAAATTGCAAACTGAGAACTCATGTTACAAAGCCCTTTCATTTTCAGAACTGTATGCTGAAATTACTGTGAACTTTTATGCAGGTTTCCCTTTTTCAGGGCTTTTTGAAGTTCTCCTTTAACTGTCTGCTCTGCATCCTGATTGAGGTTCAGCACATTTATATCCAAAGGAAATCACATCACGGCTGAAAGTAAATGGCATTGCTTCAGAAGACTACTGCTTCTTAAAGAAATAATTTTTTCAACCTCCTTTTGATCTTCCAAAAGAAATATTAATATAATTATTTGAAGCAGAAAAACCTTTAAGCTTTCAGCCATTACTATAACCTATAAAAATAGCCCTTTGTAATAAATTAATTACCTTTTCAGTTCATGTATTCATTTAAAACTGTCTGTACAGAATCACAGTATTACCTGTAAGGGTAATTACAGTGTTACCTGTAATTGGGTCCTACCTGTAAGTGAGAGCTTGAACAAGGTTAGGTTATTTTTTGCTTCTGAACATTTTAAACCAAGTTACTCTTTTTAAGTGACCCCAGAGTGGAGGGGATGGACTATCTCACCCAGATATCCAGAGCAATGATTTATAACTTTTTTCTGAATCTGCCTGAAAAACCTGAGATTCAGAAAATGAATTGCTGGCAAGCTACACTTAACAGTTGGGAAGGAGGGATTGGGGTGGGATCATTTATCTTGTTTTGGTTTTTAATATTTTTTTTCCCACAGAAAGTACTGGGCTGATTTTCATGCCAAATTGGAGTTCTGTCCTGTGAAGAGGGGCTAGGCAGTACATGCAGTGGAGGTCACATGGGTTTTTTTCTCCTCTTAATGATCTATTTGGCAGAATCTATCACACAGTAACCCTCAAAAGGGTCCCTAAAATGTCCACAATGGCTATTAACTACTGTGAATTGAATTAAGGGCCGGTTGCTGGAAACTATTGTGTCCGTAGTATTTTCACCAAGGCAAGTCAATATGAGACAACTTTTGCTTTTTTATTTTGTAAGAAACTGCAAAATCCATCTTTGAGCCCAAGCCTTCCCACAAATGCTTTTAAACATTAAAGCCATTAGACTTTTAAATAAAATTATACTATGTATGAAACTTTCTACTTGCCAGGCAGCAAAAAGAGAAGAGAAAAATATTTCTTATATTGCTGCTTGGAAGTAGCAGTTAGATGCTTTGGTATCCACCTGAACACAAAGATCAATTTTTAGGTTCAGCTGAGGTTGGCAGAAGTTATTTTAAGCTGGTTTCTCATTTGAGAAGCTGCATCTCAGTTGAGGCTTCTGACTCAGTTGAACGGGAGGGGAAAAAACCCAAATGTTTAAAATTCTTTTAAGAATAGGCCCCTTTGTCCATCTACCTCTGTCAGGCAATGCCCTATGTTCATTTATTACCTGCAGTAGTTGTCTTTGAAAACTGTCTTTTATTCAGAGATACAGGTATTTGCCCTGAAATGAGTGTCTTCCACTTGTAGAGTGAGAAGTTTTGGTTTCACCGAAATCAGTTATCTTTTGTGGGCAGAAATATGTCTGTTCTTTTAATAAATACTACACCTTCCATGAATAGGAAATGTCTCAACTTTCAAAGGAACATTTAAAGTCTTTCTTTCTTATACAATGGCTTTCTTTGTCTTTGCAATGAAAAAAATTTATAGTAACAGGCTTTACAGGATCTTTGGTGAATATATTCTTTTGTCAACAACAATCCAAGTTATCATAATGCATCAGATCTCCTTGAGCCCATCATCCATGTTTTTATTACAGAAAATCATAAAAACAAAATTCCATTTTTTAACTTGAGACTTAGCTTTGAAAGCCAGTAGCACGGTGTTCCTCCTGGTATTTCCAAACTGAAATTTATTTGATTTGACACATGTAGCAAAATTTCTTGCAGCTTAATCCCACATGATTCATTGCCTTTTAATTTGATTAGTTTCTATGGTTCTTCTTGAATGTTTAGTGGATACATTGTTTAAAAAAATTGCTACATTATTTTACGTGTTTTGTAAGATTTTATTCTAAATGGGTGGGCAAAAAAAAAGGCATTTTCCTTGTCATTTTACCAGCAGCCTCATCATTTCTAGGAGCCATAGAACGTGTATAGTAGACAGAAGTCATGACATAAATTATCATATTAATGTGCTCTTTAGATTTATTGATCATTGAGGATTTCCTCGATCTTTATATTGGTTCATTTCTGTTGTGCTTTCTGGGAAACAGTAAGTTTGGGAAAAGAGCGGTGCATTCAAAAATAATAATTAAAAATAATGATAAAGGAGTAATAACGCACGGGAGAACCGTACGAGAGAATATGATTAAATACACTGCAGACTGGAACATCAGTGACATTGCACCAGAACAGAGAATTCCCCGTAATGCCTTAGGAGGTAAAGCCACCCCACCTTTGCTCAGTGCTGTTAATACTGAAGGAGGCTGCAAAACAGCTCGTTAGTTACAGCCAGGTGTTTTTCACTCCAGACCACTGCTATTAAATGGCAGGCATTGCCTGGCACAGGGGTTAGACACACAGAGCTGTGACCTGCAAAATGTATGTGCTTACCACATTCTGTACGGTGCTCTTCTCCCTGGTTGTATTTTCCGCTCTGCCAGGGATTGTCATTGAGGAAGCTTCTGGCAGCTTCTCCCCGAAGCCAGCCCTGTAGCCCCCCTGCTACCAAAATCTGGCCGCAAAATCCCAATACACCCACACCCACCGTCCTGCCAGGTCCTTTTCAGAAAGGTCAGCGCTCATTTCCACAGCTTGTACCAGTGTGTTGTGTGTCTCTGTCCCACAGGAACACTTACTGCAGCTGCTCACTGAACCTCATGAAATTTTTGTTGGCCCCAGCTCTCAGTTTTTTCACTCTCTCTCTCAGGACTCTGCCCTTTGTCATGTCATACAATTCTCCAGTGTATTGTCATCTTCAGTGTCCCTGAGAATCCAGTCTATGTCATCAGCCAGGTTGGTGATGAAAATGTTGAAAAATGTGGATCCCATATTCAAGCACTGGCTTATCAGCAGAGGCCATCATGTGCTGGGTCATTTCTCCAGTTGTCCAGCCAGTTCATGTGCCACTATGAGTCTGCTTGGCCAGCACAAACAGCCTTGCTTTACAAATTACAGTGCTGTGGGAGATGAGTCTCTTCAAAGCACAGGGTACACAGTTTAAAGCAGTGTTATTAGGGGTAAAAAAGGCACTAAGTCAACAAAAATAAAAAGCTGTAGAAAGAAGAGGGGGCTAGAGAAGGCTACAGGGAGATCTGGGACGTCGCTGATAACTGCTACCACTGAGAACAAACCAGACAAACCAGGTGTTTTTTATGTGTGTCTTGCCTCAGGTAGAAAGAGAATGAGTGTTCTCTTGCTCTGCTATGATATTTCAGTGGGATTTGCCAATATTTTCTGAGCTGAGTTGGATGAAGAGTTTGCAGAGCAGAACTGAGGCTATGTGGAGCACTGAATTGCTCATTGTTTCCTGTGTGTGACATCTTTCTATGTCATTGGGATATTTAGTGGGTTTAGTGGTCTGTATAACCTATAGGGCACTGCTGGAAGGAACTTGCCAGAGAAGCTGTTACAGAACATAAATTAACTGCTGAAAAGGCCATACAGAAAACTCCTTTGGGCCGCTCAAAGATATGAATTGCTGGTGCAGCTGTGTCTGTGTAGCAATAAAGAGTTTTATGCACTCCAGTCAAATGGCTTTAGCGTGCTAACCTCACTGCAATTGGTCCGTCGGAGATAATTTAGTGTGAAAGAGTGTGTCTGCAGCACAGAACAGTAAGAAACTTTCTTGATTGATAATGCAGCAGGGAAAAGGTACTCTCTTTCTGGTCAGCTGCCAAGAGCTCACCATGTGACTCATAAGCAAAGGAAGGTGTGAAAATTCCCTATGGATTAGCAAATATCACCCAGAACAATTTACAAAGGCTGTCAGCATAAGACAGAAGAGGCTCTGACATTTGGCAGACTGTAGGGGAAAGATTATGCTACTTAATTCTGAATTTTCTTTCAAATCAGTCCTGTTTTTCCAAAATGTAGACTGAAACAAGCAACGTCCAAGTCATGCACCCCGTGCCTCTGTGCACCTTGATCTTTTTGTAGGCTCCCTGCCTGAGAGGTGAATGCTGCTCTTTGGTGTGGCTGTCACAGCTCCTGCCACATTCTGAAAGCTGGGTGAGAACGCAGAAGGTGGGGATAACATCCCCATCCTGCCGGGGGGTTCTCTGTCATCCCTTGTGGAGGAATATTGTATAAAAGTGAAAACAGACACGCCGTCCCTCACATGGCAGCCTTTCATTTTCACCGGCGATTTTGTGAGTGTTATCTATATCAGTGATTGGAATGCATGGTCTTTGCCTGTTTTAGGATTAGAAAAATAGATATGGAGATATATATATATATGTATATAATTTCAGTTGATAACAGCACAAAGAATGGATAGGATATGAAGAACTGAGATTCCTGCTTTTTTTTCTTTTTTTAGCAGCTGAAAATTTAAATTCTTTTACTTTGCAGAAAAACATATTTCTGAGATTTCTTCCAATTCAGCAAATTTATTAAGAATATTGCCACAGTCTTTAGTAATTAATTTTGAGACTATGTCACCTGAACTTTTGAATTGCTGCAAAAGATAAGCAATGTCAACCAAGAAATGCTTAACCATATTTTTTTTAATGATTCAAAATGGAAGAGAAAATAGCCTCTAAACCAAGGGCATATATTTTAAATAAAAATAACATTCGTAATAGTAAATATGCATTTAATAATCTAAAATTTCATTTTTCCATCTTGTCCAATTTAGTATTAAAATTGCTTCTATTTTAGATGTGCATTTATTAATGGAAGTGTAAAATCAACAGTAATTTCATGAAGCATATTTATTTTTTAATAAATGGTTTGACCACTGAAATTTAAAAACAATCTTTCAGAGAGAATTGCAGATTGAGTCAGTGTCTGTATTTATATGCTAATGACTCTAAGGAAGAAAGCAGAATTAACATATAATGCTTAATTATGAGAAAAAATGCAATAATCCTATAACTTGGAAGTAAAGCACAAACCATTTCTGGTGCAAAATAGAGGTTTTAATTATGTACTGTCAGTGCAACAATTCTTAAGTAATGGTTCTGGCAGCGGCTATAAGAGAGAAGGAAAAAGAGTGAAAACTATTGAAATAAATTAATCTTGTCCAGTTATAATTTTGGAAAGCTTGTTTCTTACGGTCTTGTTTGTGCATTTACATCACAGAATAGAATGGTTTGTCATTAAGTATTTCACGTGAGGGTGTTGGCTGCTGCCGATGCCTGCTGCTGTGCCTTCAACAAAGAATCAACGAGTTTTGGGTGCTGTGTTCCAGGGTTATATTTAAGGTCTTTTTCCTAGATTTTATATCCATCATTGTTCCTCTGTGCACTGTTTTAGTGGTCCAGAATGGCCCTGGTGCCTCAAGCTGCTCGTGGGGTTTCTCTGCAGGCACATGGTCTTTGCAGGGCATTTACCAAGAAACTGTACTTCGAGGTTAAGAACCAAGTCACTTTAGTTCTACTCACCAGTTATTAACTGTGGTCTGGGTGGCTGGTCCAAAATAAAATGATGTCTCTCCCGATTCAGATGGAAAATAATCCCGGAAAAACTGAAGAAGTCTACTTTTCTTTGCAGAATTTTTAAGTATGTGATTCCTCAGCACTTTATTTTCAGATTTGAAAGACCTAATAAGAACAAAATTGATCATAATGGGCAAAAAGTCCTTCATAAAAATGTTTAATCCATTAACCATAACATTTCAGTCTCTCACACCACCTCTGTAAGAAAAATCAATCTATGATATAAAGAAATAAAGAAATGCCAAATGGTCTGCACACATCTATCTCTCTCAGTCTTTGAACAATGGTATTCATGGAAAAGCCTGACTACTGACTTTTTCTTAGGAACAGTCTAAATACTGCACAAAACCATTGATATCAAGATCAAATAAGAAAAGCTTATAAACTGCCAGGCTCTGCAGATTCAGGACTGACATCTGATACTAGAAAACAATTCAAAATAAAAAACGCAGCAACTGATTTACTGTCTGTATATGTGTGTGTGTGTCCAAGTTTTGCTTCATTAATAGTGTAATTAGGTTGAAAGTAATTTTGCATACAGAGATATGTTCTGGTGAGCTGCAGCTTTCTACTGGCTGGCAGCTGTCAATGCTGTGAAATATTTTTTCATGTTTCTCCACATCCAGTCCACTACCTCGGCGTTTGTATCCAAGTGTTAGAATGGTCTTCAGTACGCCTGTTCATAGCAGCTGGCAATCCTAATCCCTGCTTTTAACAGAAACTGTGCATAAATCTGCTCTACTTGCTTGAGAGTAAAATCTGCCCTCAAAGGATACCCCCATCTAAACCCTGTTTTGTAAATGCAAGTGGGATGACAACCGAGGGATACGAAGTCTACTACTCCTATCTGGAGGTACAAACTTAAAGCTGCTTCTTACTTGTAAAGCGTCCAATAAAACAGCAGGAGAACCCAACCTCGAGAAATTGATGAATGGTGGGGGTTTGGGTACAAACAAAAAATGTGATCGGTAGCAGAGCAGCTAGAACACAGAAAATACTTCTGTCACTGCTTCCCTCCGACTCTCCGCCCACTCTTTCCCCACGGTTGTTTCCCACACACTGTGCTGCTGAAAGATTTACTTCTGAGGTTACCTACCCCCTGTGCTCTTGATTTTGTGCCTATGTTCATTTCTTCCCTCTATTCATTTTATTCACCAATGTGAACTGCAACTTTTGTGTCAGATGGCCTTACAGTTTCTTCCCTCTATTCATTTTATTCACCAATGTGAACTGCAACTTTTGTGTCAGATGGCCTTACAGCTACATAAGACTTTGATGAAGCATTAGAAAAAATTTCAATGTTTGTTGTATTCATTTTAATAGTTCACAAAGATTTATTTTTTTTCTTGAGTCTTTTACAGGATAAAATTCAGAATTCTGAAGGCCTTCATTTGCCAACAGGTCTAATTATGTATCGAAATATTGTCTGAAATGTGTAAAGATTATAATGTGCACTTGAAAATTAGTCCACAATTTCTTTCAATATAACATCAAAAGAAAGCATTTCCAAGAAAACCATTTCCTACACTTCACTACTTTGGTAAATGTACTCTAAATAAGTGTAAGATTAAATGTTTGAGTAAATGCAGGGCTTTTAAGAAGCAGGTGATCAGAGAGATTGAAGTTGCTTCATTTGAACAGGAAGGTGGGCTCTGAAAACCACCCTTGAAGGATTGTGATAGTTACTTTCACAGACAGAAAACTTAAGAAATAACCAAAACTTTAAGAGAACATCTTTAGACCCTTGATTCATATGTAAACTATACTCTGGGAAATGTTTAAAGTAACCCATATTTGAACAAAAATGTCAATTAACATTTTCTTTTGGTAGAAGTCCCATGCAGCTACATTCCACACAGATTCCTCAACCAGAAGGAAGTTCCCTGTCATTCAGAGTAATGAGACCAGCTTTGCAGTGAAGTGCTGATTAAGCTTCAAAAGGTAATAATACAGCTATGGCACTTTAAAGGCTGATTTTTCTATATGAATAATAGCATTTACAGCTATAACAACTGTGATGAAAATTAGGAGGTTAATGAATCCTTGGGGTCCAGGACACATAGTGAACTGACTGGAATCAAGAATAACTAACTAACTGGAATCAAGAATAAGTTTTATCAAAAGCTGTAACACTGAGAAGTGAGCAGCTTTCTGGGTAAGGGTTTTATGCCTTTTATGCAGCAACCAACAGTAGTTGGTTTGTAATAATTTCTATTAGAGGAGATTAGGTGGAATGTTATGTGATTGCTTGCTTAGATGGCATGTTTGCCTTAAAAATACAGAGAGAAGATACTTTGTATGAAACTAAACAACCAGGACCTCTAAGAAAGTTACACAAGGAAAACTGGCAACTTTCTTGTTTTTTATAAAGTAATTCAGAACTAGAAGTAATGGTATGAGTCCTAACAGCACCCAAAGGTTCAACTCTTTAAGACCTCAGTTACATAATTTGTAATTTTAGCCTGTTAAAACATTAAATGAGCAAATAATAAATCCTTCACTTCACATACATGCTGTTTTCTTCTTTTCTCAACAAGATTATAGCTGCAGCAATAAAATGTAACAATAATCATCAGCAAAAAAGGGGTTTTCTGGAGATTCACTTCATTGAGTAGATCAGATAACATGACCATGAAAGTGCCTTTTTAATTGTTATTATTGACCAGAAAATGAGTCAAGCCCTTGGGTGACCCCACGGGGGCATTTAATGGACATGACCATAGTGGGAATTTTGCAGATGGTCTGGAGCTTTCTCTGCCTGTGCTGAACAATTTAGACACAAGTTTTGTTACTGGCCATTCCAGAAAGGGAGCAACACAAACTTGGAACTGTCTGCAAGAGACTACGGGGACTGGCTCAAAATCTTTTAGCTCAACATCAAGCCTGCACATCGTGTCTTATAAGAAATAAAAGGGAATATCTAGGTTTGTTTTAAGCATTTCAAATATGAGAGAACCCAGAACAGCCCCAGTTAAATTTCCTCACTGGTTAATAATTCTTACTGTTTAAAACAGACCTTATTTCCGATTTTCATTTCGTGAGCTTTAAGTCTCAGTCAAGGAATATAGTTGTATCTTAGCCTGCTATGTGGAAAAGCCCTCTGGTGAAAGATACAGTCTCCCCCTGTCTGTTCTTATACATCCCTTAAGCTTGACTTTGATGAGCTAAATAGATTGAACCTATTAAATCTCTTTCTGTAAGGCAGATTTTCCAGTCTTTAAATCATCCTTGCGGTTTGCTACTTCCTCAAATTTTGCAACATGGTTTTAATCATGTGGAGAATAGACTTGGATATATTATTTCAGTAAATATCTTAAATAATACCTTCACTTTATTTTTGTCCAGATATCCAGCTGTTAAACACTGCCAAAGACTTCATTAACGTTTTCAGCTGGACATCCTTCTAAGAAGTCAATCTGAAATGGACATTTAGAAAGACTTCTTTTTTTTTTTTCCAGAATCACTGCTAGAATAGGACTATAAGTATGAACTATAATCTTTGTTTCAGAAGCATGGCACTGAGGTTAGAAAAATTTTAATTATACGGTGATTAATGGGTTCTCTGATATAATAGCAGTTCACTGCCTAACTCAAACAGTAATATAAATAACTTCTAAAATATTTAAAAAAAACTATTTGCCATAGAGCCTTTAATTGGAAAAGCTTAGCAATTGTCCATGCCTTTCAAAAATGGGTGACACTGATACTGAATATGACTGGCAGGAGAAATGTTATTGCCCAGGCTGTTGTTTGGATGGGACCATTACGTAGTACCTGGTGGTTGTCTGCTGTGTAAATCTTCATAGACTATTTCAAGCATAATGAAGACATTTTACAGACAGAATAAAAGTCCCATTCGTCTCTATACCCTTTACAGAGTTTGTAAATGAGCCTTTCAGCACACTTTTTTTTTAAGTATATCATTGTACACATTCAAGTTGAACTGGGAGAGTTGCAAGTTCAACCTATGTTAATTACTGCAGTGCAACATGACTTAGTGGTTTACTTTATGCTAGCTAGTTCTAAAACAGGGGGAGAAGAAAATATCCTTGGTTCCCTAGCAAATTACTCCCAGTGTCTCTTTATGAGGAGCTGAAGCAGATTTGTGTGATTTCTGTGAACATGGCAGAGTGTATCTTCTCATATACATTCTGTTCAGAGTTTTGCCATTAAGTAACAGAAATACCTACTTGAAAATGTCAAATCTGATTTTATTGAGCCTTCACAATGAAGCCAAGTATGAAAAAGAAAGGTCTTAGTGTTTTTAAACTGTAGACATACATTTGTATTATAACACATAAGGATTTTAATGTGCTTGATGTACTCTTTCTGTATTGAGAAAACCTTAGTGAAAGGTCTCTTGTTAAATGGATGCCTCAATTAGACTGAATGGATTCCAGCAAACTGGATTAGGTAAAGGATGATTTAACTTTAACTTCAGTCAAAATACTACTAAAGTGGACAGCTGAATTAATGATGCCTGAGTCAATAGCAATTCTTTTAAGGTCAGATATGTCCAGAGGGATTTGGTCCAGGAGGCACAAAACCAAATAGTTACAGATCAAACAAGTTTTAAGCTCCACTGGGGTAGGACCCAGACAGGATAGCTCAGGTTCAAGGAACATATGTACTAATAGAGATCATGAAGGAACAACTCAAATATCTTCTTTGATCTTGTTTTGTTTTCTTTTTAATAAATGTTAAATGGAAAGTGAGCATTTAAAAGTACAAAATCTTTTCTGTGCAAAGTATGATCAATTGCTCAGAAGTCTGGCTCTTTGAAAATTAACATAATTTCTCTGGTTCCAAAAGATCTTAATCAATTTTAAAATTGCATTAATGACTTTGATATGCCATGGGTACCGTACACCCAGAAGTGTTCTAAACTTAAGCAAACCCAAAATTGGAGTAGCCTGTTCAACCCCAGCTTTCTCATATGGCTTACAAAATGTGCATGTCTTTACAAATGTGCAGTGAGAAGAAGGGAACCAAGCAACTCAGTAGTTTGGTACCATTGGCACACCAACAAGAAGAAAAGAAAGATTTCTTTCTATTTGGAAAGTCCTGGTATTGTCCACGTAAGCAAAATGGTGGGCTATGGTCCTAGTGCAGAATTTGGCAGTTCAGGACAAATCCTGTAATGCCCTGATGAGCATGTGGGAAATAATCTATAAAATTCTACAAGGTCTTGCAGAGCACATGCAAGGCACAGACATCCCACTGGCTATTTCAGTGCTTGAGGCTGCAGAGGCTTTCATGGGTGTAGGAGAAGATATACTTATGCCTGTTTCTGTAAAGAATAATTTAGCTCTTAATTTCAAAGTGCTACTGCATGGCAAAGGAGTGGAAATGGAAAAAAAAGTGGTGTCTCATTCCTTTGAGAGAGTACAGTTTGCAGTAGGAGCTCTACCTGGAGTTATACAATGGACACAGAGGAGCAGGATGCTCTACAGCCTGCCCTGCTTCTCTGGAAATCCTCTTCCACTGCCTTTTCATACAGAAGAAGCATTGTCAACAGCAAGACAATGTGCAAATTGGTAAAAATTCTTACTAAAATTTGTTAAACATGCCTTACACTTTCTAAAACAGTTTGAAAGCCCAGCATATTTTGCAAGGAACACTTCCTTTCTTTATAAGCAGCATACATAATGGATTTTTTGCTGAAAGGGTGACGGTATTGACATTGGAAAATACAACAATCTATATAGCTTTTGAGAGATATTTTGACTCATTTTCCCTGCTGCTTAGAGTAAAAATCCAGGCAAGTTGCTTTTTCACAGCTAACTTTTCTCTTTCAGTTTCTTCCAACAAAACCCTTCTTCAGGGTTACCTGTGTGACAGATGTCCTAGTTTTTCATTCAAATCTAATTTTTGGGCAGTTTTTCTATTAAGCTCTGTGAATATTCATGAAGAGATTCTGATGTACCTAGAGTTGACTTAACTGGGCAATGAATCAATTGCTGCTAAAACTTTTGTAAAAAGAGAACTAAAAGAGAAGAATAAAGGAAAAATACCCTAACCAGCTTTCCATCTTTTTACAAATATTACACTGATTAGGAATAATTTGGGGCTGAAAGAATCTCTCATGGGACTGAGAGTGAAACTATTGTCTTTCAACCAAATGGTTGAATCTAGCAGGATCTGAATGAGAAACAGAATCCTGATTTTTATTTTGTTTATGTAAATGGTTTTGCTGTTCAACATAGCTTGTTACATGCTACATCATTCTCCCCACTTATTGCTCTGCCCCCGCTGATTTCCCAGTCATTGCTAAGCTAAATCGATGTCAGGCTTAGTGGCCACCCCCCTGCAATGTAACAATTGCATTGTGAACTCTAGGCATTTTAACAAAGAATTTATAAGAGTTATTTTTTCTTTCCTAGATAAGAAAACTTTGTCTCAGCTCAGCATTCACAGAGACACTGCTCTGTCTGCCTGCTTGATTTGTTTTCTATTTATAAATAGTTATATCTCCAAAGAGGTTCATTTATGAGGGAGATCAGCTCTAGCCAATAGTGTGAACTGAACAGATTGGGGAAACAAAGCTTTGGAGGGAGGCTAAAATAAAACAGATTAACTGTTTAGCTTTAATTTGGTTTTCATTATTTAAAGTAAGATAGCATTGTGGATTTTTTTAAAGGAAAAGCACTGGAATCCCAATTAGCCAAGCATCCACAGTCAGAGTCACTCTTTCTGACGAATTTTCAGCATCTTTACTCCCCAACTATTGACTCGCTATTACTCATATTTCCATTAGTTGTGTTATCCCAAAATATTCATGTGAGACTAACAGTTCTCACAGTCGGTATGTAAGAATAAAAAAATCTTCAGTAAGAATAGTCATGCTTTGGGATTGATGTTGAGTATTCCCCTTTAATCCACAGAATCTTTTAGAACTTGAGTTTGGGAGGATTTTTCATCCCATGGGTGAGATTTCACCTGATGCTGTTTCTAGCAGAAGCGTCTGCATCTAATTTCTGAGTCTCATGTACCATCTCCCTTTAATAATTTTTTTCCTTCAGAGACGGAGATAACGTATCTGTGTGTCTAGAGATACTGGTACATATCTGACCTTTATGTCTTCTGGTAAATTGTTAGAATTTAAATTGCTTGGCTGGCGGAATGTTTCAACTTTTCCTCACGAGAGCTGATCTTCTGTGTTTGTGAGGCCCATTAAAAGTAGTACATGGTCACATCCTAGAAGGAGAGCTAATCTATTCTTTTTTATTTGAACTGTCACTTAAGCCAGTGTGATTTCTGAAGTTCTATTTATTATATAACAGTACTAAGTAGCATCCTGCTTGATATAATATAGGATATATCTCCCAAAAAATATATAACTCTCTTTTGTGGTGCATTCTAGAAAAAGACAGATCAACCTCTTTTTTTCAAATTTTACAGCTATGTTCATGGGAAAACCACAGGAGCTAAGCACATATCAGGTACAACTTAAAACACAAATTCCATTTCTTTACAGTAAGGTTCTCAAAAGCTCTATAAAAGAATGTTCTCATTTTCATCTTAGCCTGATGTTTTTCTCTCCCATAATGCCTCCAGTCATTGTATACACCAAATATTTAAGTAAAGCTAGCTTCATATTCTTAGTTCCAACTGTGCGTATATGTATATATACATAAAAATGGAAAAAAAAATCAGAACTGTTCAGAACTGACAATTACATCTCCTTTTATGCAGTGAAGTGGTTTGAGTAGAATGTCAGCTTTCAATAAAAGGAAGAACTATGTTAGTGAATGTGTGTATAGTAATTTTTCTGAAGAGAATGAGAAAATGAAACTTGCTATACTGGATTGCTAAAGTCTGTGACTTGTTCTGACAGAGCCAATAGCTGTCAGGGCTCCCCCAGATATTACAAATCAAAGCAGAAACAATTTAGAAAATGTAAATAGGAGACTAAGAAAAAATGCTGTAGAATGAAACACTTTAATGTTTTGCATTTGTTTCACTCTCTTTCCCTGTGACAGATCTTCTTCATGAGTAAAGCAATAGATGTTTAAACATTGGCAAGTTCCATCCTTAAGCTTTAGAGAAAACCTGCAAATCACTTCCTTTACTAAGAAACCTAGAAGGGTTAGATAGGTAACAAAGCTATGATGGACAGCTGACTCCAGTTTTTTTAAGGACCTCATAAGATACTAACAGGGATCAGCAGAGCATTGCAAATATTCTTACAGAAAATAACAGGTTGTCTCATAATTTTGAAATGTTGGTCCCTTCACCTAACAAGTTCACAGTCTGAAATGCTGTCAAACTTCACCTGGATATCTCTTTTTTTTAATTTTCCTTAATTTGGCTTCTCTAAGTGTTTCAGGACTAATTACTGGTGAATCACATACTTGAGTGAAAGCAATTGCACTTCTATTTTTGCAAATGAAAGATCTCATCCAACAAGAATTATTCAATTGCTTTAATTCCATGGGAAAGCTTGGGGTTTTTTTAGCTCTAAGGGTTGCTGGATCTTCTTTGACCTGAGATCAGAGAGCACACAAACATGTATTCGTCAAAACTATAACTTAAATCACTTATTCTTATCTGCCAGAGTTCAGGAAGCATTTGGACAACACTCTCAAGCACATGGTGTGTTTCTTGAGGCTGTTCTGTGCAGGGCCAGGGACTGGACTTTGATGGTCCCTGTGGGCCCCTCCCAATTCAGGATATTCTGTGATTGCATGAATGCTAGCTGTATGTTGTTAATTAAGCATGTAATTTTTTTGCAGCCTGAAGTCCTCAGTAATTTGTAAAATCAAACTTTATATGAATAAAAGTTATAGGCCCAGTATCTGAAACCAGGGACATTATTACTAGACAACATCAATTATAGAAGAATAACTTAAAAACAAGAGGCACCCTACCATTTTGTCTAATAGATATAAACAACCTTACTCATGGATCACGTGGGATTATTAAATAATCTTTTTTTGTCTTCCAAACATGCCGTAAGCTCCAAATTTACCTTGCAAAGGCTGAACACGAATGCAAAATATATTTGACAGTGTCTCCCTAGAAAGTAAGGAGGAAAAATGGTTCATGAAACCTGAAAATATTATTACATTTCTATTGCAGCCATTTTTAGCTATACAGAGGAAATTTGGAAACCTTGGGCTGGCCAAAGGAGGTCTTGAGACAGAGGTGTTGCTATTTCTCGTTGTGTGGTTCAGGGGCACGCGCTCACTCAGGGTGAAACACTGGCCTTTTCCAGCCTCACTCAAAGTAAGAACATTAACTTTGGTCTCCCAACTCACAAGAGTGAGTCTATATCCAACTTCTAATACTGTGTGTAAATAAATACCTACATGCTTATATATATTTAGATATATTACATGTCTTTGTAATGTGAAGTGTATCAGAAATGCCAAGATAAGCATGTTTCCTTTTTTCCTTTTTTATTTTTCCTTCTTGGCAGAAACAATTTGATTGCAATTTTGTGGCGTTTGGCCCCTGACAGAATTAATTTCAGTGAATCATCTTTGACTGTTTTCTTTCCCTGGAAAGTTATATGCAAAATACTTTAAAACTATGACAGCTTTTTGAAATTCAAATTCAGCTATCACCAAATCACCAATGACTTAAGAAAAAATTTAAACTTGAGAGAAATATGTAGAAAGCAGGAGGACATGTAACTGAATGAGCACGCTTCTTGTCCAACAAGCTTTTTATTCAGGCTCCTTCTGAGAAAGAACTTTACTAGCACCTCAAATTCAAAATTTAGAAGAGAGGAGAATGGATTGGTAATATAAGAACAACCATGCACAACAGAATATTGAAAAGTAACCTGATTTGGGAAGTTTTATTTTTTATTGCCTTATTTTGACAAGAATAGTGTGTTCCACATTTCTGAACAGCAAGTTTTCCTAGTCTTTCTCCGGACTCATGAAAACTGCTTTGAAAAATTTGCTTTTGTACTTAGCAATTAGGATGTTAATACATAATGAGTACTTGGTAATCAAGGTGATACTACATCATGATGTGTTATTCTAAGTTCCACCCCTTGCTGCTTTCTTAGTATTTTCTGTCTGTGTATATAGTTGAATGTATTACTCAGACATTTTTTAGCAGCGTGAGAATGAATGCCTGTTTGCCCTCATGAATGTGAGCCCCTTTCTTTGAAAGAGTTAACAGCAGATGGCCACTTAGACACTGAATTGTGCAGCAGTGCTGTCAGTGAGGTTGGATAATGCTGGATTAGGCAATACTGTCACCATCCAACTATAATATACTGGCTTTGTAGACACTGGTAGAATTAGAAGGAATAGATCCTGCCTCAGGAAATACACAATAGGTGCTTTTTCCAAAGATGAAACTATGCTAATTTAACATACTTAGGAGTGTGGCCAATGCATCCCACTGAAGAGAACTGGTGCAAAACTGCAGTGCCACATTTGTCGTGATACACACAAATGTAACAACGACTCGATGAATTTGACAGGTCAAGGACTATCTGAGTCTGTCCTGAGATAAAAGGTATAATGTTTCATGGAAACGAAATTGGTTTAAAGGGTAAGGAAGACCTTCATTGCAGTGTTTGCTGTTTAAGTTACAGTTCCAGAAGAATCCATGTGATTGAAACACTAGATTCCATCTGGGAATTGAAATCTCTGATGTCTGTAACTATAACTAGGAGTTACAGTTACTCTGACAGCCTCATGGTGGGTCACCCAGCATAGTTCTGGCATTGTAACCCTACACAGCCTTTTCATTTTCACATAGCATCATGTAGCATGAAAGTTGGAGGCTCTATAACCAGCCTTTTTCTACTGATATATGAGTTTTCTTATGCATTTTGGTAAGGCATGTATGATCAGGCAGTCTGAGAAAGGTTGCCAGACAAGATGAACCACACATCCGATTTAGTGTAGTAATCCCTGTGTTACTACACTTAGTTGCTATGGGAAATAAAAATTACGTCATAATCCAGCACACTGAATAGCAGGAGACAATCCAAGAACTGGAATTTTACAGTTTTCTTTAAAATGAAAAACATGCTAAAAGTCATATTGATTATTTTAATCCAGTCTCCCATAGCAATATTGTTAAGCAGTATGACTTCTCCCTGCCTGTAGTACGCCTGGCAGGAGAGGAACAGAGACATTGATCTGCTATTGACTAAATATACTGGAAAATACTTTGTACTAACCATTTCAATAGGAAATGGAAGAATGCTTTAAAATAACATTTGCTACCGTGCTTCATGATATTACCATAGAAACTAAGAGTTTGATCTGAATGCTTTGCTTTCGTATTTGTATTTTCACACAGAAAAGGGATGTTAGCTACTGATCTTAAATAAGAAGGGTGAGCATTAATTTTGCATTTTGTAAAGTCCCACTAACCAGAGCACATTTACAAAAAGATAGGCATCAAACAAAGAACATAGAAATTTAAAATTACAGAAAGCTATGATTCAATACACCATAAAAATGGTTTATTTAAATCTATGTTTTAAAATATAATGATACTGCAGAGCCTTTAAAAGTCTAGCTAAAGCAAAAGGTGTCTAGATAGCTCAGCGGCTTTCAGTAAGATGTTGAAGCACACGTCTTTTTGCGTCCTTTCAAAAACAGCTTGGGTTGGCAGCAAAAGAAAGCTGTTTCAAGACTGTGATTTGATAGCACAAGTAAAATGCACATGTGATGTTCAGAGAGATGTTTAAGTATTATGAAACATATTTCTAATGGCAATGAATTGGCTGCTTTAGTAATGGTAATGGGAAGTTGTCATGAGGATAAAATATACAACTAAGAGACCTTGAACTAAGAGATCTCTGTCTGGTGGGCCAATCTGAAGAGGTACGTGTGCTATGGTTTCTGTGTTACATCTCCAGGGTCACAGTAGAGCCAACTGTCAAATAACCCCCATGTGCTTCATATTCCAAACCCTGTTAAACTCACAAAACACAACCTCCTTACAATTGTGATTCAGATAATGTGAATAGTGTCACACCGGCTTTAGTAATAAATAGTGGTAGTAAAACTGACAGTAGGCTTAGATGGTAACAATTCCTGTAATTTAAATTAGGATAGTACTTTCCCCCACAGAGAACTACAGTGGGAGACAGCTACGGTCTTTAGTTGCATTTCACTCCTTGTGAAAACAGTGTGATACAAAATGCTCCTGGAGGCTTGCTTGTCCCTTTAGCAGCTTGACTCCACTAGGAGTGCGACACAGCAGTGGGTTTTAAGAAGCAAAATATGGGTGAACCCAATAGAGAATGGAGAAGGAAGTAAACAATATGGAATGGCTGTGCTGATTGAGTCTTCAGTAAGTAAAAAACAGGTACCTCTCCCTGCGTCAGAGGCAATTCTCTTTCTCAAGCAAAGAGAAATTCCATCACAATGATGCAGCTTCCTGATTCATAAGTTTAGGGGGATTAGACACACTACATGGAACATGAAACTGGAATGGACTCTGTGATGATCCCTGAACTACTAGATCTGATTCAGAGCAGCAGCAATTTATATATTTTCAGGCAAAGGGTTGGCCTGTCCCAGCTGAAGTACTCAAGTTCTTGATTTGTACATATGAAATTAATTTTAAAGGTTTACTCAACATTCCTGTGCATTTCTTTTTTTTTTTTTTAGCATGTGTTTCATTAAATCCACAAGGTATGATTACCACGCAGTTAAAATAAGCTTTTCATAATGAAATGTGTGAAATTGTACTCTTAACAGCCATATCGCTTTATTTAAAAACTGACATTAAGCACATTTAAAAATGCTTCCATAGAATGCAGCTAGTATATATAGCGCAAATGTTACCATTAGTGTAACACACTGTAATAAGTTTAATAGATTAGCAGAAAAAAATACTGAAGCAAGTGAGTAACAGCAGTTAACAACTTTGAAAAACTAACTGCTTTAGGTTAAAATCTTTGGAAATATTGTCATTTGTAGCACTGTTGCACATTAGTGCAGCCTCACATATATATCCCTTCAGGACTCTTTAATAGTACAACAATACACCATGGAATAGTAATGAAAAATTTATGTAATTTCAAATAAAGATATGGATAATATTCGTTCATTACTGGTCAAACTTTCCTGGATGTTAGAGAAGTGAGTTAACTGTAAGTGCTTGTTTCAAACTAGATTTCACACTGGAAATAAGAAAAGACATTTGCCTTCCAGGTACTTAATGATTCCATTAGACAATGATGGATTTTTTGTATTATAGAGATTCTTAGAAGATGAAAAATACTGATTGCTTCCCTTCTCTAATATAGCAGTAGTTCATGTCTCAGAACTAGTTTTATTGTCAAAGTGAATAATATTTTAATATGTTTAGAGATGGCCTCATTCTTCTTGGTGGAAAAATGAAATTACTTTTGACATTAGGGTGTTTTGTTATCTGTTCCTGGAGTAGCATCAATATCACATAATTTTGATGGCATGCTTCAGGTGTGATTTCTGGAAACAAAATGCAAGAGAAAAAATGCCCTTAATGCACCACAGTTTGAGTTCTTTCTCTGTAAATAGTAATTGTGTGTTAGATCAAAAATACTTGGGTTTTCTATAGAGTGAATACTAAACTTAACCAAAGGTGTCTCTCAGAATTTTCTCTAAATTAAAATGAAATTTAAAAAATAATTAATCTCTAAATTAAAATAAAATTAAAAGTTTTAAAATTTATTCTTTAGCATTAAAATGTTTACTACCTTATCACACAAGGCTGCTTGATTTCTAAGCCTGACCTCAGTGAACAATGATAGTATCTAAGGGACATTCTGAATAAGACTCTACCCCCTTTAAAGATAAGTAACTTATAGTCTGATTTATCTTTATTAAAAGTGGCTAGTAATTTCGTTGAATATTGTAATCTCAGTACATGGGCCCAATACTTAATGATTTTTTAAATCCATGTACATAAATACAATTTTTTCTCTCATTTACTTAATATTATTATGACTGGTGTTAATCAGTTAATCAGCTCTCTGTAATATTATTACAATCTTTGCATTCTCTGTTTTTCAT
Source organism: Gymnorhina tibicen (assembly GCA_013399875.1). Lineage (NCBI taxonomy): Eukaryota > Metazoa > Chordata > Aves > Passeriformes > Artamidae > Gymnorhina > Gymnorhina tibicen. The sequence continues at coordinate 126,377 of VXAZ01008435.1, read as the reverse complement.
CAGGACATTTAAGTTTTTAAAAAAATGTTAGGACGACATTCTCAGCCTGGGAGCATTTCATTGATTACAGGATCAAATGCCAGTGATCCAGTTTTACATATCTGCCATTACCAAAGGGAAAATAACCTTGGACTTCATCTGCTCCTGTTCTTTTTGAATTAGGGAGTTCAAAAAAGTAAACTGAGTTGAATCTTAGTTCTGCAAAAGTAAAAACACTTGTGGACAAATCTCTACATTTTACATGCGAACAGAAATTATCATTGGAGTGTAAAAGAGGACAATTAGGGAGTTCAATTCCATGAACATAGAGATTTTAAGAGGGATATGGTGGTGTTACCTAACCCTGGGGGTTTTGTTTACGATGAAGTGTCTCTGTATTTTCAGGCTCTCAGGCTGAATACAACTGTTAAAGAGTGGCTATTAAAAGAAAGGAAATAAGATATTCTGTAAGAAAATATGCCTGAATATATACTATAAGGATCTAGCTGGCATCACATCTGTCCAATAATTTAGCTGTTCACCTCTCTGGGTTTGTTGGCTGAGTAAGTAGTGGATTGTGAATGGCAGACTTAGGTCCTCTCTTTACATTCCATACCCCCTCACAAGTGCAAAAAAATTACCAGAAGCCTGAAGAATCTTTTGTCTTCCTGGCTTTCTTCTCCTATAGCAGCTCATGCTAATATTTGCATCATTTAGAGTGCTGGCAGCTGAAATGACACAAAAAGCAGAGCACTGACTTCAAAGCCAGAGATCAGTAAATTATCTTGCTGTCAAAAGTAAATCCTGAACTCAGTGGCATAGAGTAATACTGAATGAACAGTGAGCACCTAGAACCCCAAAGGGCCTTAAGTGCAAGAGTATCACCTCCCTTGTTTGGGCATTCGTTCTGTAAGCAGACTCTGTCATGCCGCTCCCTTGTGCACTGTGAGGAAGATGAGTGCCTGATACAACCACAGAAGAGTGAAAACCACTGAAAAACAGTGTGACCAGCCCATAGGGAATGGGGAGGACAGGGACGTGTCTGCCTCTCTCAGGGGTTTGGGCATCTTATACAATGCTTCCTGGAAATTCCTTCCTTTAACTGGGATTTTCAGCACTGACCCTCCAGTTTTCTTTAAGAAGTGAGTCAAAAACAGAAGGCAGGCAGGCAGGGTTCTTGATGCCTTCACTCCTTTCTTTTTTCTCTTTAAGAAGCTATGTTATGTGAAACATAAAAAATCCTGAATGATTCTGTGAAATGCCTAGTTTATGCCTTTTTTTTTTAATAGAAATCTCATTACTCTTAAGAGAAGGGTGTTTGTCTAAGTCCAGTGTCCTTTTCAGGTGGCTGTTTCTCAACTCCTGCTTTTGGGTAAGCAGAGTATTATTGCTTTGTCAGCCTTGCAGAGCTGAGCCAGCATCCTGCTTGCATTTTCCATGACTTCAGTTTGCCTAAGTTACATCCTTTATCTACTTTTCCAAGGCTGTGCTGTTCTGTTCTACTGTCCTTATCAGAGTAAAGTGATGTTCTGTTCTACTTTCTCAACATTGTAACTCAGAGGCTTGTCCAGGTCAGTGCAGGCAGGTAGTAAATGATGTAAGCAGCAGATACAGCAGACACATCAACGAAACCCATTTTGAAATTTATTCAGTGCTATAGCAGAGAAAGTAGTTGACCTAACCAAATAATTAAATAATTAAATAATTAAGTAATCAAATAATCAAGTAATTAAATAATTAAATAAGAGTGAAGGAAAAAAAAACCTTCTGAGGAAATCTGTGTTTTTAATAAAAATGAGGAATAAGAAGCAGAGAAAAGGGACTGCCCAAGAAAATCAGAATGGGGAAGATACTTGTCTACAGTACTGTATTTAGTCAATCTGAAAATTCAGCAAACCTGAGGTACATCTGAGATTATCATACTGAAGTAGTGCTTTAGAGGAGAAACTAATCTGGAAAGAAAGAACCCAAGACAAAGCATTTTTTTATTGTGAATGGGCTTTATCTGTGTAACTAGGAAATTATGCAATCAGGATAAAAGCACAGAAAATGTAAAACTGTATAAGACAAAAAAGAAGCTAAGCACTCATACAAGAAAAGGCTTTGAGATTATTAACATAATATTGGGCCATATCCCTGCGCCTGTAGTTAGCTGGGGTGACATCTTGCTTCACTGTAATGGTGGTGAGAGTTGGGGTAAGAAAGATTTATGTTTATTTCTATTTAGCCAGATGGGATTATCCATTAATTCAGTGGATTCTTACAATAATTACAAGGTGGTTTGAGACATTGCAGCTTCTAGTGTTTTGCCTGTTGCAACAGGCAAGACTGTTATCATTTTGCAAGACTTTTGTAATGTTTAGAGTATTTCCCTTCCCTCCATTTTCTGTGAAAAAGTAACTAAATTCCTGCAGACTGACCTGAATAATTTAGGTGTGCAATTGTTGTTTATACCTTCAGATACTTACAGATAATTGACGTTGCATTCTGTGACATAGCAGCTTTTCTTACTTATCTACATATTTATCTTACCTACCTAGAAGAGAAGCAAGATCCCTTACACAGTAGTTTCCTGGGTTTTGATTTTCCAATCTTTTAATCCACTGGAATACTGTAATTAATTGTTGAAATACTAAAATTTTCATGTAATATTTCTCTCAGTTCTTGTACACATTTCTGTTTTGCACATTTCTTTTCAGAGCTGCATTTGCAGTACATTTTGTATTAGTATTCTCTGCGTATTCAAGTAACCTTTATTTACTTAACAAGAAGACTGCAATGAAATTTACAGTTATCTTTGGAGTGCTGAATTCTCTTGAAATTAAACCTAAATATTTGATTATTATTTTTTTCTACTTTAAATATTTCTTTACGTGAATAGATACAGTGAATGACAATTTAAAAGACTGCCCTCTGTGGTGGTGCACAATTCACGACACCCTCTTCTTTTATCTTTAAGCTATCACTATTATCACCTGGTACTATTTTTCTCCAATCACTTACTACCTCTTCCCATTTCCATAACTTCTCAGAAATCATTCTTATTATTGACTTGATTCATTAGAATATATGCCTGGAATAGCTAATTTGTATGGATTCATAAAATATTATCTACTGATCTCCAATGACGCTTTTCAAATGTGAAAAGTATATTTAAAAAAGACTGAATTATCTTGTACTTCTCAAGTTTTCAGTGTTGCTTCTCCACAGCCAGACACACTCTGAAACATTAAACAAGAGAACAACTAAAACATGCATTAAGAAATCTGTTCTGTGGAGTTTCTAACATCTATCTTAGTCTGAGTGCTTTCTCTCACTGTATTTCCTGTGTCGAGGGCACATCTGCCCTCAGAGTCTGTAGCCAATAGTGGAGTTGTCACCATAATACGCAGCAAGCAGAGAAAACGAAAAACCATTAGGTTAGTCTAAAAAAAAAAAAAAAGGTGAAAAAAAAGTGGGTAACATGCACATTTTCAAAATCATTTTAAATCTGACAAAAAGGCAATCAAGTCTGGTAGGATGCTGATACAGTTCAATGCCACTGAGGATCTGAGTTGTTATAAGCTGTACATGTTGAAGCTTGTGAACGACAAACCACTGTATCAAAGAGGCGTACAAACAGGGTATTACAATAATCCAGACTTGATGTTATAAAAAACATGAATCAAGAGCTCAGCACCCTGTGGAGACAGTAAGCTTTAATCTTTACCCACTACTAAATTCCTGAGATGGTATTAGGTACTTACGATCTCAAAGTCTTATCATGTGTACTGAGCTGAAAACGGTAACTTTTCCGCTGACATTATTTAAGTTTCCACTTACTCTACTTCAATTAAATGATCTTTAAAGTTCCCTTTTTTTATTGATTGGGATTTATCAGGCTGTTGTTCATAACTCATGCAAATTTCCAGCTCTCAGGTCAATGCAATTACTTTTTTCCTTTACCTTTCCAGCAGTAAGATATTCTTAAAATAGAATTGACAATAGTGTTCCGAGAATGATTTTGTCAAAACAGGGTAAAAGGCCTTTAAAGGAAAATTAACCCTCCTTTTTGTATTAAGATTATAGCAGAGGAACAGTTCTTCACTTTTTTTAACTCTTTCCATGATGCCACCGAAGATCACAGACTCAGAGTGGTAAGCAACACTTAACACAGTTGGGTCAATAGCGAGGAAAGAGTTAAAGACTTTAAAAGTATCTGTATTCTTCCCTAAACTTGTATCATCCACTGCTGTGGAAACCCTAAATGGCAGGATTTTTCATGTTGGATTAGTAATACTGTTCAGCAGAAAGAAAAAAATAAATACATACTGGAACATTTTCTATTGTCTTAGACATGCCATATTTATGAGAGGTTTGTATTGCAAAGGTTTGTATTGCCTAGTTCCAGACATGAAAATTTACAATTTCCTGAGCTTAAACTAAAACTTAATTCTGATTTTATTTAAAGGGAAAATTTAACACAAAATATAGCATAGAAAAGATGGAGTAAAACTTGAAAAAATTTAAGTTAATAGGTGACAAAAGAAAATGATCACAGATCGAAAATGAGAAAGAGGTGGCAATAACCAGGAAAAGCAAACGAAAATTCTTGTTTCTCACATTTATATAGGAGCATCACTCACATCTTCTGGCCTAGAATTAAGGAGTTCCCTATACTTCTAAACATTTATAGTGTAGATATAGCTTCAGCAAGGTTAAACTTAAATTTCCAATTGACAAGCAATTGATAAACAATAGACATAAGACAGACAGAAAAGGGAACACATATTTATGCTGTCTTATTATGTAAACACTTTTCAAGTTGGAAAGGAGTTTGGGGGGGTTTGTTTGGTTGATTCTATTAATCTTAAGAGAAGGAGCCCATTTCCATGATATTTCAGGATATTTTTTCAGTTTCACTTATGTTTTAAATACTGGAAGGAATACACTTTCTAACTTTTTGCAATGCACACCAAACTGTATAACTTTGGAAATTTATTTTAGGTGCTGACCAGACACATACACAAAGATACAAGGCAATCAGATCACTCAGAAGTTGGAGCTGAATTATATTTTCCTTTTACAGCCCTTGTTCCTCAAAAATGCACTTTCAGAAGTGCTGAAATGAGAATGCAATGTTGAAACAGTATTTCTGAAACACAGAAGTGTTCCAATGATTGCAATAAAAGCCAGAGAAATGAAGCACTACATTAAAAAAACTGCCATAGAATGAAAAGGATAATTTTTCCTCATTTCCCTCAGTATCCCATAGGTTAGGGTATTCTCCTATGAGTTCTCTTTTCAGGAGCTTTTACCCATCATGTTCCACCTACCAGGCAAATGTCCTAGGCTCCATACTGTAGTTATTTTTATTTTTGGTATCTGACACAGTTGCTATCTAAGTATTTCATGCAAAGTTCCCTCTATCAGTGCATTTGTGATCCAGTGTAAGGCACAGTGGCGGCGATGTCGGGGATGTGAGTTACTCACAGTCTGTGGAGAACAACTGGAATCAGTAATATCTGTTTACAGCAAGAAACTATCAGATTAATGCTGTAACAGCTTCCATCTGTCTTCCTTTGTTCCAGATGTATGTGTCAGTCTGGGTGCTGGGTACGTCAGAAACCCTAGAGCATAAAGATGAGCTGAAGCCTGGGGACCCACTGGAAGTTTCACTGAGTGCTGAGCACACCTGAGGAAATAGAGGCAAATTTTATTTCTGGGGAGAGGAGAAATTTAGGTCCATTTCTTCTCCTTGACTCAGAGTGTGGAGGAGAAATTAAGTTCTGATGGAGGTATTTGTAATGAACATCCATACTTTTTGTGTGTCCTGAGTATATCCCAACAGTATATTTAATATTCAGCAATATTATGCTTTTAGTGTTTGTCATCTTCCCATTGGGAGCACTAACATCAAAATTCAAACTCTATATATTTAAATGCTGCTCAACCCTGTGAGAGGTATTTTTGCAGTAATACTTGAGTTACATGAATTTAATTATTCTCCTGGAGAATTGTCTTTAAAATTAAATGCTGCCCATGCCTTGCAAAAAATAAAAATTACTAAATAAGTACACATTAATTCCATGCGGTTACTGCCTTTGCTGAATATCTGTCAAATAAATAAATACGTAAACAATTTACTGAGTTAAGAAGGGTTATCCCTAAATAAGAAAAATGATTGTTAGAGTGTTATTTCCAACCAGATTATTATTGTGCATTTATTCTTAGGTGCCCCCTGTTGTAGGTTTCATTATGCTGCCAGCTAGAAATGACAGCATGACAGTTCTGTTGTTTCTCGGGGTCAGTTGTATCTCAGTTGCTGAATACTCAAACCTCATTAACTTCTTGCCAGGCCTCCAGAACTGCATGGATTGATGTCTGCAAATATAACCCATTTAGTAACAAGTAGTTTTGCATTACTTTTATTTTTCTGATGGGTGTAAGGGGAAAAAAACACAGCTGGACATTGGAAAAAGGGGCTGTTGGTCTGGGTACTTCAGTGAGTACTTACATGGGTAATATTTGAGAGTCATTTCTCACATATAACAGATTTTTGTTCTGCCAAAGGAACTCAAGTCACTCAAAATTTTTTGGCCTATATCTAGTCTATTCCATTTTTTTGTTGTTTTACTGTAGACAAGCTGTATTATTAGAACCTCTTCTGTTACTAAACCAACCTCACATATGTATCAGTAAAAATAATCCAACCTGGCAACAAATGTTCTGCAGTGGAGTGAGTACCTGTGCTCAAATAAGTCTGTGTTTATGCTCAAGGGGATCCTGATTATTATTCTATACTCTTTTGCAATTGCTCCTAAAAGTCAAGTCAGAGTTAAATTTTTATATAGCAATCAAATGTAATTGAAATTGAAAATGTATTCATGGCTGGCAACAGAGGCACGTGTCTGTGCTTTGTGTGCCTTGCTACATCAGCAGAAGGAAGAAGTGACAAACCTCCAGTAAGAGCTCTAAGGTGGGGCATCCCAAGAGATTTAGCAATAACCACGCAGCGCAAAATAATCATTGAGATGACTCCTTCCCTTTCTCCATGGGTGTATTTATCTCTCCAGTGTCTATTGCACAGCATATAAAGTAGCAAACACTGAAGACATCTTCCCTTTGAATATTACCTGCAATTAAAGCAATTACTTAAAAAGAAAGTAAGTTTCAATTTTGAGGCCTGAGTATAGGCTAAGTATTTCTTAAATTTTAGTTCTCAGTTTTAATATAATTTGATGATGTGCAAAATTAGCAGCTGTTTTTCTCATTAGCATCATATTACCTGGTGAAAGCAGGACCACGAACGACATAATTAGCCAGCATCAGAAGATTTCTTTTGGTTCGTTTAATATATAGAATATATATATTGAAAAAAAAGATAGAAATTCTTTATACTGAAACTCTTAAAACTTGTGTTTCAACCACTTTAATAAGTATGGACAAGGAGTCTTCTCCCTAAGTCACAAAAACTACAAGAAGAATCACAGATAACACCATTTAGGGAGAAATCGTGGAGAGGTGGCTGGGAAGTGTGTGTCCTTACCTGCAATTTCTTTCCCAATCAGGACTGAGGCATCTTGGCAGGACAGTAAAAGAAAGCTCCAACCTTTTACTGCTGAACTGTACATGTCAGTGGCTATGAACAGCACATCAGCTGTCAACGCTGTAAATCCAGCACTTCCCTCATTGTAAAGGGAACAACCACATATTCACATTTTGTTTCCAAGGTGATGGATGTAAAAAGTATCAAAGCTTTCCTCTAAACAAATCAAGGTATTCTTGTGCTAGGCTATGTAAGTGGTTTAGGTAAGTAACCCTAAACCTTTTCATGACATTCAAAAGAATTCTGTAAGGGGTAAGTCTGTAGTCTCAGAAATTCAGATTTCTGCTCTGCTTGAGCTCTACAGGTTAAATCACTGAGGGTAGCCCAGATGCTGCACCGAAGCAGAAGTTCCAAGGCTGAGCAGCGCTGACTGCCCCGGGCTGCTTGCTGCATGTACAGCAGCACAAACTTGATTTCTGTTTTCCATTATCTTTTGACCTTCTGAATGAAATGGAGTTTTGATAGTGAGAAATCTTTATCTTTGACCTAATCTTGCTTCACGCCATTAGAGTAGAGTTAGCATCAAATGGTGTAAACACACAGAGGGGTCAGAGCTTTCCAGCTTAGTCCGTTTCTGGTTACAGTGTAATCGTTCTTGGTTGCAATAGCTACTTCTTTATTTGCATAGGTGTTTGGTGTCTCGTAGAAAGTGTCTTCAATGTTCTGTAACAATTATAAACATAACTTTACACGTGATTCATAAGCATTCTTAATCCCATCAAGCACACGTGGATACTGTAGCGCAGTTCTGTTGAAATGACGATTTTCAGATATGCCTGCATAATATTATGCAATTTAGGGTCAGATTTTTCAGGCGAGGTGAGTATCTGCAGCTGTTGTTGAATCGCAAAATGTCTGTATTTGACTGACACTATCCAGCAAAGCCACACTCATTGAAATACCTCATTTCTTCAGGACTGCACGTATTTTCAGAGTACTTCTTATGCCATGCAGGCAGAGCTGCCAGCTTTCTTATAAAAACAGATCAGTAAGTAGGATTTTAATTAGGTACACAAATACATCTTTTTCTTAATACCCATTTTGTAAAGATGTCCCAAGAATAAAAGTTGAAACACCTTGATAAATATATATAGTAAAAGGCATAGACACGGCAGGACAGAAAGACATATGGCAATATGGACGAGGAACCTTTCTTGACAAAAGAAATAAATGACATATGTAGTCTGAACACCTGAGTAGGGACAGTTTAGATGAAGAAGAAAGATAGGCAAATTAAAACCTAAAAATCACTGAAAATTGGTATAGACCTCCCAGGCAAGACTTAAAAAGAAAAGAAAGATAACGAAAGCCTATAAAAAGGATAGATCATTAATCATTGGAAATTCAATTAGTTAATATTGACTGGTCTGGAAATTATGGACTTGATAAGGGGTACCTCTTCCTGGAGGACAGGACTCCTTTCTGATACATTTTGCAGGCTACTCAGTAAAAGTACAGGCTATTTTGTACTTGCTCCTCATCTTGATGGGAAACAAGACAAGGATGATAAATAAGATAAAAGTTGAGAGTCATCTAGAATCTAGTGATCTCAATGTCATCAGAACTTCAAATGCCCTTGAGGTTATAAATGTGATAGACAATATCTCAAAATCACTGGACTTTAAAATATAAATAAATAAAAATAGAGAGTGAGTGCGTGTGGAATGAGTTGGAAAAAAAAGTTGATTAAAATCAATTTGGGGTTTGGGAATTTAGTGTGAAAAAGAAGCTAGATAGCACAGAAGCAGCCCTGGGAGCTGGCCCTCAAGAGACCTCATTTAATGAGAAATGGCTGGATTTTTATTCTCCTGGATGGTGTAGTCTGGAAAAAATTTTTGCAGTCTCTCGGGAAATATACCAGTCAAACAATTATTTCTCATGAAAGACTTGTCTGTTGCTTCAGAAGACACTGTTTACTTACACTGATTCTTTAAATGAGACATTTCAGTGTGAAGGGGAGAGATTACAATAAAGAATGATCCTTCTAGAAAAACAGGAAAAAAAAGGTGCATTCACTGAAAATGTTAATGACTTTGCAGATGTTCCTGTTACAATAGGATTAATTTTATCCTCACAGAAATGACACTGCACTCATGTTGAGTTACAGGAAATCAACCGGTTGAGTAAGTAAAGTAGTAAGGTATGCATATTGTATGGAAGTCAAGAGGGGATTCTCTTAAAATAAAATTGTATCATAATTTCATAGGACAGGGAAGGCTGATGTTTGTCAGGTCTTGTCTAGATTAAAAACAGTATTTGCTGTGCTTTTTTTCCCTTTAGGTTTGTTGCTTTGGTCTTCACTGATCTTAGTAAGAGCTACTGCTTGGGAATGTGCAATCTGCCAGGCTGCAGGTAGGGGAGTCAAAGTTTTCTTTTTTCTCTCAGAACTACAAAGCAGCTACTACTTACTATGCAGGGACATCCTGTGTTCCACCTTTTAAGACAATACTTCCCAGTGTTCTGATCTGCATGTAACCAATAGCTCAGTGGTTAAAGCACTTTCAGGAACCACTGGAAAATTCTGCTCTATTTCAGTAGTGACGAAGGAAATTAACTTTAAGGCCTCTTGTTCTGAGTGAATGAATACTTGTATCGCTAGGCTATTGATCAGAAATACCAAGGATTCATTTCCAGAAATTCAAGAAATTCTATGGAAGCAGCTTTTTCCTTCTTGCAAAGTGTTTAAAGTGAAAATAAATTTTAAAGTAATATGAATATTTTATATAACATGCATTTGTCCTGTTAATGGCTTATATTTAGGAAACAGTACATAACCTTTTATTAAAATCAGTTGTCCTGACCTCCATACACACACGTTCCCCTTCTTTATAGGAGGAGTTGGCTGGGGTGTAGTTTGGTTTGGGGTTTTGACTCAAGTGTTGAATGGAAGATTCGATTAATCCTCTAAATCTAATGGGCTGCCAAGACACTGATCTGGAGAGAACATGGAATGGAGAGGTTTCATCTGTGACTTTATATTCCCAATATTTAAAGCATGTTCTTTGCACTTAAGACAAATTTAAGTTTTATTTAGATAGATAGTTTTCCAGTAACAGGAGAATATAATTGTTTCTTTCATAGACCAAAATCTTCCCTGCTGTGAGCCCTTTTCTTATTTCAGAATGGCTGCCTGGAACTTTGGCCTCAGCCTACAGTGACAGCTGAGGAGCTTCACATTGCAAATTACAACAGCTTCCTATTCAGTGTTTGCCAGGACATCAATGTACACATATCCCAAAATGCTTGCTTTTGCAACATACTTCACAGAAGATTGACCAGGCAATTCTAAATAATAGGAGGAGCAGTTCAGGTATAGGGCTCAGGGAAACAAACAGCTAATCATATTTCCTTATGGTAAACTGATGGTTAAAGAGACATAAATTACAATTAGACACTGTCAAAATAGCTGAGATATTCCTAATAACAGTTAGAATGTTTTAGTTGTCATGGCAAGTGAACAATACTCTTAAAATCTTTTTCTGGAGCTTGTAACATAAAATCTGAAAAGCATCTTGAGTGGTTTGGTAAACTGTCTCAGAAACAGAAGAATTGAGTAAAAACTCCCACATATGTGCTTTGATGTGTCACTACCATATTAATATTTTACCATTTTACCCAATGAAGTTCAAAAATAGATGAACATATATTTATATAATGCTGTTAGGGAACTGTAATACTCTTTTTACCACGTTTTGCTATGTACTGCAGATTTCTGATGCATTTAACTACTGCTGTTCGTGTTTGACTTAATTCTGAGACTTTCTGTTTCTCATGGTGAGATAGAGGTAACTTTCTTTTGGTGGGGAAAGTGGTCATACCGGGGCAGCATTTTTTGCCAGCAGAAGTGGAATTACGTGAAAATACAACTGTAAAACGAAATTCTTAGATTTGGCATAAGACAGGGCTTCGATCAGTGCTTTAGCCATTGGCCCTTGAACTGATGGTGGTCAGGGTTCACAAGCAAAGGTTCTTGTAAAAGATGGTGTGCCGAAAGCAGCTATGCTGGAAGTAGTATAGCCACATCAGCTCTGTAGCCAAGATAATGGTATCTTTTTTTCAATCTCACTGTTAAAATCTTTGGTAGAAGGGAAATTTATATAATTTTCAGTCTCTAAGCCTGAAAAAATGTCTGGATGGAAAGAAAGAAAGAAGAAAAATATTAAATTGGTTATATCAGAGAAATGTCTCACTGGTTTTGGCTTTGGTTACTATCATGACATTTTAATGATAATTTATCAGATCAAATTAATTTTGCAAATTAACAAATTTGTGGTACTACAGAATGTGAATTATCTTAATTATGGAAATGTGGTTTCCATCACTATTCCATTATTATACCATCCTATTTATGACTTTATGGTAATAATTACAGGGCATAATTTTCACTGATATTATCACACCCAAAATTGCTCATTCTGCTGCACATTATTTCACAGAAGCTGTTAGGTGCACCTGATTAGAAGGTATACTGCAAAGTTAAATAATATTTCAAAGAGAGATTAAAAATTAAGAATATGTAGAAATGATTAATTGATAGTGTCTAGGTGCAATGGTGATAGGCCTCTCAAAAAGGCATCTATAATTATAATGGTGAACTTTGGTGTAAGATACGATAGTATTAATATTTCCCACTGTTTGTCATGGAAAATTAATTATTGACTTTGGATAAACTAATTCAGCTCATTTTCAAATATTAACTCCACAGTAAAACCTTCCTCAGCACCCTCAGTTTTCTCTTTCATAGTTTGAACAAGTCCGTGCAATTTTCCCAGCCAGGGCATGCCCACAGGTGAATTAAATTCTTTGCAGTTGTACCGGAGAGTGATCACTGGAAACAGTAGAGAATAACAGCTACGGAGTAGCATTGTGCTAGTGCAGCACTGTGCACAAATTATGGTTTCTGGGAGGGTAAGAAAGAGTTTGATATCTTTTGGTTTAGCCCAAGTGACGGTGATCATGAAATAAAGATGTCACAGAGCTTTAGCTGCTGCGGTATCAGCCAATGCTGTGCAGATTTGCTCTAGTTCCGGCTTTTCTAGCAGCTGATTTGAACAGATTCCACGTTTTGCCCAATTCACCTCAGTACTGCTCATTCTTTTGCACTCTTTAGTAGTCACTGAAGCTTCCTCAACCTGAATTATTTTGCTGTGAAATGTCCCAGGTTCACGAAATGTTGACTGTAACAGCTGAAAAAGCCAAAATTGTAGTGACATAAAGACTCATTATGAGTGCTTGTTGTAAATGGACATTATGGCTTCTCAAAAACCTCACACAGAGGCAGCAAGGACTACATTTTTAACTGTGGACAAGGCACGATAATAATTTTTTTGAGAACCTAAATTCAAGCGAATAGTCCCTGGCACCAGAGGAATGCCAGTCATTTTTTGCGGCAGACAATTAATATGCATGAGTCTAGAATCCTCTCTGGGTTTATGTGATAAAACACCATGAAGTTGATTGGACTGCTTTTCCCTTGCAAAGTGTAGCTTCTCTTTGATTCTGAGGAAAGTCCTAACTCTGTTTGATTATAAGGTCCCGCACAAATCCTCGAGGGAGGTAAGCAGAGGTCCCTGTACGTTGTGTCTGTCACAATTTTCTCCTAACGGCTCTATTATGGATAATTCCCTGGAAGTCAGCTGTAAAGCTCAGCAGGTCCCCTTCTGATATCCTTCACATTTGGATAATTAACTGAGCTGTTTGAACAACAGAAACTTTATAATGTTCAGCAGTGGGAGTCTTGCAGCTGATCAGCTTTACCTTCATCAGCACTTGTCATTTTAACACTTGAAGGGTAATGTTTCAGGATGAATATAATCTTCAGCAGGAAAAGAAAAGATTTTAAATGTACAGGAAAATAAGGGCTTCAATAAATTTGTTATGCAGACTGTAATACTCCTTGTGTTGCATTGCTCATGTACTCTGTGCTGCTGCCTTAAGAAGGATTTAGTCAACCTTGTATCTCCACAAAATAGGCTTTACTTCATGGCAATGGGAAAACAAGTAAAGAATCCTCACAAAAACCCATCCCTGACATCCTGAGAAATGGCCCACAGAAAACCTTCGTGCTGATCACAGCAGTCTTTTCCAGACAAAACTTAATTTGTTTAGAAACAGTAAAATCAAATAGCTTGTTATTTTTTCTTCAATTCTTCTGATAGTTAAAAATTACCCAGATACCAAGCCTCTCTGCAGAGCTCAAACAAGCAAAGCTGTTGGTTTCTACTGAAATTCGGGTCTATGGGACACTGAAATTGACATTTATTTATTATCCAACTGCCACAAATACTGTTTGTAATTAAGAGTGGTTCGTAAATCACGATGCATTACTTACTGGCCTGAAAGGTTGTTGCAGTAGAAAATTACTAATTACAGTGAGATGTTATTTTGAGATGGCTAAACATAACTGGAATAAGAAATAAGTTTTAAAATGTAGCAAAAGCAACATATGCACAGTGGTTAGAAATATCCACATTTATTGAAGCAATTTAATCTAACTTTAATGACCTACAGTTCAACTACCAAACTAATCTTCAAAGGTTTATTCATTATTCTTAAGTTTCTGGATGCATAGAGGCCTAAAGAACATAAATACAACCTGACAGAATACTGTAAGTTTAAAGGAAAAAGAAATTCTCTATACTGAGATAATTCATTATATCCTGGTTAAGAATATTTCTATGGATGAGTTTGTAAGAATAGGCATTGATTCCCATGAGATTCATACTGATGAGGTTACAATGCACTACGTTAGGTCAGGTTTGTGTTTGCCTTCTGAAGAGAATTGTTCAGCATTTGTTTCCTTCCCCCCCGTGACCCCCACAGCTCGGGTAAGAGCAAGCACAATAAATGTTGTGTTATATGAGAGTGACTGATAGCAGAGAGGCTGTTCTAAGCCATTCTTCTTAGCACAAAATAGGCTGCTTTCTGTGAGATAAGTAGAATGCCTTTTCAGTTAAAGAGGTGCCAGCTTCTCTGGGTCTTTACGTGCCTCTGAAATGTGAACTTATTCTTTAACAATACAAGCAACGTCTAGGCTTGTTAGCACAACCTCCCATGATAATATTTCTTTATCCTAATAAAGTGAAAGAATATGTAGTATAATAAGTCTCTCTGCAGCCAGGTTAACTTAAATATTTCAGTAGGACAGAGGCCATTAAACTGTACCTGTAGTTAGATAAAACAAAACTCAATGTTAAGCATATCAGGATTTTCTCTGACATCTTTCTCATATTGCTTTACATTTTTTTGTAATATTTAAGGAATATTTATCTAAGTTTTACTGATCTCTTCCTTCCAAATGCCTTGTGCTAGAATTGTCTCTACAATGTACACCCTAAAAGCAAAAAAAATTGATATATTGAAAGGCTTTAATCACTTACTAGAGCTCAGATAAGCCAGTATTAAAACACATTTATGCATGAACAACTAATAACTAATAACAGAAAGAAATTACATGCAACTTGAGAAACCATTTCTTAATTGTTACTCATTAAAATAAATTATGGTATATTATCCCATTTACAATGCTGAAAATAGAATTTAGCAGCAGTTGTTCTGTCAATTTATCTTTCATTCTAGCTTTTTATGGCAGTTATGTTTTGAAAATAATTTGTCCTAATCAGATGGTGTTATATTTTACCAGCTAATAGCTACACCTCCTTGCAAGCATATCCTTAGAGAGGCACTGGGTTAAACATTAAAACTTACTCTTACTAAAGCTAATTGAATTATTATTGTAGTGAACATAAGGAGTTGTTGCTGTGGTTCAACAATCTGCAAATCTGTAGATCCTTACAGTTGCACTGCTGTCTACAGCTTTACCTACTGTAGGCCATACAGGCTTATTATAGAGAGCTGATGTGGAAAAATTGACTGAACACAGACGTAAGATAAACAGCAAATACTTTGTTGTTATTCTAGTGCAGGTTCAGCTCATTCAGCGAACGTGGCTTTTGAATCAGCTACAGGGAATCTCAGTACTGCTCCTGTGTATCTTCAGCTGGATGCCTCACCCAGAATTAGGGACACCTGGACCCAAAGGAGGAGAGAAAACCACCAAATCGGGAGCAGGCTGATCATCGGAAGTTCCCAAATATTATGAGTCCTTCAGGATCTGGCCTGATTGATGTGAAGTTCTGTTTGAATTCGCTAACTCACAATGACTCAAATAGAAAACAAGTTTAGGTTTTCTTGCAATCCAGTCACAATTTACCATTTCCTTTCTTTGTTGTTAAACCAGTGTCTCGGGTGCCAACACCATAAGCACGCAGGAAAAATAATTTTTCATTTTAATCTGAAATTAAATTATTTCAATTATCTATACTTCAAGAATATTATTCTAACAATTTTATCTTTCTCATGGTTTAATTCTTCATTTAGTTAATTCTATTGTCTCAAGCTGATTCTGTAAAGGATAACTACAGCTTAAATTACAGAGATGTCTACTCTATGCAGGGGAATTAGAGAATTTTCTGAAGTGACATGAGACTGAGCTGACAGAAAATATGACTGAAAATCTTCCAAAGTTTATAGCTAAGCTTCTCCTTTAGTAGACTTATTTATATTTATTAGGTAGCATTTGGCACCTACAGGAATGGCTATAAAGTTGTTCTGATGGGTTTCCAAAACAGCTGCTCAATGAGTGGAGTTGGGGATGTTGGAAGAAGCTTGCTGTCCTCTGCTCCCTTTTGCCATGATCTCTGCTTATTATAGGCATGATTGCACTACTAACTCTGCCCTGCAAAGCATTGACTTTGGGGGCTAATAAATGTTTTCCTGTTTTCACCCCAGCTTTAAATATTTGTCTCTGTTCATCTGTGAAAAAGTGCATGCCCTTCAGGAATGTGTGGCATACAAATAATTAGTGCTCATCAAGGGAGGGAAAAGGAGAAAGGTGAGAAATCCAGGGCACATCTAAAATGAAATTGGGAGTCAGAGGCATTTGGATAAAAACCAGGAAACATAAAAGTTATAAAATAATTTCTATTTTCAGTGACATTGTAAACTAGAATCTGCCTCTTGTTTCTGCTTTTTTGGAGGAGTCTGCACTACATAACTTTAAAAGTAAATTTTTTAGGTTGAATTTTAGAGACTTAATACAGCAGAATATCTGTCTCTTTGTTCCACTTATTGTTTCTCTGAGGGGTTGCTACAAAAGGAAGCAAAAACCCTTTATACCAGGAACTCTGTCATTTAAGTGATCTCCCTCCATCCACAGCTCTACTTTACAGGCTGAAATAAAAAGTAGATAAAAAGAGTCAGCACCATTAGATGAACTCTCTCAATCTCTGTTTTCCTGGGGAAAGGGAACTGGGGGAGGAAGGTCATTGTTGTTTATTTTAGAAGTTATTAAACTCTTGTTTTATTTGTGTTCAGTACAGATTGCTGAGACTTAAAAGTTTGGAAGCCTGGAAAAAAAAAAAAGGAGGATCCTGGAAAAATACAGGCAAGAAAGAGAGAAGAAATGAGGTAAAATAGAGAGGAATACACTAAAAAGATGAGGTAAAAAAGATGTCATGAGCACATCTATGTGGGTATGAATTATTAAAGCACTTCTCTCTCTTCTCAGAATTATTCCCAAACTTTCTGTTACATGAATACATTTAACCACTGAAATTTAGGAATTATCATAATGAAGAATAAAGGCTGATCTCCAGCTGCACCATTCCTAGCGTCAAAGCTGCGTGGTATGCTCTTTAATTGCACTGGATATTTGTAATTTTTTTTCCACAAATTTGTTGTGTTGTTTAGTGCATTGCATGGGATGAAGATCACAGGATGTCTGAGGTTCATCATCCTGACCGAGGAAAATAGTCAGTGATGACTTCCGTTATTATACATGCACAGTTCTTTTTATCCGTTGTTATATTGCTATTCCTTTTCTTAAAGGAGGCTCAAAGTGACTGAGGCTGGAACTACGATGTTTCCAATAATTTTAAATATCTGACCTGAGACACACAGGATCTGAATTTCTAGGCATGCCATGTCCTGCTAATGAGCTTCCAGCTACACCTGGTTTTCTGGACAGTTAGGACTCTTGTCTTTTCTGTCGCAGATACAGACTGCAGTTGTTCGAGTACAAAATGTAATACAGGCAGCCAATACATACTCCTTCTACATCCGATTGTGGTCCATCTGCTGACCACATACAGAGTTCCCAGTTATAAAGGCTGCCCTTCACCGCGTGATCCATGCAAAAGCATAACTTTGGCTCCATATTGCCTCCGTGCTGCTTGTCCAAGCAGTCAGACACTAAGTTACTGTACGTAAGGCTTTTGCTCTGAGGGAGTCCTCTCTTTTTAATCTCTTTTCATGAGAAGTTCCCTGCTTCTCCAAGAGGGGGAGTGTCTGATGTTAGGGCCTCAGATCTAAACAACTGCCTACCGAGCTTGGCACACACTGTTTTAGCAAAGTCAGTGTTTTGACTTTCATGTATTCAGGATACAAGTGTTTTTTGACTTAGTTCTATCCACTGGCCTTTAGATCTTTAGAAAATCAGACTTCAAACCCCTGAAGTAAAAGGAGGCACTTGAAGCAGCCACTAGAGGAAAAGTGTGATTTAAATTAATTCCCTGAACCAAAGAATAACTATAAAACAGAGAGAAGGCATTTTACACACACACACACACATGCACACACACACACACACACATTTTCATTATTGTTATCTAAGCAGAAGTTAATTCTTTCCCTTTCTTGATAACTAAGGCAAAAATACTATCCCAATACCATATTTCTCTATCTCATCACACTCCTGTGTTCCATTTCTTCATGTGCTCCATTCAGGTCAGAGATGGCAAACGAAGAACTGTTTTTCGTTACATTGACAAGTTGTCTTTCAGTTCCTGGGGCGAATGGTAGTGAGATGCCAGTTTAACAGGTATGGAATTGTTTACATTTCTAGCAATTTTAATGGAATGTGTTAAATTAATGGACACATTCCAATACAAATAAAACCAAGATTCCAGTCCAGGAGACTAAGAACAAAATGTGTTTCAAAATCACTTGGTACCCATTCCCAGATTTAACTGCTGCAGAAATGAGATTGAACGGGTACCTGCAACCTTATCTTCAACCCTCTGTCTATATAGCCTGTACAGAACTAAACAAAGCATTCAAAATATCAGTTTTAAAGCTAGATTTTGCTTTTTTAGACTTCAGATTGGAAGTAGCATTTTGTGGAGCAGCTAAAAGGCAACCTCAGCATACAGCAGTCCTTGCCTTTGCAGCCCTTGGGTTTAAAGGGAAGAAAATGTTTGACCTCTTCTTTGTGATTTTTATTGCTGCTAGAGAAACATTCCACATCTGTTAGATATTTGGCATTGGTTTAGATAGAAAACCGGATTGGAGAAAGTAAAATGCTGGTTTTTTCTTTCTTTTGAACATAACCTTATTGCATATTTACTGTATAACCAATAGATACTCTGCCAAGTTAGGATTAGGATGGAGAAAAGAAGATTCTATGAAACCAAAGACCAAGAGCTTATTAAAGTAAGAACTTGGTTATTACCCCTCCAGAGAACTGCAAAGTATTACTCAGCTGTAGATACTGCAGAAAGGATAAGAATCCTTATGGAAAACATCTTCCTACTTGAATAAAAAGGTCAGTTGACTGGGGCAGTAGAAATATCAAAACCATAGGACAGTATAACTCAAATTGTACTGCTGCTATAAATTAATATTAAAGCAAATATAAACTGTATTTTCTGTAAATTTACTTCCTGTCCATCAAAAAAAAAACAAAACAAAACCATCACAACAACAAAACCCTACATGATTTTGAGATTATGCTGGTGCCACTTTTACATATCCCCTTTGTAACTGGAGCTGGCAGAGGTTGTAATTTCACACTGTTGCCATCTGCAGACATTCCCCCTTTATTAATGGAGAAATTCTGCTTGTTAGAATACACTGAGCTCACATTATCAGCCCTTCTGTTGGTAGGTTCTGCAATCTTCCACAGAACAGGAGTGGAGCTTTCTTCCCCTTCTGCTGCATGCTCCTTTGCTACAGGTGTATTTCCACACACAAATCTTCCTGCTGCTGCTTAACAGAGACTGTTTCCAAAAGAACAACCTTTTTTTTCTTTATATGATGTGTTAGTGCAAAGGTAAGCACACAAAAAAAGAAAGTCAGACTCCTCTCTAATCTTACTGCAATAGACCTTTAAGTGCTTTTATCATTTCAATACTGAAAAACAAATGTTAATATTACAGTAACCTGAGTTTAACCTCAGAACGCTGCTGTAAGGGGCAAATATATCATTATCTCCATTTACCAGTGGTAGCCTGAAGCATAGATGGATTTTTGTGTGTCTGGCCCAAGGTCATGTAGAAATGCTTTAGCAGAAGTATAATTAGATGCAAGATCTCCTGAGTTCTAGTCTAATATTTAATAGCTGTCCTTTCTGTGCTCTTAATGGTAATGGGAGGCATTTATACTTCCCTAGGAGAACACTAGCCTGAAGAAATGGTTCTTTTCCAGGCATGGCAGAAAAGAATTTTGTACTGTCTGTGATGGCTTCTCTCGACCTCAGCACACAGTTAGCTAAACTTGTCTGGGTTTAGCCTCGGTAATAAAAAAATCAAAGAGGCTGCAAAGTGCAATTCAGCAGTGCCGGTACAGTTAGCATTGTGAGGTTCCAGCTTGCTGTTGCTTCAGTGTTCTGGGTCACACACATTCTGTTTAAAAGTAGAGAGGGATTTTCTTCCTGCTGTTTTTGACTGCTGGTCTTTTATCATACCATTTTATCACTAAAAAGTCAAGCTGGTTATTGGTGGTGTAGGCATCAACAATTTGTGTGATACTTTCTGCAGTCAGCTAATTTTCTTCTGGGCCACGAAAGGTAAAACGCCTTCTTGCTCTTGTGAAAGCTAAAAGAGAAGAGAAACACAATTAGTCAGTGTCAGAAAGACAGAGCAATAGATAAAATCAGAGAAGGAGATTTGTTCATTCTTTTGCCATTGTTTTCTGTTGTCAATATTATTTGTTTGTCTGTTTCCTGTAGCAGAGCAACGCTTCTAAGGCCTCTGTTCTGCCAGAACTGACAGAGCACAGCAGGGCATTTCACCCTCTTACTTCATTTATTTTACCATATGTGCTTACCTCCATGTGGTCCCACTATGGACTGAGCTACAGCTTTCAAAGCTCAAATATGTGTTTTTAGTATTTATCCTCCTGATGCCTGTGTTCTTCATAAAAATGCGCATTTCATGTGCTGAAGATACAGATGCAGGGATGTCACAAAAGGATTCAGAACCTCGATTAAAATTTTATAGGAAAATAAAATCAATATTAGAGTGGCAAAATATTTCTTTGAAGGCTCACTAAGTTGCTTAAAAAAACCCCAACAGTGAAGTCTCTGTATATCACAGAAATCTCTTTGTATTGCAAAAGATTGCCAGTTACATGGAAATGAGGTCTTTTATTCAAACACAGCCAGTGATGCAGTCCCACTAGTGACACTGTGCATGAAAACATCTGTATAATATCTTTCTGAGATGTGGGGCAGTATTAAATGGTGGGTTTGTTGTTGATTTTTTAGTTTTTCCATTGTTCCAGTGCCACATCATTAAATTTAAGTTCGCTGCTATTCCAGAATGTCTCTCCTCATGAAATTTGGCAATGGTGACAAAGACAGGACCAAGCTCTTTACATAAGACATATGTTAGAAACCAAATACAGGTTGCTATAACCTAGTTGCTAATAAAACTCCACAGGAAAAAAGGTGAACGACAAAATTTATTCATCCTTGCTGAATCCAGAAAACATAATTCTTTTGTAATGTCACCCAATAGATGGCAGCAGCATCTTTATAATGAAATACTTTTTTAGCAAGTACAGAGACATTTGGGATGAATTTCAGCTTCTGCCTGCAAATTGACAAAAGAAATATGGTACTTTTTCTTTTAAGAAGTAACATTATAGGAAAACATAGTGAAGCGCATTTTTTTCTAATGGACTTTTGTCAGTTCTACTTAATACAATCAAAATTTCATTCACTGGGAGTGTTGCTACTCACACCATGGTTCCAGATGGTCATTGATTCCTGACTGTAAAAGACCTTGTTTCTCTTTATTGAACAAAAGCTGAAAGAGGAAATCTCAACCCTTTTATGAGAGTTAGAAATATGTCTGCATGCAATACACACACATGTGAACATACATGCATGCACACATACAAGCGTGCAGTCTTCAAGCTGTCAATTGACAAAAAAATAATTTTTCGTAGGAGAAAACATTTTTAAATATAGTGTTGTTGCATAGCTATTATTTTAGGAAGAAAGATGAACAGATCTGTATATGAATGCGTGTTCTCCTGCTAGGAAAGATGAATCTACATAGACAAAGATGAAAACTAAAAACATGAACGTGTCAAGATGAGATATAACTCCATTCACGAATAATTCATATATTTGACAACAATTGTTTCCTAATTTAGAGGAAAACTGAATGTTAGGTGACTGATTTTCAAATTTTATTTGAAGAAAGTATTTCAAACTCACTGACCATTCTGAATGCCAGCACTGTCATATTTAGAGCAAAAAAAGATATCCTGTTTGGGAAGTAAAAAAAAAGGTTGCTGATCACTTTCAGAATAATCTTCTCTTTCTCAGTTTGAAAATGTCATTAATTCATTAGATGCCTATTTACTAGATGTAAATATTATGGGTGCTTCTAATTTCTGATTCTGAACATACCAGAATGTGGTTACCAGAATCACCTCACCACACACGTAGACCAGAGTGTTGTTATTTTCTCAGCAATAACAAGACTGTTTAAGGCAGACTGTCATTAAAATAATCCTGCTTACACTTCTAGAAATACGCTGCATATCTTTGTATGTTTCTTTATGGTTCCTAAAATAGATCGGCATTTTTTAAAAGATGGTAAAAGAAATTAAACTTTAATTTGAAAATTATATTACTTTCTATCAGAAGAGTAAAGCTTTCTGTTCAGCATATCCTGTGACATTTTATGTCCTTTCTTCACTAAAATACCTTGACTTGCAACAGGGCACTTTGCATTAAGCAGAGAAACCCCTGTGCACCCATAATTACAGACAGTTGTTAATTATTGTAAGCAGTGCATGATTTTGGAATAATTAAAACCATGAAATCCATTCTGCAATACTGTTCTTATTTGAAAGGGGAATTTTAAAATTAGGATAATTAAGGTGAAAATATCATAACCTCCTCTCTTATTGACAAGTTAAATCACATAAAGGAAGAGTTGGCTGAATTCTCTGTTTTCTTTTGAAATGTTCTCTAAAAAAATTGATGTACTATAGTTCAGATTGGTGCTCGATGCCCAATTGCTTGTGTATGGAATTGCTGTGCAATGATTGTAGCAACACGTAAGCTAATAGCTAGTATATGCTATGTTATTAACTTTTGGATATAAGCATAGGAAATGAAAAGGACAATCAGAAGAAAAATGAAATTAAGATTGGTGAAATTTTACAAATATATGGCAGGAAACCTAATGACTGTTCATTTTCTATGCCCATCTTCTAGGAAAGCTATGGTAAAACTACTAGTAAGCAATTGAAATGGTAGAGCAAAAGAAGAGCTTTAATACAGGAGGAGACTACAGTTCTTCACTGAAGGACAGGGCAGGACATGAGCAGATGCACTGGGAACTATTTGCAAATGTCCTTGCCTGGTTGTATTGATTTTGGTATTGAGAGCCTGTTTCATTGCACTCTCTATCACCATGGTTTTATGCAGTAGCAATGGAAGACACAGAATGGCAGGGGGGAATATTTCATTGGAAGAAAATGGAAAAAAATAGTATTGCAAATACCATTTTAGGTCCACAAGATTTCCTTAAATGAAGACAACACAGAAAGAGGTAAACCCCATTTTTTCTCAGGTCAAGATCTGTACCTTCACTGGTGAGTCTTCCAGACATGATGTAGCACTCTATTTATACAAAAAAAGTGAGAGTAATTGCTTTTGTTGACACTGATCCCACCAAATTTTGAGTACTTAATTGAAGATCCTAATTAGCAGTGCAGTTGTCCTAGGTTCTTGTATAAATCAATGGAGAGAAGCTTCTGGAGGGCAATTCAAGCCTTGCACTAACTCAGTCACTGCAGGAGAAGCAGCCTAATCATCTTTTTGCTAACAAATGGTTGTTAGGTTGTTTCACATTATAGGGGTGAGGGTAGACAGTTTTGAAAACCAGACTCTTAAAATGGTTCACTTTTTATTTTTGCGCCATAGCAGAATTTTTTATTTCCTTTATCTGCCTTTTCTACCATTCTTTATATTGACCTGCTCTTAATGTTTGGGTGAATATACAGGAATCAAAACTCTGATTCAGAACATGGTTTCCAAGGAGGGAAAAAAAGAATGTAAAAAAATATTACAACACCAGTCCTTTAAAACATCTGAAGAAGTCCAGACTTTTCTTGAAGGTCTTTAAACAGTGGCATGAAAGGTAATGGACGCCTACCTCTCTGTCTTGAACTGAACTCTCTCATAATATTCCCTAAAGTAATTTATATTTCTCCTTGTTTTTAGGAATCTTCTCATTCTGGGTTATATATGCACACTGAATTCTCTCTCCCATTCCCAAACATAACCTCACTGCAGATAATAATGGATTATCTATGATGGATTCATTTGCTATTTTGATGCAATTACTTTACTTATTTCTTGCTTTCCCTACTTCAAATTCCCTGCTGGTATCAAAGCCTAGAGAGTCTCAGACCTGAAGACCAGAACTGCAGACAGACTTGACAAGATACTGACATCCATCTCAGCTGAATGCTCAGCTGGTGAGATCACAAATTTTCTGTTCCCTGCCTTTAGCACTGAAAAAGTAGTACTTTAGTTTTGATGTGAGGGTTTTGAATTGGTTGGACCAGGCTGGGCTTTCACTCTCAGGTCTAGCTCAGGTTGCTTGAAGTGGTACAGGCGTATTTTTTCCCTTAACAAAAGAAATAGAACATTATTTTTAGGTGCCTGAAGGGTTGGCTGGCTGAGTCACAAACCAACCCATGTAATCAGCTTCAAAACTTAATAGCATTCAAGTGAAGAGGGATGCAGACTGCAGGATTAAAGAAAGTCAAATGCACATAACAGATCACTTCAGCTCTGCAATCAGACTCGTATTTATTATTTCTCAGGGTGTCATAGTCCAGCATTTATAAAATTTAAATATTAATTTTAGAAGTCTTAATTATAGCAACCAGAATAGTACTGCTCAAAATAGTCCCAAAAATAACATAGCAAGAAGCTATTAGCAATTTACCTGATTGAGGAACAGGTAGAGGTTTAATTAGAAATGGAAAATACAGTTTGCTCCTATTTGCATAGTAAGCAGGAAAGGAATTTTCTCATTTGGGGGAAGTTTTTACTTGTTTTTCATTATTGAAATAATAGGTTATCAACACATTCACAAAAAATAATATTCAATGGATGAAGACAAACATACGATTTGCATTGATATATTCCAGATTTGTGTCTATTTTGTTTATCTGTAAATATCAGGTAAACAGATTGCAGTATGTAAACAAAGTTTTTTTACAGTCATGCATTTTTTTGATACACGAAAATAACATAATGTGCTAATTTGTTTCTCAATGGAAATCTAATTTTATTCACGTCCTTCACTGGCAAGTAAATACTTTGTAGTTTTCTATTTTTGTCTTGAACAGTGGTTGTGCAATGAACGGTCACACGCTGGTTCTGCAGCTGGAATTTCCAGTGGGATTCCCTGTCTTCACTTGGCTGCTATGGAGCTCTCCACACTGACTCCCAACAGCAACCCAATTTAAATGTATTGCTCTTAATTTCAACGTTATTACTGACAGCACCAGTCCAGAAGACCATGCTATCATAAATACATAAAAAATAAGGTTCATTGATAATTGTTGTAGAATTGAAAGACTGAAGCTGTGATCTGATCAGACTGGGCCAGGTCCCACAGATTGTGCTGTGGAGACATCGCAATAAAAGTAGACCAAACAAAATAAGAATGTCTGCTCCCTGTTTTATGAGAGTACTATAAAATTTAAATAATTTGTTTTGCATCCCACAGAAGAGCACTGCTTGATTCTTAACTACACTGTTTCAGTTAATTCAGGTGTTTTCCCTGTTTCATGCACTATACTGAACTCAGGCATTTTCCTCCTGTCTTTAAGGAGCACAGAACACGAGTTCTTCCTTTGTTTCTCTTCTTTTCCCCTTTTCTTTTTTCCCCCCCAGTTATCAGGATTTACCTTTCAGGATGTCATTCACAACTCAGTGACCCTTTCTCTGAGTTACCAAAGTTATTATATGTCTGAGCTGTTGTGAGAACTGTTACAATACTGCCCATTACTCTTAATTTACCTTTGATGGATACAGGGAAACTGTTTTATGATAAATGCCTTGTATCCATCTATCCAGTGTAGTTGTTTGCAGTAGAGTGGAGAGAACGCTAAGAAATACTGTGAAAATTGATGTTCAGTGCTCTCTCAAAAAGATGCATATTTATTTACCCATATTGTCCAAAGAGAAACTCTGCTTGAAGGAAAATGGTTTTATTATTCTGAGAAAATTTTCTATTTAAAAGATTCAATACAGTGGGTTTGAGGGTAGGAAAAAGAAGACCAAGCAGATGAAACACTTTCTAGCTTGGCAATTTTATTATTTTCCTGAGATTGGGATTCAAGTAGTAGTTTGTTCTGGGAAGTAATCACTAAATGCAATGTAGAATAAGACTTGCAGAGTGTGAGAGAAAAGAGTGAGTGGGGGAACACTGGAAAATGGAAAACTGAGGTTTGTTCTTCAAAATTAAATCAGCTTCTTTGTGTGCCAACAATAGACAGCTGGACTTTTCCATTGCTTTTGTTCATCATGGCCATAAATTTTATTCTGGGCATGAGATATTTGGTGGATTTTAGTGGTTGAGTCTCTTCGTGAATGAAAAATTTCTGATGAAAATGTTTAACTGGAGAATTTCTTCCTGGCTGAAGACACTAGAGGGGGTTACTTCAGAGCTGTACAATACCAGTGTACAACCAAGCAACCCTGATCGTGCTCCTCCCTTAAAAAAAAACCTGTGGTCACTTTTTTTTCCTGCAGCTGAATTAATCAGCAAAGATTCAGTGGAAACGGTGACAGTAAATTGCATAAGCTATGTGTTGCCCCAAGCCTGGTCTAAATTAATCTTCTCTGAGCTGTGTGTCCTGAATTTAGCTCACCATACTGCTCTTTCCTGTAAATATTGTAGAAAATGTAGAATACAAATACCCTGTGAAACACAGCATCAAAATAAATGATCTGTTGCCTCATCTTTAACAAAAAACTTGCCTCATAAAAGTTGAAGGAGGTTTTCATGCTTTTGGAAATGGCTTCTAATGATCCCTCATAAATTAATCCCTCTTTCTGGAAGTAGACACCTAGTGAACATTGTTGATTGCCATCAAAAAGTGGTGTGCTGTACAATTTACACCACTGGTCAGAAGATTACATCAGGATTGACAAAGCTGCATCTGTTACCAAGATTAATTCACACAGCTCTCACTTAGGGTAGATTTCTATTTCATACAGGTGTTGAAACAACTCAGCAATGAAAATGGACAGAGTAAATATACCATCAAAAATAAAAAAGAAATAGTCACCAAAACCCAAATGGCTTTCTCTGACAGTGCTGAATGTACCATCTGTTTCCATTGCATTATAAATTGATATACAAAATTGCTATGCAGTGCTATTTCTGGGTAGCTTCTCATTTGCATTTGCTTTTGTTAAAAATGGGCCCAACTGAAAACCATCACGCTGAAACCCACTGGACTTTGGAAGGAAACATCCACACCAGCCTGGGGTGTTTCAGCCTGAACCTGGATCCACAGCTAAATGGTGCAGCTGCCCACACATGTATCTTGTGTTAAAACACAGCTTTGGATCCAGGCACCACATGGCTCGTCAGATGTTCAGGCTCCTGGTTCAAATCGTCCACTTTTATTTATCACTTAACAACTGACTCATTATGATGACATAAGGCTACGTTAAATAACCATATAACCGGTTGACTCGGGCAGCCAATGTGTAATAGCAGCAATAAGGACACTTTCAAAGAGTACCAAGAATACAAACTCAGTTGTCTTCGATTTATTCTGTGCAATACAATTAAATCACTAGAACACAGCAGGGTAACCATTTGCCATGGCCATGATTGTGATCATTCTCAATGTAAATCACCACCCAAAGCAACCTTTCATCCTGTGGCTGGAGGAAACTGAGTTACAGCTTTCTAGCCATGTATAATAGTCCAAATCACTTGCAGGCAGAAATGGAAAAGCCAGAGAGCTTGTCAAGTCTAAGCTGGTGACATATTGTCTCTGTTGGACTCTATGCTGGGCAAGAACAGATGTAAATGAAACTCCTCCTTGTCATCCACTTCTTTCCCTGCACTATCAGTTTTGGAGAGGCTTATAAGATGCAGAGCCAGCTCCAAAAGGTAGGTGTCTATGGTGGATATGTCTGTCCCCATGAGCAGATGTATTTGTGGAGCAAGCATTTTCATAATTTTACTTCAGAGCACAAGGAGCTTTGGATGTCTACTTTATTCCAAAAAGCAACAGCTATATTTCATGTCCTCTAATAAATCTGAAATAAGATTTTTTTATTTGGTTTAGGTCTCTCCATTGTTAACTTTATGAGCTTCTGGAAGGAAGAGGAGGGAGAATTCAGCAAAGATTTAATTTGCTCAAAGAAAGTTCTTGCTGTACTATTTGAGCACGCTATTCTCTAGGAGTGCTGGAACCAGTGTGAATGCAAAGATTCCTGTGCTGTCTATTTGTATTTCTGGTTATTAGAAAATTTCTTTCAAAGATACAATCAAGGCAAGGTTGAACCCCTCTCACATCTGTGGGGTGCAAAGGATTGTTTGCACAATTTCTGGGAGACATGGCAATAATATCCACGCCTCTGAAGACCAGTAGGAAATCTAATTTTGACAGCAGGCTGGTGATATACACGGGATGTGGGTTCCTGCTGGTTTACCACAGGAAAATTTGGATCTGTCATTCCATATTCTGGGCTTAAACAGCAGCCTGGGAGTCACTGGGCATCAGACCCCACTTGTGTCTCCAAGGCTGGCAGGACAAGCAAGGAAAATGTTCATTTGTCATTCCTATGTTCTCCATCTTCTGCCTGTGTAGACCTTAAATACCTGGGTTCTAGGTTGTTATGGTTTAATGCTGCATTATATGTAGTAATGGGAAAATCCAGATAAATACATAAATAACAGATATTTGAAACTCACTCCTTTACATTCAGTAAAAGATGCTGGTTACTTCTCTATATTATTTGTTAATGAACTGGAATTTTTCCTTGTAAAATTCACAACTGATATCTGTTTGTTGATCAAGCCACTGCTTTTTAAAATTCTGAGGTCATATTCACCAAAAATTTGGTATTAATGGATTTATATATTTTTTCTTTCTATTGCCATGCCTCACTGATAGAATGCCAGAGAAGGACGAGATCAAAATGAATATATTCATTGAGACACTGCAGAAGTAAACCTGCTATGCATTTACTCCAAAGAACCGGGAAGTATAGAAGGCAGTGAATCTGGAAGCAGGAATATGGTGAATACAAGGTAAATTCAGCATTTGTAGACATCTAGTGTTACTCTACCTTTTTGACTAATAAAGTCTGAAGGGTACCTGTAACATTAAAAATGGTATAGTCAATTTGTTCTGACCGTATCTAAGATATTGGATGACAGCCATCAGGAAAAAGCAAATGATACTGGGACAGACCCCGAGATGATCTCAGTTGGTTGGAACGTGGTGCTAATAATGCCATGGTCGTGGGTTCAATTTCTGGATGTGCCATCACTTAAGAGTTGGACTTTGATGATCCTTCTGGGTCCTTTCCGACTTGGAATATTCTGTGATTCTATGACAACGAACACAAATTATTGTAGATAAATTGGCAGTATAATTTAACCACAGGTTTGTGACAATATGAGGGACCTCAGCTGTTGGACTGAAGGCTGTAATCCCAAATGGTGTTGCAACTGCTGTTGACTTTAATGTCACTTATGTGTAGCTGGGTCACTGTCAGCTTTTGCACCACACTGCACTTGCTGCAAGTGTACTTTCTGAAACTTGTGCTTTATAATCTGCCTTCTGGACAATGCAGTGTACGGCAGCCTCAGTGTCAGTCTGCTTACAGTCTATGAGATATATTCCTCTTTGGGAATTGTACTACCCAATTTTAGTCATATCTGTAGGGACAAGGATGCTGTCTGCTGCAGAAAAGAACTTGGTGGTGTTTCCACATACTTGTAAAGCTGTGACCACAGGCTGGGCCTGCCTTGTGTCTTTACCATGGTTTGCCCTTGCTTAGTTTTATCCCTTGAAGTGTTTGCACTGGCATATCTGAATGTCAGAGAAAGAACTGGGGTTTGCAATGCACTTAACGGTGCTTTCTTTGTAGGTACACTGGGCAAAGGAATTAAAAAAACCCTTAACAGACCTTTTCCTCATTAGATTGTGCACTTTTCCCTTGCTTGAATATTCTGCTTCAGTGGTATAACCCAAGCTAGCTACTGCCTGAAAATGAACAGGTTGTTTGTGATTTCCAAGGATCTAAGTCACGGGGCTAGAAACCCTTCAAGGGGACAAGAGGACACAGATCTTGTGAACATTTAATTAAGTTACATTCATTATATTCCAAATTCTTTTAGGTCAGAGAACAGGAAAATGGTTCTGTTTGCCATTACACAGACAGATATCTGTGAGCTTTGAGCTACCTAGCTCCAAGAAATAAATGTGGGCCCAGTCTGTATTCATGCCTAGACAAGTTTTAAACTCTTTTTCCTGTTTTATACTGTTCATTCCTTTAGAAATAAATGAGGAGTGTTTGATTATGGAGCAGGACTTCAGATCTCACCCACTTGGGCTCAGATCAGTATAACCAAAGATTGCAGGTTACAAGTTTCAAATGACAAGTAAATGCTCTATTGTTTCCCTCTCTTAGTTTTTGGGGTTTTTTTCCACCCAAATGTTAGTTAGCAAGGCCAGTGAAATTTTGCTTTGTGAACCATGAAATTAAAGCAAACAAACCTGGTATCTCATCACAGCTTGTATGGTCAATGAAAAAGCTGCTAAGTCTGAAAATATAAAGGATAAACAGAGGAGTTATGATTACAGAGAGTGAATAAATTCAGAGATTTACCTGAAAAATAACAAAACATACAATGTAATATTTCTACTGGAATAATGTGCTTTTCTTAAATATTCCTGATTGGTGATTTATTCAATTAAATATATTATGGACCCTGCTGAGTATACTTTTAAAAAGACTGAACATTAGAAGACCTTTTTTTTCCCCTTGGCTCTTTTTAAAGAGCACTGAGAATTGTTATGCATTTAAATGTATTAAAAAAACAGCCTATCTTATTTATTTGATCAAAAAAAACCAGTTTCCAGCCCCCTGTTCACAGAGTCCTACAATAACCAATACCTGAATATTGTTAAGGACTCATTTCACAATAAAGACACTGAGTAAAACAGAGAGAAAATTAACTGTCTGGCGTCACAAAAAGAATCAGTGACTGAGATGTCAATGAAATCAATGCACAGCAGCTTCTTTTTAATGTAAATGCTATTTCATCTTTTAATCTGGTACTGTGCTGAGATCATGCAATACTTGGTGAAGCAAACGTTCAGCCACATTTCCTGTTCTAGATTTGCTGTTAGTAAAAATGGCAGCCATGTTATGCTAAAGACTCAGAATCTATAGATAGAGATTTTTCTCCTCATTAGAAACTAAAAATAAAACAACTTCCTACCAGTGCTAAAGCAACTTAAAAGTTGTATTGATCCTATCGAACAGTGAAAGTGTTTATGTTTATGGCTATCTTACCCATCAACAAAATATTTAGAGAAAAGAAGTTTGCAATCCTCATAGCTGTTGACAGCAGCAGCAAGAAAGCATCGCTAAAACAGACTTATATTGATAATTTATAAGTTAGTATTTTCTGGGGGACCGTGTCAATCTCTCTTTCACCTCCAAGATACGAATGTGAAAGGGCGGAAGCTTTGCTGCCACCTGATAAGGGGCTGCCAATGTATTCCTCCTTCTTGCATGCGAGCTACATCAACTCCTGGAGTTCTCAGCAGCTGGGAATAGCTGCTAAGTGTTGAAAATTCAACATAATCAATTTTCCTTTTCAGCAGGTGTCTTTTTTTTCCCATTGAGCCTGCAAAGAGTTGGAGAAATAAGATCTAAGGTAGATATATTTCAAGGTGAAATAATCTCTACAGCGTCCCTTAACCATTTTTCCAGCTCCTGAAGAAATTGAGGCATGCAGTCTGTCTCTCAAGACCAATGTGATGATTCTCCAGCTAGCCAAGAGAATGCCACTTAGCACTGCAGCTTGGCAGGGTCATCCTAGGAGATAATGCCACAATTTACTACTGCTTCACTCCTACAGAACTGATCCTTTGAAAAAGGGGAAGGTGTTTGTCTGTAAAGTTGGAAGATCTTGTACTGCAGCTACATTTGTTCTGCAGAAGTAATGAGGAAAGATTTGAGCCTTGCTGGCTTTCAAAGCTGTATCTTTTACAAGCATTAAGAGAAACCAGGAACTTGAAATCTAATTCTCAGAAATGTTAGAAGCATCTGGCCTCCTAGAGGGTCTTGTCAGCCAGTTTTTGTGGAACTACAGTTACACCTTCCTAATTTTTTTCTTTCTGTTGTTGTAGGGAAGAACACACAAATGACAAGACTAGTCTCTTGCACTGGGGAGAGGACGGGAAATAACCACACATACTTTTTCAACAGGAAAAAATAAATAGACTTTTTAAAAAACAAAGAAAGGAGAAATTATTCCCTCACTGCATCTCTAAATGCTGCACCTGAAAGCAGAGGCAAGATAATATGTTGGCTGTATCACTTCACATTTTTCCAAGATAATCTACTGAACAAAGTATTGTCTTCCAAAAAACCCTAAGTAGACGGTAGTAGATTTTGAAAATATGTAGATAAATCTGAATTTGTCAATGGTCATAGAAATGATGACCAGTCACTGTGCTTGTGATATCATTTCTAATGTTCAAACTTTGGGGAATAACTGACTAAATACTAAACTGTATCACCTTGTAAAGACACTTTAACAAATCTGTTTATCTTTCAAGGACATTAATGAGTATGATACAAGGAAAAATTCCTTATCTGACCCATGGAAAGTCTAGCAAGTTAGACACCTGTGTCTGCACTCTTTCCCTAAAAATAGTAATTGGAGTCAATATTGGAAAGAAAACCTCAATAAAATCTTTCTGGATGTTGAATTGTAGATGTAGCATTTAGTGGGGAAAATAGTAGCTATCCTGAACAGCCCAAATAACAAAACCTTTATCAAAATATTTCCTTTTATTTAAATTCTTCTGGGTTTGAATCCTGAATGCTTGCCTTGATTGGTATTTTTATACTCAGTCACTTGTACTGTGCTGAATAACTCAAGTTAATATTTTATTTTTGTATGTTGAACATAAATTATCTTCAACCATATCATCGACTCCTTCATTACTTGGAACTCTAAATTACAATATTTTTTCAGTGTTTGATTAGGTGACGTTTAGCACTGAATTCCAAACCTGTCACACTGTCTCTTTTAGGGATAATTTTGCAAATACTTACAAGAAGGCATCTTTTATTCTGTGTACTCAGTTAACTATGCTGTAAGGTACCTGGTAACAAGCTCTGTGAACTGTTTGTAAACCTAGGACTTTAAATTAAAAAATTGCATAGTGCCGTGTAAATTTAGAATTCTATTATTTTCACGTTATTTAATGTTAAATAAGTTCACTTTCCACTGTATAATAAATTATAGTTTTTCTGGGGGAGAATACACAGTTGAAAAGGGACATTTCTAGAATCTAGGAAGGGGCTTAGTAGTTTAGGTTCATAGCTTTTGCTCAGCTTGTATTTTCATACAGTGCAGTCTTTAGAGATGACTAATGTTTTACCTCTTAAATCTCTTCTATGTTTATCGATGGCCTTAATGCACTCTTCTCTTAGTAAATAATTTCATTTGTATGTTTCATTTACAATGTATTCTTGTGCTCTTAACTCTGACCCAGTTACCAAATCAAGTGATCCAGCGTATTCTCCTCATGTCTATGCATAGGTATAATTCTGCCCCTTTCCTGCTTAGTGGTAATTTGAGAAAATTGTAACCTTGTTTTTGTATGCCTTTATGGTATTAATATTAAAAGTAAAGTGGTGGAGACGCTGTCTAATTCCTAAGTTTCAGATCTATTAACTGTCTGATCAATAACTTCGGCCAAATCTCTGCAGTTGTCAAAGTGAGCCCAGCTTTGTGTGAAATCTGTTGGTTTATCCCAGCCAAACATCATGCCCATAGCACCTGCATCTGCCCTGTCTGTTTTTTGTACTTTGATGTAGCAGTGAAAATAGTTTCCAAGCTAGCATCCATAGCTGGTTCAAAAACAAGCAAAGGTTTTAAACCAAATTCATAAATACAAGTACGTTTCTGAGGACAGGGGTCAAATTTGGAACAGCTGTGCTCCATAGTGGGCTACTAATGATATGTCATGAGTCTCCTAGCATCTTCTGGTTAACTATAAAATGTTCATGGGTCTGAGATGTTTTAATTGTTTGAAATGGAGCAATTATGCATCTGAGAATTACTCCTGGACATGCCAGTGAGGGGGTGTGATGGGAGGAGGATTTGTTATTATTTGCAAAAAGATTGTCAGCCAATATAATAATTGAAACAGTCCAGCAAGCACCCACTATCAAATCTGAGAACACACAAACCAAACATTTCACCACAAATAGCCTGAAAATGAGTTTTCTAAACTGTTCCAGGAGAGCTTACACATAGCAAATGTATTAAAGAAAATGAGACTTTGCTTACGAACAATTCATAAATCTAATAGAACTAAGGTGGTAACAAATAATCATGCAAAAGAAAGTGATAACTCTATTAACTTCCAGTCAGCAAGGTACTTGGAAAGTTCTGCATATAGCCCACCTCATCAACTTTGTCCTTATTTGGCTTCTACACAATTAAATTGCAACTGAAATGAAAGAATTTGGTTTACAGTTTGTCTGGGTAGCCCTAGGCTCTTCTTCCTGTAATGAGTATTTTTTGGCTTCATGAAGTATAGGACTAGAAACAGAATCATAGAGTGGTTTTGGTTGGAAGGGACCTTTAAAGGCTGTCTAGTCCAACCCTCTTGCATTGAGCAGGGTTATCTTCAACTAGACCAGGTTGCTCAGAGCCCCATCCAACCTGGTGTCGAATGTTTCCAGGGATGGAGCATCCGCCAACTCTCTGGGAAAGAGGAGTTGCCACTGTTTTACCACCCTCATAATGAAAAATTTCTTCTGGCATCTGGTCTGAATCCACATGCTTTTAGCTTAAAAACATTTCTCCTTGTTCTATCACAGCAGGCCCCGCTAAAAAGCCTGTTCCCATCTTTCTTATAAGCCCCCTTTGAGTACTGAAAGGCTGAAATAAGGTCTCCTTATAGAAGAGCTTTCTCTTCTCCAGGCTGAACCTCAACTCTCTAAGCACACAGAGCAGTTCCCCAGACCTCCACCATGTAAACGAAAGGATGTCTGTGCTTTTCCTGAGTATTTGTATGAACAGCCTCCGTGGTTTTTCACATGAGATGATAAAACCACACAGAAGATGGCTCTGTTAGGATGCAGGAAAAATTTAATGTTGGGAGTTATCTGTGTATTATCTGCCTTAGTTAAGTGCTCCTGATCTTCAAAAGCAGATCTGAACATTTCCTTTTTTCCTATGTTTTTGACAATGCCAAGTCTGATTCTTTCCTTCTGCTGTGATTTTGATTGTAAATTTACTTACCAGTTTTTCTTCCTGCAGTCATTTCCATAGAGGGCTGGGGGTTTTTTTTTCAGTAAAGGGAAAATCATCCTCAGCTATTTAAATATTGTGAATATTTACTGAGCACCATTTTACTCGGTTGAAATTTTCTGTGCTATTTGATGCTTATTTTTAGTTTCATCCATTATTTTTCACTTGTTTTAGCAATCACAGTGATTTATGTTTTCCCTCTGCTTTCAAAATGTGTATTTTTGAGACAGATTTTGTTTTGAATATGCTCGAATGTTTAAACCTATGGGAACATATCAAGGCTGTTTTGTATACTCTTATTTCTCTAGGAAAGATGTGGAATATTTAACCTATTTCTACTCTTCAGTTATTACAGCATTAATGCAGTTCCTGCATTTTGGTGATACCCTGTCACGGGCCAGAGCCTAAAGTCTTTTAACTTTCATTTTTATGAAGCAAGGTTTCTGGCCATCCAGTCTCATAAGACAATTCTTTTGCATTTGTGAGCTACTCTGGAAATTGCACAGCTTCTAAAATCAGACCTGGGGCAGAGCTGAGCAGCTCCAGAGGGAAAACAAGCAGGTGCACTACCTGAGAGAAAAGACTCCTGGAAGTAGGGTTGTTTTTTTCTAAAGGAGAGTAAAAGAGAGGCACAGTGACAGTTTTCAAAATATAGAGATTGTTTTAAGATCTAAAGGAATGAATTATATCTCACGTCCAGAAGGATACAAAGATATAATGGCCTGAAACTGCATCAAGGGAAATCGGATTAGGTAGTCAGAAAGCATTTCTAGTGCAAGGAGAGTTAAGCACTGGAAGGGGTTACTTGTGGAGGTTCTGGGACTTTCCCCACAGGAGGCTTTTTAGCACAGGTTACATTAAACATTTTCAGCCAAGGTTTCCCTATAGCTGTTAGTGCAACAGAGCTGGGAGCTGGTCCTAGACAAAGAGCCTGAAGCAGATCAACTGATCAAGGGCAAACACTTCTCCAACACTGAAGCCAGCAACTCATGTGCCAAGCTGAGCAGGTGGACTGGGTGAGCACAGGGCCTCTGTCCTGCCCATCTACTGCTGCTTGCTACAAGCTTCAGTTTGATCTCACCTGGCTGGCAAAGGCAATCAAAACCACAGATAAATACAAAGCTGAGAGAGTGAGCTTGCTTGCTTGCTTGCTTGCTTTTCTTTCTTTCTTTCTTTCTTTCTTTCTTTCTTTCTTTTCTTTTTTCTTTCTTTCTTTCTTTCTTTCTTTTCAGTTCCTCTAACTATAATTTCAGAAGTACATAAATGTGTGTACAAGGTGCTAATTTGGCCGTGGCCTGAGCTTTGTATAATCCGGATATAGACAGCAGGTCAGCACAGTTTATGTTCCTTCGTGACCTAAGGAGATGAAGGAAAAGCTAACAAAGCAAAGATGATGATGTGTGTGTATACATGTACATACACACACTAGCCAGTTTGCTTACAATTTGCTTGTAGGGATTAAAAAGTGTGTACTTAAGTGTTTCCACATTTTGAGAGACTTGTTGAAATGCATAGCTTAACAGGTTTCTCTTCTCAAATTGGTTTTTGCGCAGTACAAATCAAATTTATATTTCACAAAATTATTAATGGCTAATTGAGGGCTACTGAGAGATGACAATGTCCTAGATGGTTGCAAATTTTTTCCAGAGTCACTGTCTATGTCTCTCAGCTCCAGTGCTCTGAAATGAGTCAGTAGTCAGCTTTAATTTGTTCGGTTTAATTAAATTCCACCTGAATAAATGTGTTGCGCAAATGCTGAAATTTCCTGGATGATGTATGCAGCTGAGATCTAATTTGATAGTACGCAGCCCTAGATTGTAAGCTACTCTCTTCCAGAAAGGTGTGCTCCATGTAATTACTTAAATAATAACTTAGATGAACTTGTAAGGATAATTATATAAAGAAGGCAAGGCAAAAGTGCACACAAAAATCTATTTTTGAATGTGCCATCATTATTCTTAGAATAACAAAAATCATCAGTACATAAGAAGTACATTTCACTTTCAAAACACAGTCCTGTTAAGTGTAGCAGCTTGTTTACCTAGCCTGATATTGTCCTGTCTCCCTATTACATTAATTAAACTAGTACTGTAATCAGATAGAACAGTATCTTCTGCTAAAATGTCTTGCCTTTGGTAGAACGACATTGACGAGTTACATCTTTGTATACGATCTGTGATGTGAGGAATTGAAATAAATGCCAGATCAGTGTCCTTCTCTTTCACACATAGTGCAAAAGGGACCAAAAATACTGCCTCTCTCCCAAATCTCCTGGCCCTAACTGACTGATGGAAGCGTGTTGCCCAATATGTCATGCTTATTTAAGCAATGAGGAAGCATGGATACACATCAGTCGAGGTAAACGGTGCTCACAGGGGCTGGGAGCAAAACTTGTCCTTTCCAGATGGTTCAGAAATTCCTCTTCTCTTGTGCTGTATGTTACAATATTGAGTCTCCTTCAGGAGGTGCATAAAGTTCATTCCTGTGTATGATTTTATAGTACATTACTGTAACTTCTAAATTAGCGTAATTATCTTAATATTTCCATGCATGGAAATTCACATGGACTCCATTTCCTTTCTACATGCTCCTAAGGTAATTTTCCTGTTACTTTTATTAATTTTTAGGGTTTTTTTTCTTTTCAATCCTTGTTTTGCAAGTTCTGTTTAATCTAGAAAAGTCTTCCAAAGGATGAACTTTATTGCCTGAAAGTTGCAAAACAGAGTTGACCAAAACTAGTGGCAGATAACTGACTAATGATTTAAGAGATTACTCCCACTACATATGTTTATCTAAATTCCTGTAGGTCAGAAATTTCTGTACTGCTGTAGACATAAATTTTTAATATATATTCTCATTATGGTGATATTTTCATTACAAATTTAATGAAAACTTGCCTATACTTTTACTGAAATTTAGAGGTAGTCACAAATGTTTTCACATTTATAAAACTTAGAAAAACTAACACCTATTGCTAAGAGAGAAGTCCTAGATAATCTTTTCACCGTCTGACACAGAAGAGTCTAAGAGATGAAAAAAATGCTTGTGTTTCTATAAAATTCCATATTTATTTACATAAAGATAACAGCTGCAAATTTAATTTTCCTCCAATTTTCTAGATTATTTTCATATGTGAGAGGCCTTGCAAATCATGATTGGTATAGACACATAAAATTTCATAAAGGTTTTTATTTGCGTGTTGAAAATAAAGTCTAAATTACTGAGTGCAAGATTTGGAACAATTTGCTCTAATCCACAGATCATATCTTCCAGGAAATTTTCCAGACTACAGGTTTCCACAGTTAGTTCCTCCTTGAGGTCTCTTTATCTTCCTGAACCTTGCACACCCTTCAACGTAAATGCCATTCTGCATATGGTGGCACTCCTAGGTGCAATGGGAAGATGAAAATAAAGGAGTGGCTCCTCCTGGAGTGCTCCAAACGGATGGCAGCTCAGAGGGAAGGAGTACACTGGCAGTGTGCATGCAGAGAAGGGGAAATAAATAAAGAGGGACAGTGGACAGGATATTGGATAGCCTTGCTATCTGGTTGGATAGGCTATAAAGCCCCATGGTTTTATAGCCAAAATTTGCAGGTTGATACTCCAAGAGGAGTTTGGAAATCAGTGAGTGCTCTCAACAGCTGCTTCACCAAGGAAAGAGTGAAAGACTTTAAAATATTATTATGCTTTGTGTTGAGAAAAATGGATTGATTTGGTTAGTAGTAACAGGACTAAATTCAATTCCTAGAGTAAAGTAATAAATATTGGGTTTAGACACCACTCAGAGATCAGTGAAAATTAAATTGTACGGGTGCTCGGAGAGCTCCATTTTTCAGTATTTCCTCCCCAAAGGGCTGTGTGTTTTTGCATTGGATTAGGGTAGCCACTCAACCTGAGGCACATTTAGTTGATTCACTCAGGTGACTGTAATTCCTTCTCCCTGAGCTACATCCTATTCCCCGCTTCATGACATGACTATTAGTTTTGTTCTTTATAGAACTATTAACAAAAATGAGAAAGAATCTATTATTCTGTTTAACTTCCTATTTCTACTTTGTTCTCCCACTCCAATACAGTTTTCTTGAGTAATTTAATTCATTCTGTAAGGAATAGGGAGAAGTGGAATTTGCTCAGTGCGTCCATCAGCTTTACTAAGAGGTGTGGGGTTAGATTTTATTTTGGCTGTTATGTCCCTTAAACCTGCATCCACACTGCTCTTTCTCAGCATGAATTTCACACTGGTTTCCTTTCTGAGATTTACTGGGCATCCTTGGAGACAAACCTGGGTGCTCCATGTTTCTTGTTTCCACCAGGAGGGAAAGAGCTTGGAGTGATAGTTCTCTGGCTAAGGAGTATGAGGGGACACCAAGAATGGACACGAGACAGCCTCTCTCTCGAAAGAAAGCCTACAACAAACTAAGTTAGTGATGTATCTGCACCCACGGAGCTCACAAGCAGCTTAATTTAATTTTCCTGGATTTTTGGTTTGTAGCTTACTATTGTGTTTATTAGAGGCTTCTGGAAAAAAAGATTACCCTCGTTACTGCCACTCAAAGCCTGACAAGTGCCACACGTGTTTGTAGTTTGGTGGTCAAGCTCAGCTGGTGTATCTGGCAAAGATGGTAAACAGCTTAGGACAGAAGAAGTGGAAAGGGTAAAGTGCCTTGCTGGATGTCACTGGATAGGGGTGCACATATAGCTTAAAGAAGGGGGCTGTGACATGCCCCCAGGTATCATAGATGTGATTGGGGGGGGGGGCACAAGGGAGGGAATGCACAACAGCTGAGAAAAATGTTGGGAGTTCAGGGATACTATAAGAAAATCATCACCCACTAATTTTAATAAAGGTCAGAGTCTTGTCTTTATATGCC
Organism: Gymnorhina tibicen; assembly: GCA_013399875.1. NCBI lineage: Eukaryota > Metazoa > Chordata > Aves > Passeriformes > Artamidae > Gymnorhina > Gymnorhina tibicen. The sequence continues at coordinate 86,076 of VXAZ01008435.1, read as the reverse complement.
ACTATAAATACAGATGTCACTACTGCTTGGTACTGAAGAGAGAAATATAACAACATTCTAATGCTCTAATTAAGAGAGTATTTTTCTAGCAATGCTGAAACAACTTCCTTACTTTTCTTTCTTTGTAATCAGTTAATAATTGTGACATTTTTCTTGGCTTTAACTGTGTGCCCCTGAAGGCATGTTAAAGACCTCCTGTGATTACAGCAATGGGAATCATGTTCCTGAAATGACAGTACCAGAGACACTTACTAAAATCTGACCCCTGCTGTTTTTAGTTTCTCAAGACTACATTTTGGCAAAATCTAAAATAGAATTCCACGATGCCTGGCAACAAGAAACTATGCTATAGCCCAAGTGTTGGGTGAGAATTAGAGAAGCAAGTATGGACTGCCATAACATCTGAAAACAGAAGCGATGGTGGATTGCTTGATGGTGCATTTAACAGATCGTTGGGTTTGTGGCTGGCGTAAAGCAGACCTCTTGGCATACTGTGTACACAAAAAGATCACATGGTGCACTGTGCTATTTGAATGTTTGTTAGGCATTTGCGGTGTTTATCTGCTGTTCTCAAGTCTCTGGTGGAAATATGATGCCACTTTCTTTAAGCCTGTCCACCTGAACAGCATTATAAATGAATACTCAATATGTCATGTACCAGAAGAGAACAAAATTGCTATTTGACTGCAACTGGTTTACACTGTCTCTTGAATCAGCAGCTTGTGTTTGTCTTGTAACTTACACAGCAATTCTGTTTTCACCTCTAGTGTTTATATCCCTTTCCCTTTCAGGCAACTGCAAAAGCCAGAAAATAGCCTTTGTGAAAATGCCGCTGAGATTTAGAGCATCAAAGCAATCTCATTATCAGTTTACATCCCCAGTAGGAAGTCGGAGGTTGTTCAGCACATCAAACAGTAGAGTGGGGGCATGTAATGTGCAGCCCAAGGGCCAGATGAGACCTGCTGAGTCATATGATGTGGTCTCCAGCTGCCCTCTCCCTGTATCTGAGGGATGCGGACAGAGCAGCAGACCTGCTGGCTGGTGCTGCTAATGAACTTGAAACACCATACATTATTTTCCCTCTGCATGCCAAATATGGTTATATGCACTTACAATAAATGTCTGTTGTTTATATGCAAACTGATTGTGGCCCTTGGGCTCCTGACAAGGAACCTGTATAAGCTTCAGGACTGCAGAAGGTAATCCTCTTGCTAGTGCTGAGGTGAGTGCGTGGAGTTAGAGGCTGCCTTGCAGTGTGAGCCTGGGCTGCTCTTTGCTTAATAGCAATGGAGGAGGACTAATAGAAACCCCTTCAGTTCATCTTTCACACTCAGCTCTTGGGTACATGAGCAAGAAGGGAGGCAAAGAACATTTTCACAGTGTAAGTTCTCACTGCCTCAACCCTTTGATTTCAGCAGGCATGTGCATGTAAAACCCCCACTACATCACCGAGGTCTTCCTGATGGATCTGCAAATGACATTACACTTGTCGAATTTTTATGCTGTGGAAAGAATTTTAATTATTTTAATTACTGTTTCTGAGTTACTGGGAAATATATTCAGAATCTTTCATTAGTGCATCCAGCTGTGCAAATGAAATATATAATCAATATAAAATGGTTTTGTCATACCCTGTTTGAACAACGATCTATGATAGTTTAAAATTCAGAGGGTTCTTCCGTGATAAAGTTCTATTAATGCTTTCATTAACAAGAAATTACATTACAATGTCTGTGGGGCTTACTTTAGTGAAAGGACAATTTCTTTGTTGGTAATTTCATCTTGATGTTACTCCCCTCTATTCAGCTTCCCCCAAATGACATTTTTCTAAAAATCAGCACTAATGCAGTAGTTAACCTTTCTCAATATTATTTAAGAAGATAATGCGGAGATACAGTCACACAAATAATTATACCTTGAAAGCCTCCATTTTCCCCACTGCTGCAAAAGTACAGCACAACTTCCACCATATTCTTTATTTCACAGAGAATACTTTTAAAATGGCAATAATGACCTTGAAATTATAAAAGAGGGTTGACTGGTTGACATACAGAATGTGAAGATTATTTTTTGTATGGAAAGGAAGCACATAAAGATATTGTCAAAGCATTTGTACCAATTTAATTTACTTTTAGCAATGGACAGAATTCTAATGTCCTTTACATTATTTCTTTTATGATAAAACTAATATTGAACAAGATACGAGGGAGCGGTTATATGACTCTGCAAGACTGAAAGGTGCACAAGTAGTTTACTCAAGATAGCCCTCAATTTTCATTTATTTAATTTATTTATTGTCACAAAAAATGCCACAAATGAAATGTCTTTTCTCTTTTTGGGGGATAAAATCTGAGTGTGACCCCTCTCATGCAAATTATGTCTTTGCCTGGGGAAAGCAAAGTGTCTATGTTGTGCTGTGATCCATTGGGGAATTATGAATGACAGGTACTGGAAACTGAACTTCTACAGTGTAAAACACAGGGATTATGCATCAATCTTGACTTGCAGCATCACTTCAAAAATGAGGTGAAAGTGCAGGGGTTTTGGTGTCCTGGCAGAATTTATTGCCATAAATCACTTCTTCAGTGCCTCCCAAAAGACTGTTCTTGAAAATGGACAACTATAAAATGATTAATTCATTTATGTCTTATTCTAGTTTCCATTTATGAGGTTAGGGTGTTTTATTTGCTAGCTGTTGTTGACAGTCACAGGGGATAAGACCCTTCAATTTCATTCACATGAAAGCTGAAATCCTTATCCAGTCATTTGATTCTAGGAGCTCTGATCAACTACAGGGAGACACTTAATAATCAAATCCCTAGAACTTATATGGCTGCTTCTGTTATGGCTGGATTTTCAGTAAGAAGGAAAATAGTTCTGGTGTATTATGGCCAGTGAATGAGAACAGATTCTGTGTTGTCCTAAATCCCTTTTGATCTGCTCATAACAACAGATCTTAATGCTGTATGAGTGAACGAGCTGGGGATTTCTTTCCTCTAGATAAATCCCGGTGTCACAGAAGGATGTTGATACCGAAATTGTTCAGACAGAAACTTTCTAACACGGTTTTGAGCATAGAAAGCAGGCATTCTTTATTGCAGCATGCTGGGCACTCGGAGGATATTTCCTCTAATCGAGCGTGCCAAGTGTCTGGTAAAGAGTTTTTATCATACACACAGGAGAGCTGAAGAAAGCATCCTAGAAATGTTCTCTAGTAACTTTCACATACTTACAAGCTACAGAAGACCAGGTAATCAGGGAATCATACTGTTCCTGAAAGGCTATGCACCACCGTCTATAATTAAAAGTCTGGTAGAAAGGTATCATGCCGCTGAAATTTTTTGGTCTAAGCACGCAGTTTGCAGTATACAGAGAGGTCAGATGGCCAGCTTGCTGCCATCAGTACTCTGCACTATTTTCACTCACATTCTTAAAAAGCTCAAGTGCACTCCATAGTTCTCAGTTAATTTTTAAAAGGCAGAAAAAAATTGGCAAAACATAAAAGGCTCAAGTATCTGCATATCAACCACACAACAGCACAGTGTAAAAAAGCAGCAAAATATTTTATTAATACTTCAAGAAGTTCTTGCTCTACTGTTCTATGAGACTATCCTTCATTTAACATTTATTGATGTCAGAGTGATCTTGAGAAGTGCCAAATACAAGTGGACGCTTTTCACTGTGTTTAGCAGTCGTGGATGTCATAGAATGAAGGTAAGTATTAGGAAATGGCATAATCTAAAAGCCACTCAAATTTAAAATAAAGAATGCATAATTTTTGTAGATGATCATGCCAGGAATTTGCATTGGGAAAGTGTCTGTGTCTGAACACAGAGGACTCTTTGAAAGCAAAAATGAAGAGATATAGTAAAGCAATGAATACAATGAAGACATCAAAAGAACCCAACAAGAATGATTACATCAAATAAAAAAAAGTTTAAATATTTTAAGGTGCAAGACAGATCAAAGCCTTCTTAAAGGTATCAAAATTGTGAAGCCTATAAGGAAATTAGGATGCTAAGAAGCAAAGTTAATGAAAATGTACATACCACCATTTAAAGTGGAAAATTAAATACAGTGTTCTAGGGTAACCCAAAATATTTAGTACTAATAATCCTTTCACCTTTCATTAGGTGAAATGAAAATATACATAACACCTGAAAATCTACGATATTATTAAATTTGCCATCATGGTTACACAGAATAAAAAGGCTAACTTATAATTACTTGAACTTCCTTGACCGTGAAAATAAAAATAATGGAGAAAAATAAATCAAGGGCAGGATAAACAGTGAGAAAGTCTCTGACGTGGATTCAGGAGAGTGGAATTAAACATTTTACTGGAGTATTTTTATTGATGCCAGTGCTAGATCTAGCTCAAAAGGAACTAGGCTAGAGGAATATTTTATGATGTAATCATAGTAGTGAAAAAATTCACATTATGAACCATCTGTTCTGTGAAAATATTTTGGTTCACTGAGGTGATTCTACAAAATTTTGTTTTATAAAATTATCATTTTTCCCTGCTGCTTCTTACTTCAGTATCAGCCTAAGTAGTCTTCATCTAGGAAATAAGACAGATACACAAATATTTACTTGAGAAGGGGCTTTTAAACATAATTTGTCCTTTATTTTTGTTTAGAAACCAGGAATTATAAAGCAAAAGGATAGACTTTTAAGCTTATAAAGTAAGGGTAATGTGACCTTTCTTCTGTTAGGTTATCTAGCCTAAGCTTCCAAATCATTCTCTTGTCCAATCCCCAGGAACACATCGCTTGAGTGTCTTGAAGACATCACTTAGTTCCTTTGGACTTGGGTCCTGACAGGATCCTGCTTCATATTTATCACCGGGACAATATGTGTGGATTCCACATTTGTCTTTCCTTCTTGGCACTCTCTCTTTTGCTTCACTGTGCATGTGGCTGCTCAGCATGTGACGAAACAGTGTCTTCTGCAAGGATAACCAAACATCTCTAAAAACCATCTCTAAACTAAACATTGTAACTCATCAAACAAATTGGGGCAGGGGGACATATGACACGGAGGAGGGAGTTAGGTTTTTTTCTGTTTTGAAGGTATTAAAAGTACACGTGTGTTTTACAGACCAAGAAACTGCAATAGAAGGACCTGAGAGACACTTGTAGAGGCTGATGCAGTCTATAATGCTCCGTTGGGTAATAACCAGATTATAGCTCCACAATTCCCAGAAAGAAACACAAGCAGTATGAAAGTATAATGTGTATCCATTTGTCCATTATCTCTAGTGAAATTAAATAGTGCATATGGGACCACATGTTTGAAGAATAAATACACATTAAAATGCTTAACAGTGTGAAGATTAAGACAATATGGTTTTGTCTAAAGCTTTCATCCAGGGAAAAAGAGCTTCCTGCTTGCTTCAAGTAAGATTAGCTGGAAGAATCCTATCATATACCTAGACTAAAGTCTGAGTGGCAACAGGCAAATATTTTAATGTGGAAATATTTTTACCGGATTTAATTAAGCAACGACGTTTTTGTTGCATGTCTTTAATCTTTAACTACCACCCGAAAGCACTGAACATGACATGAGTTATTTACTGAGTTACCGAAAAGGACATTTCAAGATTTTCTTATGACTACTTCATATAGAAAAAACAGGTCCTCACTGGAAACAACAGAGATTTTTAGAAATAGAAGTGTTTCAGGTCCTGACTTGAACCACAAGGAAGGCAACTGAAAGAATCCCAGTGGCTTCCATGGGAGTTGGCTCATGTCTTTAATGAGTATTAGAGCTTACAGTAGATAGAAAAATGTTTTATTATGACTGACAATGTCCAAAAAAATCAAAATCTGTCACCAGAGAGCAGCCCTGAGTATGTGTCTGAGGGCTTTTGTGATTCATATAGGAACTAGATTTATGGTGATGAGAGCCCAGAGCAGCAGGAACTGGGGCAGGAGCCCAGAGCTGAAGAGAGTTAATGCTCAGGCAGCTGAGAGCAGCCTCAGGGTGATGCTGGTGCCGGGGGCTCTGCGCACCATCCACAGTTTGTGAGGTGGACTCCTCCAAAAGAGTCATCAGTGAACCCAGGTGTGAGAACTTGTCTCTCTCATCCTCTTTCTGTGAATATCCCTTCTGATAAAATACAGAGTTTTTATCTGCAGGAAGGGGAATTTATTCTGTAATCAACTGCTTCTACTTCTGTTGGCATAAGCCCAGGTGCTGGGCCCTCTAAGCCGAAAATCTGCCAACTGGGAAGTTATAATAGGAAAAAACAGCTGCTGTTTTTCATACTAAAATCCTGGGCATACTCTGGAGCCCAAACTGTGATCTTAAGTTTTCTTTTCCCAGCAGAAAGCCTAAAGTTGCTTTAAAGTATCAATACTGCTTGATCACTGCACAGAGATTATACCTCCAAAAACATGCAGGCTTTATTTAAGATTCAAAGATACCTTCCATATGTAGCCAGGTATGCAATTTTAGCCTCTACATAGTGTTTGCCAGCTCTTGCATGAGAGCAATCATCAGTCAGAAAGGAGGAACTTTACCCACACTCCAGTGAAGTGTAGTTTTCTTTATTTAGGTCTCGTTTACTGAGTTTTCATGAAAGAACCAAAAAGCACTTAAAACTTGATGAACACAGGATATGCAACATCTCAGAGGTAAGAAATTTTTCTCTGTATCTACAGGGCTTGTTCATAAGGGTTCTCATCTGACCCTCCCTGCTGGAGTCAGTAACTTGTCTGATAAATCTGGCATATTCAGCCAAACTCTAGCTAGTAACTTCTGTGAAGAAAACCACCTTATCAAAAGCCTTAAAAATTACCTAGTTCTGTTTAACATCCTTCACAATTTTCAAGCAGTGACTCCTGCAGAACAGAAACAAGAAAAACAGTTATTTGAGTTATTAAAAGCCTGCTATGTAAAAGCTTTCAATGTGTTTTGAACTCTTTGGCTCTACTTCAGTTCAGGATTTTCAGCTTTTTAAAAGATCAGGTCCAAGGTATAAGACTAAGCACTGCATCTGTACCTACTTCATGTAAAGTTAAAATAAAAAGAACCATCTAGAAATCCTGATAATGTTAGCACAGGGGAGGCCAAGATGGAAGCGTTACCTTGGATTGCTTGTGCCTTGTGCTGCTGGAGATACCACCTTCCTATTTTAAGTGACAATATGCCATTTTTTCCTTCCATGGCGAAAATGTTACCACATTGCCCTGTGAGTAGCTTGTCCCCCACCAGTTTCCAGAACAATGCCTAACATCGGACTGTGGAAGTTTCCTCCCACTGAGATTCAGCATGAAGTTTATTGCAGGAACGATATCTATGGTCTGATGGCTTGTCCACTGAAATTAAATGATAGCTTTCTATTTAGTTCATTATGCATGAAATTAAGAGAGAATCCAGGAAAGATAGTGGAGTTTCAAATGCGTGGGAGAGCTGGGGAGTGGAAACCCAAGGTAGAGGATATTGTGACAAGAATTTGGGAAATGAAGAGTGTACCCACACAACTTTTTGCAGGGAGACACAAGTTTTTGTGCCTCATTTCTAAATTGGCCAGGCATTGCATTCAGTGTGTCATTATGCTTCAGCTAATAAATCCTGCTGCAAAATAGGCGAGAGCTAATTGGGCAGGGTATCTTAGATCAGATAAACCAGGTCTGGGACCTAGGGAACTTAGTTTATCAGCACAATGGGCTAAGATAATGGGGAGTAAGGTTTTAAGAGGTTCTAGAAAATAAAGTGAAAATGGAATTAAACACTGTTATATAGTCAGGAATTCTAAATGGAAAGATTTCTGACATTAATCAGTATCTCAGTGTTTAAGTTTGCAATATTACCTTTGTCTTTTAGCACTGGATGTACAAGTACTTATACGTATGTCCCTATCTTGTTTGAGACAATTTAAGAACACTCTGTAACTTTTAAAGTAAAAAGCAGATTTATAGAGTATCGTATAATTCAGGATGGCAAGTATATGACAATGGACAAATGACAAGTATATGACAGATGGAAGCACTGTAAAATCTGCCTTTATATTCCTTTCACTTTGTCGTGCTATGGAACCGCTTGGTTTTATTTCCTCTGCATGGCACAATTTATTTAATTTCCAGGAGTCTTCTGCCTACACGTAGCGGTTCCTTTTTGATGAAGCAGAGATACAGAATTTCACTAGAGAGAGAGACGTACATGGCTCTTTACTGAGCAATTATTTTTGCCCTTAAGTTTTAGGATGGTTATGATTAAAAGAATACACTTCTCCCTTATGTACAAAAACTGTCTTTATAGAAGCATACACATATATGCATTTGTGAGAGGGGTAATCAAGAAGCAGTGTATGAATTAATTACTCAAAATATTTTAATTGGCTATCCCAAGAAAGATGGTTAATCTTTGATTAGACTTCCTACTTGTGGTTTAGACTAGGGACCACATATTTCATGATATATAGGATAAATCTATATTTAGGTTGCAAACATTAGCTCTATTTCTAAAATTTAAAATGTGATCTTAGATCCTTTTAGGAGAAGTTTAATATAAATAACCTCCTCATGTGTCTTTCAAATCTAAATATTGATGAGTAGTGCTCTCAGTCATTTCAACATGAATATTCCTAGCCTATGAAAGGTAAGGATAGAAATGCCATTCTGCATCTAAAGAAAGATAGCAGCTTTGCCAAAGTCCACAAGGAGATTTAAAAAAAACATGTTTTTCAAAAATATCAGTACTATACACATGTGCTTTTATTACTGCATATTTGAATCTTAATACACAACATTACATATTATTTTATTATGAGCACAGACTTCCACTGTAACTAAGTTATGAATACATTCTAGGATTTCAGTCTGTAACACAGCTTATGCAGTGCAACATACTCAGGAGTAGTATTCACACTAAATATTGATAATTCTGATATTCATCAGTCAGAGATTCATCGGATGATGTTTCTATCTGTACAGCAAGTGCTTATTTATGGCAGAAAAGTGGTGGTCAGTGCCAAGTTAAAAGTAATGTCGATTTCTAATTTTCAACCACTTGTCCGTTTAGCACCCAACTATTTGGGAGCTGGATCTTTGCCACAGTCTCTTACATTCTTATCAGAAGGATGCCTTGGGGCTGGTATGGTCTAAAAAAAAACAGAAGAGCTTTATGTAACTTACGTCTATTAGAAATGTATCACTATTACTAATTTTTTCTCTCTTCTTGGGGGCATGTTTGCCATGAGCTCTGAAATCTGTTGTTTCCACTTCAACATATTCATTATATGTTCTTGTTTGAGTGCCTCCTGTTTTGGGTCTGGGAGCATGACTGCTTGGGTGGTTTATATACTCTAGAGTCTCCTTTCAGCTGCCATCATGTTAGTGGCTGCAAGAAAAAGCCTGCTGGGCTGCTGGGTGTAGTGACATTTTAGGTTATTTGGCAATAGTCACCACACTATTCCTGTTTCCTACTCAGGAGCTGCAAAAACCTAATTAATATGAAGGGTGCTCTTATAGTCATCCCACCCCAGAAAGAAGCCTGGGGGTTTTGCCCCAAATTCTCATTTGTTCTGTGGATCTATATCCAAAATAGCAGTTTGGATCCAAGATCCGCAACTCTGCTAGAGAATGAATGCTGCCAAGGAAAGTGCTGCCTGGTGATTGTAATAACATTTATAGAAAAAGACATTACAATTTCCACTTAGTGTTCCCCCTGACTCCCTGACTTAGCACGGTGGCACCTCCGTGAGACAAAGGAACTGCACAGTTTTGTTTCCCAGGGTCATTCAGGGAGTGAGTGCTAAAAATGGCACATAACTCTTCTGAGGCTAGAAGTCAATACACTAACTATTGCTCAGATGGTGTTGGGAGGATATTGCCTGGTCCTGGGGAATCCAGCAGTAAATAGGGAGACAGAAAGCTTAGGCTCCTGTTTTTACAGCAGGGATAAAATGGCCTCCACGGTGTTGTTAGAAAGATCCTCCTGAAAAGTTCAAGTTTCATAAGATTTATATGTGTATTGGCTTATTCAGAACTTTAATTAAAAATTGTAGAAGGTCCTTCAGTTCATTAATTGAAGATGTTTGCCTGTAAATGAGAGATTAATTTATGCCTGTTTTTAATTGTTGGATGCCACCACAATTGGTGCTGCATAAAAATACATACAGTACATAAAATATGAATTAAAACAAGTGAATAATTATAACCACATCAGCCTAAAGGCAGAAGGCATTTTAATATTGGAGTCTGGTAATGGTGCATGAATTCAGAAGGATTAATTTTTCTGAGACAGTTCAGAAGTATTTAGCCTTTATTCTGCCCTTATTTAAAATGCCTGATATAATACATCTCAGTATTTTACATAATTTAAACTTTCATAAGACATTTTGTTCTCACTCTATAAGGTTCTTCAACACACTGAAACACTGCTAAGATCTTAAGTCTACAAATCATAATCTTTCCAAACAGATCCTTTGTTCTGAGGCTTTGCATTGGTAATCAGTGCCTGTTATGTATCAGCTTCCTCATTAAGGGTGACGCTTCTCTTATGGAAATAGAAGGACACTTAGATATGTAGGTAGCTGCGTATATATAGATAAAGGCATTCTGCACTGGTCAGAACATCACACTTACCAGACTGATTAGCATTAAGGTATCATGGAAAAATGCTTATATTCCCCAAACTAGAGTATTATTTAATTCATTTGGGCGGCAAATACGCAGCAGGAAGCAGAGTTTGCTCCAGTGACAGACAAATCAGAGACAAGATCCTGTGGTTTTGTGTTGTCAGGAAATAGATAACATGTATGATCTCAGTGCATGTTTTAGGACATACCACAGAGCTCAGTGTACTGGTTCAGCAGAGTAGTTCACAATACGTGTAATTTTGAATCTTGTTCCAGTGACTGGAATTAACTACATAGCTGAAAATAAGAGTGTCTAAGGCCTTTCCTAGGTTTGGCTCAGATATTTGCTGTAGGCTTTGTAGCAGCGAGGCCCTAGCTGGCCTGAGTGCATCACAGCAGATTGTATAGCTGTTACAGTAATGTGCTTGAGTAGCTACCCGGAGTTTTTAAGAAATTTAGCAATAGAAGGAGGATGTGGTGAAATGAAGAAGATTCCTAAGGCAGAAAAAAGAAAAAAAGAGAATCCTTACCAATTGTGAAAGTTTCACAAGAGAGCAGAGGTTGTATTACTGTAATAATTCCATTATTAAGTTTTTGATAGACGCTTTATATATGAATATTAACAGGAGATAGCCTGGATTCAAGCTATTCACAGAGCATGGAAACATTATCTCAGGTTCCTGAATGCATCTGTCAGCATATCCTTTGATCCTGGTTTGTAACATGTCTTCTGTTTCAGTTCTGGGTTTCTGGGTCTTTCCTCTACAGAGTCTTCCGACTCTAACAGATTATTTTAAAATACATGGTATCTCTGTGATGTGAGCAAATATCTACTGAGATCAGATTCTTTAAATTTTATATGAATAGTAAATTAGGTAGAAGGAACTCTTGTATGCCTGCACATCCCTCAGCATGTGAGTTTTCGCTACATTAGAAAGCAAATCACAATCAAAGAGCCTTACATGGATTTTAGATTTTGACCTTGGGCAAGTTGCTGAGGCCCTCTGTGGTTCGGTTTGAAGCTCAGATTCTTGCATGTGCAAAATGTTAATGTTCTGTGCATGAAGGCGTACATATATTTTTTTCTGTGTATAAACATGAATCCTAGAGATGATTACTTTATTTTTTTTTTAACTTTCTTCTTTTTTTCTTTCTCTTGGCCAGTGCTACACACACATACTCCATGTATATTTCCAATCCCTATGAGGATGTTTTATTCCTATCTGCTACTTTAGTAGCAGAAGTCACTCAGTTTGCAGAACAGAGGTCCTGAGTTTTGCCTCTCTGTTTTAGCAGAACTCTGACTGGGTTTTAATCTTGGCTGCAACAGCTGTTGTAGCCCCAGAGTTCACAGTCTGCCTCTCCTTTGGCTGTGAATGCTTCTCTTCCTCCTATGGGAGGAACAGTACACTTCTTTTTCCCCTGGAAAATAATAGTATGACCTGAGAGGCTCTTTTTTATAGCAACTTTTTCACCCTTAAAACTATAGCTGAGGATTTTGCGCACAGTTTTGCACCTCTTGTGATATTATGAGGAGATTCAACCACTGAACTACTGCCCATTTGATGGTCCCCCAGAGTCTCCCACTCCAGGCTGCTGTAGGATTTGTTGACTTTAGAAAGTGCTCTTGTTTATGTTTCTTTCAGTCTTCCCTTCCCCCTGCTCACCCTGCCAAGTGTTTCTAATAGCAATTTTTTATTCTTTTTTTTTTCCAGATTTGATTTTAGGAATAGCAAAATTCTTTCTCCAATGAAAGGATAAAGGCAGGGTTGGCTGCAGGCTCTGCTCAGCTAGCACCACCAGTCTCAGAGCCAGGCCAGCCTTCTGCCAGACAATGACTCCAAGATTTGAAGGAACCAGGCTCAAAGAGAAGTACCCAAAAGGAAAATAGAAATCTACTTTTCTTGACATCTCTGTCAGTAAGCAGCAGAAGCACATTACTCCATTTCTCACCAGGATGTGGAGGAAAAGGTAAGTAGTTTGGGCATGGCAAATACATGAGATCACAAAGCTGCTAAGCAGCTACTGAGGACAGCCATGTGGCAGATGAAAGACCTTATCCTTTTCAGATTTTGTCGCAGAGCATTCGCAGGAATAAAAACGTTTCATCCCTTCCCCAAGAAATTATGCTGGTTGCTTAAAGAGCCTACTGGTTATGAACTCCAATTCTGGCAAAGGTGAGTAGCTGTCTCTGAATATCCTGTTTCCAGCATAAAAAGAGGAGAGGTAACAGCTGTTTATTGGGTTTCTTTTGCTGAAGTTCTGATCTTTTCATAAAAATTAAAGAAAACTGGGAAGAGAGTGTTATTGATATTTATAAAGTTATGCATAGGGTTAATCAAGAACCCGTGTTAAAACAATGCATCCTTTTCCTTCCTTGCCTGGACAGGCTTCCTGGAATTTCTCGGTTAGCATCTTGACCTCTTCCCCTGTATTTTAAGCTTTTCAAATATTATTCTGTGGTTTGGGTACAGTTTTTAACATTTGTAATAGACTTGTCTCAGCTGTGTCCATGCACAAAGGAAATAATCCTCGATCTTTCTGGAGAGCCTGTCCCAGCTAAGAAGATAAGTTGTGTCTCGAATCAAGAGTTCAGACTACAACTGTCCAGAGGAGCTGATTGGTGACGTCATGCCTTCTCTTAGAAGCCTTTTTTATATAGTCATGGCTTTCCTTATTAGCTCCTTTTAATTCCTCTGCCTCTCAACACTGCTTAACTTTATGTTGACTTTTCAGTTAGTTCTTTTAGCTTGTTTCTGAATCCAGGGACAGATTCTAATTTGAGCAAAAGTGCTTTTTTTTTTTTGTATTTGCTCTATGTCTCTGAAGCACAATTTTTATTGATTGAAAAAAGTAAGGCAAAGAATAAATTATAAGACATTGTGCTCTCTTTTAATGTCCTAAAAACAGGGGGTGATGAACGGATATATTTGCTTGTATTCAGAGATATACTTTATTGCTTTTTATTCTTTCAGTAGGCAACACACACTGACACGATTTAAAAAGCAGAAAAATACATATTATCCCGTGAAATAATACTGTTTTGCATCTAGGAAAAGCTGTCTTAGTTGTTTGTGGTTTCCTGAGGTAAACATAGGGCTTTCTTGTGCTTTTTGCATTGAATGGAAAATTTATTTTAATTATTCTTCCTTAGCTTGGATTGTCAGTTTAAATTCACCTGCCGAGTACTATCAACTGGTGTTGGCATCTGTATTCATGCTTGAAGATGTCCATATTCATTACTGGATTTCTTTAGCCTAACAAAGCTTGGAATTAAATGCAGCCCACAAAGTGAGCATTCGTCATTCTGTGATGCACTGAGAGCTAGTGCTGCTAAAGGAAAAGGATTGTTACAGGCATTAAGAGTCCAGTCTGATTATGAAACTCTGACCGTTTCTGGTGGAACCACTGCAAGAACACCATCATTACCATCTGTGTCCTCGTCAGAGGCCTCATAGCTGAGTGTTTAGCATTTCAAAAATCCTACAGATGTTGATATTGCATTATTCATTTAGTTAGGAACTGCCACAGCTGTGTGCTTTCCTGCATATCCTTTCAAGCAATCTGGCAGCAGACCCTAGTTTGAGCAGGGCAGAGTACAGACTACAATTTTGATGGGCATGACTCTGGTACACGTGATTTGTGCCTAGCTGGCAAACTTACAATCTCTGGAGAAGCAAAACGGAGTATTATCACTGCACCTCAGCAATTTCAGTATTCCAATGACAATGTAATGGACTGAAAGTGAACATGCCTTGTGTACATCTGAATGTTCCCGTGATACTGAAATTATTTTAGAGAACCCTTTCAAATCAATACATCAGCTTTCAAACTGATAGATTGATGGAGCGAAAGAAGTGAAGAATCAACTCCAAGAGAAATAGTGGAGGAAAAGGAAGGAGGAAAATAATAGGGCAAAAAAGAAGCAAAGGAGGTGGAAGAAATGGAAGAGGATGTGAAATGCACTGTATATTGAAAAAACTGAAAAGAAGGAAGCAAAATGAAACAGATTAAAGATAAAAAGGAAGAAATATTAAATTAAATTAAAAGGAGAAAAACTCAAAAGGGTTCATGAAAAGAATTTGGTGAGATATGGGGCATCTGAGTTAGTTACTTGAAAAGGTATAGATTCAAAACCACATTTTCTAAAATATTTCTAGTGAGTAGCTGGTTAAAAATACTCTGTTTTTCCTGTAAAAGCAAAGCAGGAAGAAAAGGGGATTGGAATCCAAATTGCCAAATATCCATTGAATAATATTCTTCCCCAGGAATCAGTACAAAGCTCTGTTTGTTTATTTCTACTCATAGAATCTGATATTGGAAGTTATTCAATTGCTTGAAACCAATTTGTTTTCATAACTTGTGACTGGAAAACCAAATCCCAAGAAGCTCTGCAAACTTTACTGAAAATACTTTATATCCATTACAACGATAACAAAAGTGAAAGATGATCTTAACTTGATGTCTCCCAGAAAGAGGCTGGTGCTTTGTGAATTTTAGGGAGTCTGCTTATGGTGTTTTTGTTTTGGGGTTTTTTTCACTAATTTAATCTCAATTATTGAAAATAATAAATTCACACATGAATAGTGGATGATTCCCTTGCATAATCTATTCAAAGAAAGAGGTAAAGAGAAAGACCTTTTATCTTTACGAGTTTAATTGAGTGACAGCAATTGAAATCCATGTTCAAAATGCAATTAAAGAATAAAAATAGTCACCTCTCCCCCCATCCATCTAAACCAACTGTCCCAATTTAGAAAATATTAACCTCTTATAACACGGCAAAGTAGTAGGTAGTGGCATTACCTTATACCTCCTTTGTTCTTATAGCTCTCCTTTTCTTAGGGAAAGACTGGTTTTCTGGCATGTTCTAGACTCTGAAAGATTGCTTTTTCCAGGGCCAGAAAAAACGAATTTGTCACTGGACAAGACGTGTTTTTATGTTCAGCTTCTGCACAGCAGCTGGAGCACAAAGGCAGTTTGAGAGGCAAGGTTGAGATTGTGTGTGGGTTTAAATTTCACTCACTCTGAGTGAATGCCACTGGCATTCTCATTCCTCATCTGAAAAGACGAGGACCCCTGGGCACTTAATGCCACTGAATCCTTGCCCCAGTACTCTGCAGGGAAAGCTCAGTGTCATCACCCTACAATTGTGTGCAAATTCTGTAGTCTGACTGCACTGGACAATTTAAGTAACACTTTGTGATCATGCTGTTCCACATCTCTTTGCTTTTCCTATGGGACTATCTTAATAAAGCTCCCACCTGTCGGATGAAATCTATTCCACTTATCAGTGTCTTGCTTATCTAGAGAAAAAAATAACATCTTTTGGGACAGGTGTAATGAAACACCTGCTCAAGTGCCCAGTAACAGCCAGGCCAGGTAGACTTCAGTTTGCATGAAGAACTGGAGGAAGCACAGTCAGTCAACAGTGAAATAGAACAATTTCATAAAATCAGCCGTGTTTTCACCTTGAACTCCTTGTCCTATTTGGATTACTCAGATGGAAGGGTGACAGAAATTATTTGTAGCACTCTGTATTACTGCAGAGGCAGACAAAAGTTTTTAATTATATTTAGAGGACTGAATTTGTTGGAGTAAGGAAAACCACAGAAGAGTAACCCAAGTACTCATCTACTTTTGATGCAAGAACACACTCAAATTAAAAATGGCTGTTTAAACATGTAGGAGAAACCACACCTTACACAGTAGAGTTTTCTAAATAAAAAGCAAATAAAGTATTTTAAAGAAATATTTATACCTAAAGGTTGTTTTTTGTAAAGTTCTTGTTGTTCTTGAAAAGGAGACTGTAGTTTTTCCATATTTTATAAGTAATTTAACTATGAACTATTATGACACCAAATGTAAATATTGTGCCTTCATTCAGAAGATATACTCATTGATCACTACCAATATTATTAGTCTATGGAATTTCAAACCTGCTTTTCAATACTTTATCTGTACACCAATGTGAAAATGAAAATATGAAATTAGATAATGATGTGTCACATCATTCCCTGCTGTCCTTCTAAAACCAAATTTTTCTTCCTCTGTTTTTTAAAAAATATTTCTATCCTAATTTTTAATGTTTCCCCTCAATCCTTAACCATCCACGATTCTTTGATGAAGTCTAATTTTGCCAGAATTTTGAGCAGTAATTTTTGCTGAGTTTTATTAACCAGAAGTGTACTTTGATCTTTTCTTTACATGTCCATACTTCTCAACATCAAACAGCAAAAATCCTGGAAGCGCTAGCAGTTTCAAAAAAAAAAAAGTTTTAAACAACCATTAAAATTCATGGGGCAAGTTCAGTTTTTACTCATGACATTATGAGAAATCAGAAGTTTCAGAGCATAAAGATGGTGGAAGGAAGTATCAATGATACCTATTGTGGTTATTAGGAGACAGGGGAAAGCATCAGATAATACATAAACAAGAATCCCCCTGAAAAAATGGTGAAATAAAACTGAAGAGGGGGCTGTAGCAAATCAGAGAGTATATCCACCCATTCTGATCCTTACCCTACAAAGTTTGTTTTTCAATGAGGATATTAAAAAGGACACAGCCCTATAAAATGATCTGTGTAGGAATCTAGCCACATAAATGTAATCTCAAGTTGTGTTCAAGTTGTCCCATTTCAGTCCGCTTTATCTATTTTCAAACTATTACTTTTTCAAAACCCCCATTGCTTCTCTATGAATTACACTAACTAGAAAGTTGAGGACAGCAATTGTGACCGAAAAAAAGCATTTTTTACTTTCTGGGAGCATTACTAATTTAACATTGGTGACTAGATGGCATGAGTACTGTGCTAGATTTTCTGCAAAAGGCTGGTTCCTTCTCCAAAATAATTAATCTCAGTCGTATTTCTGCCTCATTTAGGAGTACTTGGTGCAGAAATTCTCACACTCCGCATGACTAAGAGAACGTTTCAAAAGCAGTTTAGAGAGAAGAAAAAGAGGTTTTCATTTCCCGTCTGGCCCTTGTTTAGAAAGATATCAGTTTTACACTTAATAAATTCTACCCTGTTTTGAGATTTTATATGTAGAAGTGGGCTGATTCCTTTGTTGAGGCCATGCAGTATCTGTCTATATGCAACATTCTTAGGAACAGCTATGAACTCTTCAGCTAACTCATGCAAGTTTGTCCCTTCTTGTAGTGTTCCCTAAGCCTATGGAGAAATGTCCATGCATTAATAAAAGTGAGGAGGTCATAGGATCATGGAATGGTTTGGGTTGAAAGGGACCTTTAGAAGTCTTCTAGTCCAACCTCCCTGCCATGGGCAGCGACACCTTCCATTAGACCTTGTTGCTCAAAACTCCATCCAGCCTGGCCTTGGATGTTTCCAGGGAGGCGACATCCACCACCTCTTTTGGCAACCTGTTCCAGTGTTTCACCACTCTCATCATAAAAAATCTCTTTCCTATACCTAGTCTCAAATTATGATCTTGAAATAAATTTTGGTTTTGTGTATAGCTTTTGGGGGTTCTACCTGCCTAAATACCTTTTTTCATTCTTTCTCTATTGCTGAAAGGGGGGCAATATTCCCTTTCAGTTTTTATTTCCCAGAGAATATATGCCGTTCTGCTTTACAGACGACCAAAACATTCTAGACCTTGGGGTTTTTTGCCAGTATGCTAAAAAGTAAGTCTACAAGTACTAAGTGAAATTTCTTGAGCTCTGTAATGTTTCATTTATAAAAATCAAATTATGCATCTGATTTACTTTTCAGGATTAGAAAGTAAAGCAAAATCATAAACAAATGCATTATTATATAGAGAAAGACTGCCATAGGTGAGAAAGACTATATAGCTGGTAACACTGGTCCCCATGTCAGACAACACTTGTTTGTTCCTACAGCCACGTAGTATGCCATGCGTCAGAATCTTTGTGGCTCTACTTCCCTAGCATGTCTTCAGGTTTTTTCATGCATTATGGATTCTTCTCTTGTAGAAAACATCCCTGCTTTGATGTGTCAGAGGTTATTTTTTTCACAATTGTTTTTAAAATTGTCTCATCTTGTTAGCTGAAATATTGACATTAAACCTTTTTTTCCTAACTACATGCAAATTGCAGCAGAGAGAAGAACCCCGTGTTAATGGACCAGACCTATGACCTCCTAAGGCATGAGAAGTAAATGAAAATGTAGCTAATGACTTCGTTATCGCGTGTGTGAGCAGGTCAACATTAAAAATATGGTAAAACAGGTGACAAGGTAGGGAGAGGAAT
The DNA here is from genome assembly GCA_013399875.1 of Gymnorhina tibicen. Classification (NCBI taxonomy): domain Eukaryota; kingdom Metazoa; phylum Chordata; class Aves; order Passeriformes; family Artamidae; genus Gymnorhina; species Gymnorhina tibicen. The sequence continues at coordinate 67,259 of VXAZ01008435.1, read as the reverse complement.
ATTTATACAGCTTTTTCTCAAATTACGAAAGATGTTTTCTTTATTTTAGACTCTGAAAAAGAACCTGTGTGGAAGTTTACCTCAGACTTCATTCAGTGGCTCACAAAAGTCATCATTTTCTATTTACAGTATTCGGGTACTCTCCTGAAGCAGGGCATAAAGACCTTGCCTTCACTAGATTTCCCCAAGATTTTTGTTTTAAAATAAAAAATAAAAATTATATCACTAAATATTCAACCCAGAACCTCCTTGCTGTAGTTTCAGTATGTAATAAATGTATGTGGCTTTAATAGATAGTAAAGCTTTTGTAGTTCCATAAAAGTTGAACAATAAATTAACGTTAAATGGAATGCTAAAGTTTGAGCAGGTTATATCCTTTGAACTTAATGGCCCAGATCCTTGGCTGCTGGTAAGAAACACACAAGGCAACTCAGGTGAAGGGCATTCAAAGGTGTATTTCAGCATTTCTTACCAAACTGCTTCTCCATACAGGACAGGGAACCTAGAAAACTCTAAAATCTGGCCACTGCTAATTACAATTACAGCCTTTGCAGCTGAAAGGTGGATAGTAGATTTCATGGCTTTTTGCTGCCTGTATTTTAAGATGAGCAGATCTCTTTGTGGGAGTAACTTCAAAAATTACTTCTAGGAGATACCCATGATCTCAAGAAATCACTTTTGCACGTGAAGCTATCTAAAACTCATGCTGTTCTGGCTTTTTCTGTCTATTGAGTGATTTTTCTTTTTTCATCTTTTTTTATGGTGCTTCTAAAATTTCCTTGCATAAGTTTTCACAGGTAGTCAGCTTCAGATTGTCTTTATGTCAGCACAGGGCTGTGAATGATTGGGTCACACATCTTTTTAGAGGAGAAGCAGATCATGAGATACTGATCTTTACCAGAATTACATAAAAGGAAATCAATGTTTAGCTCCTCCACTTATTTTCATTTATTTCCTCACATATCTTAAGTTTAATGTGCCAGTGGTAGGCTTTGTTATTAGCTTCAAAAAAAAGTTAATTAGAACACTACTGCTGTGTTATACCACATCACAAAACATATCCCCTAACTTCCACTTCTTCCCACTTTTCCATCTCCTGGAGTGATTGTGTGGTTGATTTTTTCAAAAGGAAGTTCACAGGAACAAGCAAAATGCATGCACATGGTATTTCACAGGTGAATGCCCTAAAGTCAGAACTATTTCCATTCCTCACATGTTGTACTCTTAGTGCAATTTGCTGTAAACATGCAGTTATTAGCATTTGTAAAATGCACCTTATCTAGACAAAAAAATCCCATCTACCAGCGTTGGTAAATATACATTTAGTTGTTAATGACAACTTAATTCTCACCTTTTTCTTTCAAAATCTGGGAGACTAAATGGCTCTGTTAAACCCTCAAACTGGACTATTTCTTTTAACATTTTGCTCGGATAGCTCTGTTGTGGGCAGGAAGTGGATGGGGTCAGAGGGCTGGAAATCTGTGTAGTATTTTTCTTGTAAAAAACCACATGTTTTATGAAGGGACTTTTCCACCTGGAAACATCCATGTGCCTTTGTCTTCCACCTGAAGAATAGGATCATTGCAGCAGTATTACCAAATATTCAGTGCTTACAATGCTGAGAACAGGTACTCTCCCTGAAAATTTTACCAATGCTTCTCTGAGGGCTCGATCTCCTCATACTGCCTAAGCCATTTTATTTTCCTGGCCTTGATGCCATATTAGACTGCACAGGAACTGCAGCACTTGGGTTTCCACTGAAACTGTCTTTCCTATGAATAACATGGGGGGCTTGCTCCACTTGCTTTGAGGTCTGTGCTCAGGCCCCTCTGAGCCCTGTCTCTGTGTGTGACTGCTGCCTGGGTTGGGAAGAGAGAGCAGCACCTGTTTGTCAGGTTTTTAGTGAGGTTTTCAGTCTTTATGTGAGGTCCACATTTCAGCATGTAAATCTTAGTGCAGTGAAGCCTTAGTGTCCTGAGACAGGCGTAAAGGCTTCACAAGTAACTCTTTATGCACTCAGGCAGTGAAGTGTGACCAGTGCCTCAAGACATGGGCTGAAGTGAAACCTATGGGGAGATGTTAGACCCCCAACAACTAATTATTTCCATTTTAATCAAATTATGGCTAATCAAGATATGATTACTTGAAACATGCCTATTTTAGGGCAGTACACGGACATTTGATGTGGAGTCCCCAAAGGAGAGATGTCATCTGTGTGGGTTCAAACACCTAGCTGAATCCCAGAGTCAGAAGCAAATTTTAAGGAGATAGATTTCACACTCTCTCTTCTCAGTCAGAATCAAACATCCCATTCAGCGTCATATCCACTGACTATTGATTTTCTTTTTTCATCTGCTTAGCTGATGGAATTAGGGCTGTGTCATGTAAATAGGAAAAAAACAAGCTTTAGCCTTCTGGAACTTGGCTGCATCTTTTTCATAGATAAATAAAAAGAGAGGTTTTGATAAGGCTGAAATAACACCAAAATAAAAGCAGTGGTTTATTTACTAACAGAGCTTGAAGTGCTACAGGCATCATTGAATGTTTTACATGGAGAGTGAATCTGGTGGTTATGTGAATTTTAATATCCTGCATAGACTGTTGAAAACTGCTAAATGTTTTCCAAGTTGGATGTCAAATTGTTTTATGCAGATTATAACAATCATTTGAATATTCTTAGAGGCAAAAGTTATATGTACTGTCAGCTCCCAAATATTTGCATTTTAATTTTTATTTTGATTGATGGAAGGATGAGGGATTAGAGAATTGTTTTTGTTCAATGACATTGTCTTCCAAAGCTAATATCTGGATATTAAATGGCTTATCACTCATTTTGGTATTCTTGGTATCCTAAACAGCTACTGAAGCTTTCTAGAACCACTACATGCATTATAGAGATATTTAGCACCATAAAGTTAATGGCACTGTAAATGAATGATGATATAATTTGCAACTTTCCCAATTCAGTTTTAAAGTAGTTTCATAATTTCTTTAAGGGCTAGTTCATCCAGCTCAATAAAACTTTTCCATTGAGACCAGTGGGTGTAGCATCCAGCCATTAAATGCATATCTATTAGAGGCAATTCAAATACATATAGTATCCCATCATTATTAGTTATTGATGAGCATAAAATATATTCTTCCCTTGCTTTCTCTCCCACCCCTCTCAGTCCATATGTGTTTTTAAACCAAAGAATCTCATATACAGGGGAAAAACAAATATATATGTATTGGTTTGGCACGGCCTGGTTTTGGGTAGCAAGGAGCCTCAAAGGCGGCTCCTGTGAGAAGCTGCTGGGAGCTCCCCACCATGTCCGGCAGAGCCAGTGGCCGATGGCTCTGGAGATGGACACGCTGCTGGCCAGAACTGGGCCAGTGAGAGAGGCTGGTAACGCCTCTGTGATAACATATTTAAGAAGAAAATCAAAACAGAGTCACAAGATTTTGGGAGTCTAGTGAGGGAAGAGGAGGAGGTGAGAACATGAGAGGGGAACAACGTGGGACACCAAGGTCAGTGCAGAAGGAGGGGGAGGAGCTGCTCCAGGCGCAGGAGCCGAGGTTCCTCTGCAGGCCGTGGTGCAGACCGTGGGGAAGCAGCTGTGCCCCTGCAGCCCCTGGGGATCCACGGGGGATGCAGAGATCCACCCGCAGCCCTGGGGGATCCACGGGGGATGCAGAGATCCACCCGCGGCCCGTGGGGATCCACGGGGGATGCAGAGATCCACCCGCGGCCCGTGGGG